>BSAI01000189.1:9999632-10175531 GCA_036245035.1 Adrianichthys oophorus | reverse complement strand
TATGTGCCCTTCAAATGAGAAACAGTCTTTTATTTTGACAGTTTCTTTCTCTCAACAGATCATCCATGAACCTCCACCGCCTCCTGAGGAGGAAAGCTCGGTAAGGACCGTAAAGTCAAAATGGAGCTTTGAGTTACACAGTTGACGGGGTTTCGGCTCTTATTTTGGCATTTCTAATTTGAAAATTTTAACTCCAATGAAACAGATGTAACTCACTCCTGCTTTAAAACCCTCTTTGGTTGCTGGGCGGCTCATCAGATTTGATGCGATTGTGATCTATCTGCCAGAAATACTACCCAAATCTTCGATTTACATTATGCAATAAATAAAAATAAGCCTTAAAAGATTGTCCCCTTCTTTTTTTCTGTAAAAACCATGCCTCAGTCCTCATTTCAATTTTTTTTAAACTCAGTTTTATTCATTAAGAATTTTTCAACATCAGCTTGATCAAATCTAATGAGAAAGTTTTACTCAAGATATGTTTTTATTCAGCTCTCCACACAAACACACAAAGACCACATGCTGCATTTCTTTGCACTAAATTAAACAGAAAGTTGGTTTTAGAAAGACCTCAAAGACAAGGTTCAAACTTAATTGTGTTTTCTGCCCTGCAATATCCTGTGGACTGTGAGTCACTCCTTATCTTTATATTAAAAAAAACGTTAAAACATTTTCTCGAAAATATATTAAATCCCTGCTTCTCTTGTGTCTGCCTTAGGATGAGGAAGATTTTGAAGCTCCTAAGAAGAAATGGCCAACTGTGGATGCTTCCTACTACGGAGGAAGAGGAGTAGGCGGAATAAAAAGGATGGAGGTGAGCTGCCAGCAAGAGTTAAGAGATTTACTGGCATTACAGAAAGGGGCTCTCTGACCAGATATCCAAAACAATAAGTTTACAAGGAAATGTGAATATGGCAACAAACAGTTTACCAACATGTGTAATTAGGTTCGATGGGGTGAAAGAGGTTCCACTGAGGAAGGAGCGAAGCTGGAAAAAGCCAAAAATGCAAAAGTGAAGATGCCTGAGCAGGAGTATGAGCTGTCTCCTGTACGGGTTCTCAACAACGGCATGCATAAACCCCCAGAACCACGCAAGTGGTACTCACCTATTAAGGTAAGGGAGAGTCTGCAGACTGGAGGTGTACTTTACATGCTATGCTAATAAAAACAGCATAACCTGCTTTCATAGTAGAGTGTGATTATGAGGGACCCTGCATGACGTTGGAGTTTTATTTTCACACTCACTGTAGCAGACAAACACTGGGAAACATGCAATACCAGCTGATGGGACAGATGATGCATCATGAATAGCATGTCATGCCAACATGATTTAGGACAGGAATGGGCAACTCCAGGCCTCAAAGGCTGCATTTCTGCATGTTTTCCAACATACCATGATCTGACATGTTCTGATTGGCTGGACACACCTGAACCAGGTAATCAATCACGAGCAGGGCTTGGATATCTGAAAATCATGCAGACACTGCAACTCTCAAGGCCTGGAGTTGGCTATTTCTGATTCATGATGTTGTGAAAAAGCAGGACATGTGTTAACAGTACAGTGCAGATGATAGTTGGTTCACAGCTTCTTTCTCTCATGGAGTTTGCTGATAAAAACCAGACTTTGGTTAGACTGACCTCCTGGGATACAAGCTGCATAGCCAGCAGTTTGAGAAGAAAAACAGCTGTTCTTTCTGCTCTTATCCTCAAAACAGTCACAGTTTAACTCAGGAAGACTCAATTCCTGACAAACTGGAAACATTTCTGATTCTCCTTTTGAAATGGCAAATTATCATTTTGTAGCAGCTGGAGTGTTTTCTTTATTTCTTTTAATGAGTGAATTAATCATGGTTTCTTAAAAATGTTAGATGTGACTCAATTCCATTTCCATTTCCATTTCTAAGGGTTCTTCTTGTTTCCTTTCCTGTGCCTGTAGAGCAAATTAGAAGCTTTGTGGGTACTTCTGAAAAAAGGCTATGATCGAGTCTCTATTATGAGGCCTCATCCGGGAGACAAGGTAAGAACATATAGGATGTGTGCCATGCAGTCATGTTGTGTTTAGAAATGCTGAGAAAACAATCCAACTGTAAGCTGCAAAGTGTGAACAGAGAGACTTATGGGAAACCTTGAGCTAAGCAAGGGTATGGAGCACAGCGTCTGGCACTGCAGTGTGAAGACGCCTGGTGAAGTCATCATTTCTGATGATCAGGCTTAACTTTGGGAAGGCTGAACAAACACCAAAATCAAAATTTCAAAAAAAGCTAGCCGTTGTTTTCGCTGCAGATCAAGAAGAACCACTTCTTCTATTTTGCTGATCAATGCTTGCTTCAGGGGAAAGTGGATGTGTGTTTGTGTTAGCCTGGGGGTGAGCTTGCGGCACGCTCTTCCCGGTAGGGGGTGTTCTCACCGATCTATGTCACTCGGTCAGGACCTGCTCGTTTTCATAGGTATGGGAGGGGCTGCGGCTAAAAGCGTGGTTTTTGGAGGATTACCCTATAAATGCGTGAATGGATCAAAATACCGCTTTTGGGTTCTGAACAGGGAGGAATGAACAGTAAAATACACTTAAAGCTAAAAAAGTTGATTTTTCATGGTATGGGCCCTTTAATTGACAAAAAATGAAGTGGTTCAGAGTTTGACGACAAGGAGGAAAAATATAAATTACGGTGATGACCTTTGCTGTTATGGACCAAATAAGATTTTCAATAGTAAATGGCATTTACTTGTATAGCACTTTCCTATCTTTTTTAAAGGCCCAAAGTGCCATTCACACATACACTGATGGTGGCTCTGCTGCCAAGCACTGGCAAGGGAGGAATTGAACCTGCAATCTTGTCTATTGTGTATTACATTTAAATTTCCAGCATCCTTCTAAAACAGTTTTTAAGGTTTTCTTCCATTTTATTTTATTTTGTATAAATTATAAATTGTTTATTATACATTGTTTTTATCAAATTAAAATATATGAATTTTGTTTCACTTCATTTTGTTGAATCCTGATGCAACGCAATCATGCCATTTCTCTTGTGATTGCATAAGCTAAGATTAAGAAGAGGAAATGATTTTTTCAATGATCCAACAGAGAAGTTAAATCTAACTGAAGAATATTAGAGTTTTTATCTTTGTCAGACAATTGTGGCTAGAGATATTATTTAGCCCGACATGTTACAACAGCTGGCCTCTTTCTCATATTTTAATTAATAAAAATAAAAATAAAATTATATATATATATATATATATATATAAACTTTTGAAATATGGAAAGCAGATGGTAAAATTGTGTTTGTGATCATGAGTCCAGTTTTGAGGTATTTGATAGTGCAATTGCCAATATGTGATCATGCAGGTAAACATTTCTAGCTGTTTGTGTAAACTCAAATGTTTTTAGAGAAGTTATCAACTGTTTACAATGCACTTATTGAAATGAACATTACATTTATGTTACTGTAGCTCAAAACGTGCTATTTCATTTCAAAGAAGTGAAAATATAAAACGTTAAATTTACAATAAAATGTGCTGTGTGAACAGTAGACATGATTCAAACTCTGTGAAAATGTTTGCTGGTGCATCAAAACAAACAAAAAAATGTTCTTGTTTCCTTGAGGAGCAAACAAACCAGTGCTGATTGCAATTTAGGAATTTCCTGTTTGCACTTTGTTTATGTAACCTGTCCCAAATGAAGGCAGAATCCAAGGAGGTCATTTTTTCTGACAGAGAAAAATCCAACTCAGATTTTAATATGTTGTTGCTTGTTTTTATCCTTAAAGACATGTTTTACATGTTTGGGATTTCTGTTATAACCCTAGCGTACCATGTTTGATAATGCTAACAGAGCAAATCATTTAAAAATGGTTTTAAAAAAAAGATCTCCAAAAGCATTGTGTTAGAACTTCTGGGGTCTTTTTTTGTGGCAAAAAAGAAAAGTTGGTTATTTAGAAAATGAAAACAAACATGATCGTGCAGGATAGATTTATTTAACGAAAGAATTCTGGGGTTGATTTTAAGTTTGAGTGTAGTAAAACAGGACAAAACATTTCCAACTAATTCTGGTCTTTTTGTTCATTTTTAGGGGAGATGCATGAACTTCACTCGAACAAAATCTTCACTTCACTGTCCTCAATACAACCAAAAGCCTCCATCCATCTACAGCCCCCCCAACAGGAGTCCTCCTTCACCACCTCTGACTCCAGGCAGCCCACTGTCATTTTCCTTCTCCAAACTTCCATCACTGCCACCAGCCCCTCCACCAATTTCCTCCAGTCCCTCACCTTCCGTTCAACCTCCCCCTTACTCGCCCCCGCCTGATCGGGCCCTTCCTTCACCCAACCTGCAGTTACCCTGTCCACCAGCGCCTCCACCCTCCCCTCCTCCCTGTGTCCCACCAGCTGGCCCACTGCCCCCTCCTCCTGGACGAGCTCCTCCTCCTTTGCGCCCACCGCCACGCCCAGGTCTGTAGAGCGCCGTCAAGAGGGAGGAGAGCAGCACAGGCTGACACATAGTCAGGTTCATTGATTGATTCTGCAGTGGAGGAGAAGTGAGCGCCTGGGGGCCACACTAGCTGTGGATTTTATGTGAGGCAAAGCAAGGATGCTTTCTTTCAGCCATTCGTCTACAGGGACTTTGTACACATGGAGCCTAACAGTGCAATTACTAAAATGCTTGAATTATTCTTCACAGACTTTGGCAATGACTTCTCCACGGACAGTCCATGTGATGGAGGTCAGGCATCCTGGTACTTGGGTGATGCTGTTGACCCATCTGCAAAGAGGACATTGGAGGATTCTTGATTAGCAGAGGAACAAAAATGCACAGCACTAAAGTGCCTGTGGGTTTATCCATTCACCCCGAGTCAGCCTGCATTGTCCATTTGTTACTTTTAATCTAAATGGTTTTATTGTCTTGACGAGAAAGAAACATTTTGCAGAAAGTAGACTTAGATGAATCTGAGGTGACTGAGCATCATACTCTCGAATGTTAAGCATGAAGTATTGTTTGAAAGCTTTCATGTATGTAAATGCTTTTGAATGTGTTTTTCTGCTTCCAGGTAAACTTGTTTAAAATCAGTTATACCATAAAAGAATAATTTCTGTTAATTTTAGGCTTCATCTCAACATCCAAACTCATATAATCCAAGATGAAATGCTGCAAGTATGAACAATAAACTCACAATTTAGAGATGAGTAAGAAAACTGCAAATGCCATGTTTTGCATTAGTCTTTATGAACAAAACAAATATGGTTAAAGACAACCTTTGTTTTTAATTGTCATGTTGATCTACAGTTGCAACACATAGTTTTGAAAAGACAAAATATTCAAAAATGCAGCTTTTTGAAAGCTCTTTTGTACTTTTCCATTTGAATCCTTGAAAAATCTGTGTGTAAAAAAAGTCTGGACTGCATCTGGGCCAGGTTAGTACATGCAGGAGGCATGCTGGTGCATTTTCTGCAGTAGAATACTATCTAGTACCATCTGGTGGGCTGCACATGATATAAAACCTCTGCTGAGATGTAATGCTGCATTCACTGATGTTGTTAAACAAGTTGCCAGCACAGATGTTCATAGAAGAATGACATTTCTAATCCATTTCATCACGAAACGAGATTGATTTTTTTAAAAGGTTGGCAAATGCTTTTCTTTTGTTAAAGTAAAAATGTTTTATTTTCATTTTTGTTTAATGTTAAAACTTTAAATAATTTTGCTAGTAAATTTAGGTAGCAAGGGTGTGAAATATCTCTGCTTCCACTGACTCCCATATTCTGCCAGCCAAATCTGAGTCACACAACTTCTTTTTTTTCTGCTCACAACTGTAAACTTAGTGAAACTTGTGTGATTCTTTCAGCTCTGTTGCTAAAAGTCTAACTATCCAATGTTGTAGCAGTGCATGTGCTGTATTATTGTGTGGATAAATGTCTCAGAATCAGGGAAATGCTTTGGATGCCATGTTGTTTCCCCACCCATGGTTTCTATTAAAGTTTTATGTAAATAAAGCAACCATGTGTGTTGAACTTTTCATGCGCACGCAAGCATCCTACATAAAATGAGTATCAGGTCTTCAAACCACGAAGGCTAGTCCTGCGATTTCCTCGCTCCAAATTACATGAAGTGATTAAATATGAAAAACAAACTGTAGTTTAACTGTGATCAGAAACAGACAGCCCAGTTCCTAAATATCTGACAGGAAATATGATCTCCTCAAAGTCCAAAACCCAGACAAATGTTGACTGTCTCCATTATCTAACTGAACTTAAAATGAAGCAGCAGATTCAGCAGAGAGGAAAATGGCCTTGATATTTAAAGATTCAGAAAAAGCAGACAAAAAGTGAATTTTCTGCATTTGGGAGTTCTGTTAGTTTTTGAGTGGGAGGGATTAACAGCAAAAACATTTATTTTGTCATTGCCAATGTTACTTGTGATCCATTTCACAAACAATCGTAATCATCTGACTGAGTGTAGGACAGTTCTAATAACGGTCATATGAGTAGATTTCACTTGTGTCACTCTGTGATTGTAAAAGCAAAACATATCCAACACACACCTAAGCATTTCCAGATGGCAATCTAAGCTACGATAAGAACTGTGTGTGTCACACCTATAGAAATTATGTTTCTAGGAAAATATTTGACGCTATCTAGTACTCAGGAAATGTGGACAAGCTGTAGAATCTTGTAAATCTTGCGGGTGTTGACAACTCTTGACATAGTTTTTAAGAAAGCTAAGAGGATAGAGGGGAACAAAAAGGTTCAGCTTTGCATTTTTACCTGAGTTTATTATGTGAAGATAAGGATGTTACAGCACACTGACATGAGGCTATTCTTATTGGCTTTCCAACAAAGGTAAACTAAAACAAGATACTTAAGACTGTGCTGGCAGGTTCATGGTATTTTTTTGTAAATTTGTAAAGTTTTTTAATACACCAAAATACAATAATAATAATAAATGTATATATCATATTGTAATTATTATGTGCAATTAGGATTTAGTTTTGGAATGCACAAGCTTTATAGTGTATAAGATTATAATGGGGTTTTGTATTAGTACAAAATTTTATATCTAAGATCTTCAGTAGCAAATTGTGGTTGTTAAACTGATTAGACGTGTAGAGATATTGAATAAAAAGAAAAGAAAAGCCACTAATCGATTTACAATGTTTTGAACTAATAATACTTACACAGTCTACATTTTCATTTGACATTAAACACATGCACAATGTCTCTTTAATTGCACAGCTGTCTCTCTTTATTTTTCTCTTTAAATCAGAGGACAATTAATACATAAATAAAAAGTTTGTGTGATAAAAATGTTTCAAACTGGCCAAATATACCTACTACTAAAAACTGGCCAGTAGAATTTGTAAAGCTCTGCTTCCATCATGCTTTGCATTAATTAAGGTCAGAGTGGTAACACCACCTGTTTACTATTACCAATTCCCTCTCAGAGCACCTTGAAACAACTCTGCTGATGGTCTGTTCTGGAGGGAAAGGAAGAATTTTATCAACAATGCCTCCAAGATTCTTTCTCAGTAATTGGAGACTGAAGGCCATGGCTATGGTGTGCGACTGCTCTGCGACTATATGCGAGGCCGTTTTTGCACTGAGCGTGTGCGGAGAGCTGTTCCTGAAAACTGCACTTGTTCTCGTCCACATCCTGGCCATCTACCTCTCAGTCCTGCTGAAGCTAAACACTTTTCTCAAGGTGACACTGGCAGGTGTGATCTTTTCACAAGGGGATTTGGACCAGAGAGACTGCACCAACTGCTCCGCCTGGCTTTTATCGGAGAACTCAGACAGCTGCTCCTTTATGTGTCGAAAAAAGAGAACCGTACAGTGGCTGCAGTCACTTCAGGCAAAGCTGCACATCTTGGCGGCAGTTTGCCAGCAATTGCTGCGCGTTTCTATGACCATCCTGCCTGTTCTCCATGCAGCTCTGCCAGTCCTGCTTGCTCCGTTCAACTTCAGGCCCATCTTCTCCACTGCTTTGGCATCATTGGACTACAATGGAACCCCATAAGTCTTCCACATACTTGGAATTATATGCAACATGAGAACCAACACAGCAAAAAAAGGCATTTCAACCATAAATGGTTATCTTTCTTAAACTTTTTTTTTAACTTAATAAAAGTAAATTTTTTTATCTTCAAATGTGGCTTTTTTTGATCGAATCTTTAGTTCTCATTCTCAAATAACCTGAGACAGTTCTATTTAGATGTATTTTAAAATTTATTGCATCATTTCCACTAACCCAACATTCTCATTAAATGGTGGCAAATGCTTAAGCCCACGCAACCATTGGAAAAGGAAAGAAGGGTGGGATTAAAAAAAACAAAATCATACCTGTAACATCAGACTTCAGTTTCCAAAGCCTTTCACTGGCTCAAAAGCAGTTACATTAGGAAAAAGATACACAAGAACTCAAATTAAGGCTTGATTGCAAAGGTGTTTACACAGCTCCTACTTCATTGTTTCAGATGCGCAATATGTACCGACACACCCATCAGATTTTCAGTTAAAAAAAAAAAAAACATTGTGGCATGGGTCGAGCAACAGTGTAGCGATATTTGTCCCCCTTTGGGTCCTAAATAGTCTTCATTTCTCAGTCTAAAAGCAGCAGCACAGTCTGGCTACAAAAACGAGTTTACAACTGCTAAAGACATCAAAGATTTTTGGTTTGACAAGTTAAATGACAGTAACTTTCACTTTAAAAGAAACTTTTAGCATGTCTATATAATAAAGTAAAACAAAAAAAGGACAAAATAAGAACTAAACAGACTACAAATGGTCCCAGCAATGGCAGCAGTTCTGGCAACGGTAGCGGTGGCAGGCAGGTGAGCAGAAAAAAACCAAGTGCAACTTTAACTTCATGTCAGTAACTTCTTCCTTATTTGGACTACATTGGATTTTAGAAACTAAAAAAAAAAAACCCATCAATCTCTTTAAGAAATAAAAAGGTAAGATCAAGATAAGAGTATGACCCGAAAACCCATCAGGATGCAGATGAAGAAATGATTACAGAAGTGGGTTTTTACAGAGAGAAAATGGCATGTTATCTTTGCAGCATCTTGTTAAACAATCTTCCTTCCACAGCTGTTCTCGAGGGATGCTTCTCTGCAAATATGTCTAATTTCTTCCAAAGAAATCAAATCAAAACTGGTCATAAGGGTTGAAACTTTGGAATGATTCAAGACTGGTTCAACTGTGAATGATTAGCTGCCAAAGCAAAATATTCCAAGTAAGCCATTATTGCACGCAAAGAGAAGACGAGCCTCTGAGGTATCAACTTCTCTTTGTCAGCAAATTTAACAAAAGCTCCAATAAATACCAGTTAACGTAAATAAACATGAAAGGCTTGCTTATGGGTTTTAAAGCAGAAAGGTAAGATGCAACAGAAAATACAAAAGAAATTAAAAAAATATATATAGGATGAATATGCCAGCCCGTCCCTGCTACCAAAGACAAAATATGAACAAAAATGATCACGCTAAAGATTTCTAGAAATAATAAAAAAAATTAAAAACAATGAGATGCCAATTTTAACCTTTTTGCTAAAAAGGTTGCATTAAAAAGAGAAATGACAGGAAACATCGACTTTGTTCCCTTTATCAGATGCTCCTTTGATATCAGTGTTTAAACGTGCGGTGGGTTTTGCTAACAAGCAGTGGCGGTTTACTCCACAGTCACAGACTTGGCCAGGTTTCTTGGACAATCCACCTGAAGGGAAACAAAGGAAAACAGACATTTTGTAAATGATTTTAATAAATGGAGCAAAAAAGGATCTTTTGAGGATCAAATCTTCTGCCATAGACTTGAAATCTGCTGTCTAACTCCAAAATTGACAAACATCGTCCTTGCAAACTAGAGACGTGCGAGCCAGTAATATGGCAGCTTGTCAGAGCTGCGCTCATAATTTTCCAAATTTATGGCAGGAGGACTTCTCACCACTCCCTTTGGATTTTTCATGGAAAAAATAAAAAAGTGGGGAGGAGTGCAATCTGCACAATGGTTCTACAAAACTGGGCCATGCAGACATCACTGTGAAGTGCTCGAAAAGCAGCGTAAAAATGGAATATGTGTTTACATGCTTTACTTAAGCTTTTCTAAGAACTGATGATAAACTGAAAAAGATACAAATGCTTCACTGTAGCAAAAAAAAAAAAGCATCAAAATGTATACAAAACAAATGTGCATTGCAAAAAAAATTCTGAGATTAAAAATGAGCATTTCTTTTTCTAAGTACAGCAACCAGAATATCTGTGTTTTCAATTTTACATCCATCTTTCAGAGGTTTGCTTAAACACTGAATGAACTTAGGAATACTGTGTGCGTAAACACTTCATGTTTGTTTCTGTTGATGTAAATAAATGTTGAAACTGAAGAGGTGATGCTTACGTCGTATCCTCTGAGGACAGCCAGATGGAAGGACAACAGCTGCAGGGGGATGACGCTCAGGATGCCCTGCAGGCAGTCTACGCAGTGAGGTACTTTGATTGAGCGACAGGAGTTTCTGATGGTCTCCTGGTCATCTTTGTCACAGATGACGATGGGACGCCCCTGCAAATGGAACAGGATTCAGTAAAAACTGTGTTTTCTGCATCACTTAAATCCACATCTGCAACAGATTATTGAATGCATTGAGGTCAAAGTAAACCAGCTCCTCCCTTAAATAAATGGAGGTGACACATTATAGACTGGACTGAAAACAACCCAACACCTAATATGCTTTGGTTATCTGAAGCTTAGCATGCTTGAACTGTTTCGATGAGAGTTGGTTTCAACTTCACATCTCGATCACAGAAACAGGACTACAATAGGGAATTGTCACGCTCACTTTGATGACTAAAAGGCAGCCTTCCACCAACAATTTACACGTACCTGACGAGCAACCACTTGCTGGAGGGCATTTTGACACTTGATGTAGGTGTGGTCTCTCATGATGATCATGATGACTGGCATTAATTTATCCACCAGAGCCAGTGGACCATGTTTCAGCTCTCCAGCCAGGATTCCCTCAGAGTGCATGTAAGTGATTTCCTTGATTTTCTACAAAGGATATGTACAAAAATCAAAGCAAGACATTTTTATATTTTATTTTGGTAAACTAAAAGAAAAGCCATTAAAAAATGTTGTTTTCACTCACCAAAGCACCTTCCAAGCACGTTGCATAATGGTAACCTCTGCCCATAATCAGTACGCTCTTGTTTTGGTACAGCTCTTCTGCCAACTTCTGAATTTCATCATCCAGGCTGAGGACTTCTTTAATCAGATCTGTGTTGAATTTATGTAAAAAAAAAAAATGTTACAAGAGTATAACTTTCACAATAAGACTTAAATAAAATACACAATCTCTGATGAAATAATTATTTGAATAGATTTTTAGTTTGCTGTCAAGGATGTGCCAGAATATGTTTTAGAATAGAGGAAATGGGCTGTGAATAACAGTCAAAATGCCACAGCTACCTTAATGTCTTTCCATTCCTCTCCCACTCTTATCCCCCATCATCATTTAGCTTCACTTTTGACTGCTTCAAATAATAAAGTAACCACTACCTGTGTAATCTGTGTTCATTAGGATTTTTTCGGGCGAACAAGAATTCTCATGGATCCATTTACCTGGAAGCACTCTTAGGCCCTGGATTATTTCTCGGCGTCTGGGCTGCATGGAAATCCTATCGTCACACATCAGCAGAGCAAACATGATGAGGGCCACAAACTGACTGGTGTAAGCCTGTAGAGCAAAGAGCGGAGAGAGGCGCATGGATCTTCAACTACAGAAAAGAATGCAAACACTTTCAAGGAAAAAAAAAAAAAACATCTACTGATCCTCATCTATGCCAGTTAACAAAGAGAAGGACAGAAGTGCTGCAATTCTATCTGCTTTGTAGAAAAAAACTGAACCTGAAACACCAACTGAATGACTTTTGTGCTTTTAATTTGTCTTCAGATGAATATATATAGAAGGAGAAAAAAAAGCAGTTTAAACAAGCATCCAGTTGGGTGAGTTCATGCTTATAGCGCTTATCCCCAACATAACTTTCTGATTTACAGAAATGTCCTTCACTCATCCAATTTTGTTGCCATTCCTATCCGGCCTTTGTTCCCTCTTTGTGCTTCTTCATCTCAGCAGTTTTGGAGGCTCTCCATGATCATTTAGCGGACTTAATCTGTGTTTAAATATAGCCAACAACATTCACAGGACCCCCCGGACTACAAAAAGCCAACAAGTAGTGCCAAAAACCTGAACAGTAAAACCCCCAACACTTTGTTTTTCTCTGGACACCACTTGACATACAAGTTCGAATTTGTCGAATCTGACTGTTATTACCATCAGCACAACTGTGGCATATTTAATACACATCAGAAAGTTCAGCATTCAGTCTTTTTGTGTCACCAAAGATTTTCTTTTATTCTATTGTAAAAATACCAGATGTTAAAGAGAAGACATAAAGAAATAAAGACAATTAAATAAGAAAAACCCATGCATAATTCAAATCCAGCATTATACCAATGAACACTATTAGGCTATTCATATCCCTTTAAAAATCTGAAATCTCAAAGCATTTTATTAAAGGTTTAACTTAATATTTATTGATTCTAGATTAAATCCACAAAAAATATGCACTAAAATTGGATCAACGACATGGACACAAAACGGAGAATGGAGTCCATGTGGTGGAAATGGAGACATTCTGAGTACGACACGTTTCTCAGTAGTTAAGTGCGCAGCATTTGGTGGAGGTGGGTGTGTCTGCTGGTCAGCCAAGTTGTAAAGGATGGCGTCTCACAGACGCGTTTCAGGGCTTTGGAGCAGCACCAGAGTCACTGAGCCAAACATGGGCTGCCTCAGGGGGGGACTATAGTGCACTCTTCGTGAACACCAGCTGGGGCTTTTTCATTCCTGCTCTGAGGACCAGATGACAGAATTCTCTTTTGTTATTCGGGTGACAAAGGGCTATAAGTCTCTGTCTTTACATTAAGATGAGAGACACAAGCTTCCTAGGGACGGTGAAGAATGACAATCTCCAAAAGACTCACAATAGTGTTCATCTGGGTTTCATTCAGTTTTCTTTCAGTGCATGACATTCCTCTGTAATCCAACACAAATTTTAATAACAAACTCAATATCAAGGGGTCAGTGTAATAAAGAGCAAGATTTTGCTTTATAGTTACTCTGTATCAAACATGTGTACATAGGATTGTACCACTGCATGCAAAAATATATATAAATGCTGCCATCCTTTAACTGAGAGCCAGGTTCCATTTGAACAGGCACAAATGGAAAGGATTACAGCAAAATGAAGACTTGGGAAATGTGCTAATAAAAACTGGTATTTCTACATAGGTCAGAGTAGCAATCTGAAAGTTAGTATCAACTAATTTTAACCTCACTTTAGCAGCATCTCCAGTGCTTGATTTATGAAGGCCAGAACAATTGCTTTCCTAGACAATCTAGTATTTTTACATTTTACATAATTAAGGGTAAACAAAAAGTTGTGGTGCTAGTAGATTACCTTGGTGCTGGCAACTCCAATCTCTGGTCCAGCATTAATATGGACTCCACAGTCCGTCTCCCTGGAGATGGAGCTGCCCACTGTGTTGGTGATGCCCACAGTCAGAGCACTCCTCTCCTTACAGTAGCGCAGGGCCATGAGGCTGTCCGCAGTCTCCCCTGCACAATGCACAAGAATATATTAACTTTTAAAACTCAACAATTTAGACACTGCTATGCAACAATAGAATAGATTAATAGATGCTGAGACTATATGAGGGAGGTCAAGGAGATAAATTCAGAAAACTAAAGAAAAGCAGATGATACCCGATTGGCTGATAAAAAAGCAGACATCATCTCGGAAGACTGGCGTGTTCCTGTCCAAGAAGTCGCTGGCCAGCTCCACCATGACTGGCAGCTCAGTGAGCTCCTCCAAAACCTGCCGGGTCTGAAGAATGACAGAACTCATTATCATTCCATTAAAATGTTGTTAAATGTATGTTAAAATGTTTGAGCTAAAAACTGACACAGGTATCACTACCAAATACAGAATTATTCAATTACAGTTCACAAAATCCCAGTTTCATTTCTGACAAATCAAAATTGGAATACATTTCAATTTATTGGTCAAATTTGAATTCTGAAACCAACTTTGTTTGAAAAACTGTTTTAACATACCTACATTTTTAAAGTGAATCAAAGTGGATTTTTTTTTAAATTATGACTTATTTGATTAAAAACCAACAAAAAACATGTTTGCTCTTTGCCTGACTAAATAGCAAAAATTGTTTTAAAAGAAAATGGATTAATGGATTTGATTTGTTTAGAGAATCTCAATTCAAATTCTATAAATCATTTTTCAAAAATCCAGTACTGAATCATAGAAAGGATGTTCTGTTTCCAATAAGTCAAACAGGTTCAATCTGGACACTAACCGCTACCCCAGCATGATAGCTGGTTCCGCAGGCAATAAGGATAAGCCTTCGACACCTCTGGATTTCTTTGATGTGGTCCTTCAGGCCACCCAATGTCACTGGAAAAGAAACAAAAAGCTTAACTTTCCATTAAATTTAAAGAGCAAGGATGTTTTCAATTTGAATTTTTAATTCACCTTACTGTTAAAAAAAGTATGGTACACATGAACTGGACAGATACTTTCTGGTAAATTTTTCTTTCTGAAATCTGAACTAAACATAACATACTTAACTGAAAAGATCCTTAAAGTAAATCAGAGTTCCTCAAAGATAATAAGATACCTGTGTTGTTGTCAAAATTGACTCTCCCTCTCATGGTGTTCACCACAGATTCCGGCTGCTCAAAGATCTCCTTCTGCATGAAGGAGCTGAAGTTGCCTGTAAAATGAAAATTAGGATTTCAGGACAAAGACTCTTCCGGATATAGTGATAGACCCTTTTTATGTGTGATCCCACATGAGAAAGCTGTCGTTGCCACACAACAAAATGAAAAAGTTTAATAGAGGTTCTTAAATGCCCTCGACTTATTGAACATCCTGAAACATCCTCATTAAAGATCCACTCCAATGAAACTTGTGTTTTTAGTGTTTTAATGTGTTCTTGTAACATTTTTATCATAATGTAGGACATACATAAAGAAAAATAAGCTTAAAACTGTGTTTCAAATGATTTATTTATTTAAATAGTGGTGAATCAGGAGCAGACAAAAAAATCCTTTTGATCAAGCCTGGAAATCGATAAGCCACAAGCTCCCTGCTCCGCTCTATTTTGCTGCATTAACTTACAGACAAATAGATAAACTAGCATCTTCATTTTCTTCGTCTGAGCTGGCATCTGGCTCAAAACTGTACAGCTGGAAAGCTTCAATATTTCTCACCATTTTTGCTGCACTGCTATTGTTAGGTTGGAGTTGTGAGGGCCTGTAAGCTAGCCAGAAAGAGCGTAAACAAAAGTGTGGCAGGAAATGAGCATAGGCTAACGCCACGCCAACAGCCCCACCCACAACTCAAAGGTGATTTTTTTAATAAACTACTGTCGCTCTGCAGAAACTTTGTCCAAAAATAGACATTTTTTAAAATTTGGCCTAAAAAGAGCATAAGCATAATTAAGACTACTGGGAACAATTAGAGTGGAACTTTGTTGTCTTGACTACATATCAGACTTATAGAAATACAAGTCATTCCCCAGTAAGAACAAACAAAGAGTGATGGTCAAAATATCAGTTTTTAGTTAGCAAAATAAGTCATGAAAGTTGGGTTATTGGAAATAAAAGTAAAAGAAAATGAGGAAGACAAAAGCTGAGTGATGACAGGAACTCAAAAGAATGTCAAGGAAAGCCAACAGCAGAGTCCTTCTGCCCCCTACTGGACCAAAGTAATATTTCAATCTGAAAAACTGAACTAAATTGTATTAATGTACCCTAACAGAATTTCATCCATCCATCTTCTAAACCCATTTCTGTCCCTTTCAGGGTCACAGGGCTACTGGACCCTAACCTGGCCAATTGTGGGCGAAGGCAGGGTACACCCAGGACAGGCTGCCCCAATCACACCTAGGGACAATTCAAAGTAACCACTATGAAACATGTTTTTGGACTGTGGGAGAAAGCTGGAGTCCCCAGAGAAAACCATGCATGAGGAGAAAGGTCCCCCATTGACTCTGTTTCAGGTCCTCAGGCCGGGACTTGAACCAGGGACCTTCTTAATGTGAACCAAGAGCGCTAACCGCTGCGACACCATGCAGTCCATGCAACCCTTACAGAAATATAATTTGACTTAAACATATTTGAGCCTAGTTTGCTTTGGGTGTTACTAATGTGCGTCGTTTTCAACTATGTAGCAGGCTTTGAGTAATGGGACTAACTGATCAGCTTGACAACCACACCTTTGATGCAAATGTCAACTATGGAACAGGTGAAGCCTAAAACTTCTTTCAACACATACTTCCCAGAAGCAAGTCTGATCCAGAAAGGTAATTACCACTTAGTCTAACATCAATGACAGATCTAAGGCCATCGGTCAAAAACTAAACTTTTTTTTTTTTTTAGAGGCTAGCAATATTATTTAAGCATGATAACAGGGGGAAAAGTCAGAATTACAAGGTAGAGTAAAAAGGGAAACAGCTGTAACAGTGACCTGTCCCTCACCCTTCATGATCTGCTGCAGCTCCATCTGCAGGGTCTGGATTGCACGGGCTGGGTAGTCTCCTGCACTGCGCTTTATCCTGTGGATAGACAAGCGGCCCTCCACCACGGCAGCCACGTCATCATCCTCAAGGAAGATCACTCGGTTTGTATGCTCAATCACAGCGCTATGACAGTAAAACAAATTAACATTCACCAATCATTTTTTTTCTCTCTGAATGAGATGACATTGAAAGCGACCTTTTAAAGTTTAGAAAAGGAATCTGTGAGACCTCACCTGGCATCAGAGGCAAAGAAGTACTCCACAGCCTTCTCATCTACAGGGAACAGGCAGGTATCCTGGTCTGTCCTGGGGATGGAATTGCAGCTCTTCTTGTCTTTACCAGCTGATATAAACAAAATAAAATAAAATAATAAAATCGAGTGATAGTGAATCAAACTAGACGCAGAAAGGTGCACCTACAGGAGCGGTACAGCACAGGGATGTGATCTGTGGACAGCTGATGATCACTGCGAACGCCCATGAGCAAAGGACCTCCTCTCCTGCAAAAGCACAAAAGAAAAAACTGTAAACATTGCAGAAAGATTTTTAGATCTATACATGTAAAAAAAAAAAACACTTTTCTATAAAATAATGTGCAGTTTTAAAACCTGTAATTACAATCATAGTCTGTATAACTTCAATAGATTTAAGAACAAAAGTCCCGGCTTACCTAGTTCCAACGGCCTCTCCGGGGTAATGAACACTCTTAAAGACCAGGGCGAAAGCTCCCTCCTGGCAGGTGGAAGAACAAACACATTAAAGATGTGTTTTCTTTGGTTGCCTTGGTTATGATATTGATGGGTCCCTACCAGTTGCTGAATAACACGTTCAACCAATGTGGCAAAACTCAGGTCATCACTCTCCCGGTTGTCGTACATGTACTTTGTCAGCTTGGCAATGGTTTCTGTGTCAGTCTCTGACTCAAACTCATAGCCTTTGCTCTCCTGTGGAGATTTAATAAGTTAATTCTGAATACATATTAGATGAAGGAATGTCATTAAAAAAAGGCTCACCAAGAATTTTTTCAGGTCTTTGTAGTTGGTGATGATTCCATTGTGAATCACAATGAACTCTGCAAATAAGAAAAAAAAACCATCAGCTCTAATATGAATGAACAGCTAGACAGGATTTGTAAACTTTATTTTGAAATTCGAAACAAAACCCACCATTGTTCTTGTCAGATCTCTGTGGATGACTGTTCACTGGGCTCGGCACACCGTGTGTTGCCCAGCGAGTGTGAGCGATGCCAAGGTGAACATCAAACTCCACGTCCAGATCAATATCCTGCTTTTCTGAAACAACAAGCACAATAGATATTTAGCATGTGACATTGCACCAAAGCAAATAGAATAAAACAAAAATTACATGAACTCATTGCAACACTTTAAGCAGTTTGATCTGGTCTTACTGTGGATCTCCTCATCAAGAGCTTTCACTTTTCCACGTTGCTTGATCAAGTGGATGGACTTTGCGTTGGACTCCCACTCCTTACTGTTCCCTCCATCAATTCCCACGCCTGATGAGATCATACAGTGAAAAACAAATTAGATCAAGCCTTAAGAGTTAAATGCTATAAGAAATATTATGACATTATTTACAGATACTTTTCTGGCCTTACTCATAATTTCACAGAACAAACCACATTAATTTGCCCAAACTGACATTTTTTTTTTTTTTTCCCTTTAATGCTTAGAACATAATTGAATGACTTAAGGATAAAGTCTCATAATCCTTTTGGGAGGGTATGTGACTAGAATGTAGTTGAAACAATAGAGACAAAATGAATGGAGTTACTTTGAATAACTTTTCTTTGAGTGAGAAAGAAAGAATTGAACTCAAACAAAACAAACAAACAAAAAAGATCACAACAGCTGCAATTTAGTCTGCGATCTCTCTCACCAGCCGAGTCATAGCCTCTGTATTCCAGACGTCGAAGACCTTTGATGAGGATCTCAAGGATGTCACGCCGTGTCCTTGGCACATGGTAATTGAGATAGGCAAAGATTCCTACCAAAAAAAAAGACCAAAAAAGTAGTTTTATTCTATGTTTTATGGTCTTCTGTGTGTGTGTTTTATGCATAATTATTCAACTCTGTTGCTCTGCAAATACTTCAGTACATTAATCTCATTACTATTAAAGAAAAACTGGATAATAAATATGCTGGACTGGCTTGTGACTGGTGTGTTATGTGGTTTGCCATTATTTCTGCAGCAGACTGTCAAAATACTGAGGAAACAATTCAGAAATCAGGTCGGTGGAGGAAGAAAAAGGTATTTTGTCAGTAGGAGCTCTGAAAAAAATTCTGTGTAAAAGCTTTGCTGTTGGAAATAAAATAATAATTTTAAAGCCAACATAGTTACTGGGATGTCTTGTGTTTTCCTTTTATTCACACAAACATGCAGTTATACAAATAATTTGCACTTCTGAACTGTTTTTTTTTTAACTAGTTGCTGCTTCTTTGTTTTTTTATGTTTTATGAAATTGTTAT
This sequence comes from Adrianichthys oophorus, assembly GCA_036245035.1. Lineage (NCBI taxonomy): Eukaryota > Metazoa > Chordata > Actinopteri > Beloniformes > Adrianichthyidae > Adrianichthys > Adrianichthys oophorus. The sequence goes on along the minus strand of BSAI01000189.1, from coordinate 10,156,403 downwards.
TGTGGCATTGTTGAGATCACAGATGGTGGTGGAGTTGTACTAAAGTCTTTCACCGGCTTTTAACATTTTGGCCACATAGTTGAAACTAAACAATAAGGTAGACTCAAAAATTTCCCAAAACGTTTAGAAAATCCGGTCACAAAATTGCCACTTTTGCAAGCTACAGTTAACACCAATCAAAACTGAAAGTTTAAAGTTTCATAGTTGATCTGCAAACATCTGGCACTCCATCTGACACACACACACACACACCAAGACTGAAACCATAAATGGCCAATAGGAAAATTACACATCCAGAATGTTACACACTCAAAATGTGAGGTGGAATTTCAAAGCCAATGCAGAACAGAGCCTTCATTCAGAACCGCAAGTAATAGAAAGCAGAAAGGGTTCTTTTGGAATAAAGAATAACTGGTTTCCTAAAAGTAATTATTAACCAAAACAACATGATATTAATAGAAAAGCACTCCAACTAGTTTCTCTGGTCTGGTTAATATTCTCAGATTGTGCTGACAGGTGATGCGACACAGACGTCAACTATCAGTTGTCAGAGAACAGTGACATTTACTAAAAAAGATCTAAACCCTAATGTCTTTAATTCAGTATGAATTAGCCTCTTGTGTAATACTAACGCGTTTGCTTGTATGACTAACGCGCTTATTACTAACTGAAAGAATGCAAAGCTAATAGGAGTAATGTGTCCGCAGAACCCGAGCCATGGTCTGGTTTCGTTGATCTTTCTTTAAAGAAAACAATTAAAGTATTGATATAAAACTTCGGTTTATTCATTGAGGTTCACAAAAATAATAATAAACGAGTATTGTGAGATTAGCAAAAAAGAAACCAGAAGGAAATGTTTCTATGGACGTCAACGCAACCGTAGCTTCCAAATACAGAGGAAGAAATTAGCATCAGTTTTAACCTTACGATTAAACGTTAAATTTATACTGCCACAATACACGAATGAATATAAGTATCACATGTAATGGTTGAGCTAAAAACTGACCAATCAATTTAACTGAGTAGCAGCATCATGCTCGCTAATCAAGGTAGCCACCTTAGCTAATGTCAAATCTTTGGTCTAAAACTCTAATATACTGATTTTCCTTCTTAATGACTGCATGGCTAATAGATATAGACGAATATTTCAACCTGAATAATATAAAAACGGACTAAAAATCACACCACTCACCACACATGTCTTCAGCTTGCTTGTCAGTAACAGCTACTCGGCTCCTGGGTTGCTGGGAACGCCTATTACTTAAGCCCACCCCTCTTTGATTGACAGCCAATCGCCTTTCTCCAAATTGGTTTCTTATTGATCGAGCCAGATGTCAGTCAGACAACAGTATCAACGCAGACACTAATGACGTGGCATCAGGATGCAATTCGTGAGCAGAAAAGCTCGAAGATCCTGCTGCTCCCCGTCAACGCACTTTGAATCAACATCAATGAATAATGGAAGGCCTGTTCCCCCAACACACATTATGACACAATAAATCCATTCATAACATACAATTATTTATTGCTGCCACATTAGCATTTTTATTTGTAAAACGTATTTATAAAAAAAAATAGACGAAATGTCAGATAAATCTCACAAGATAGGTCAAATTTAACCACACAAGTTTAACACATAACAGCATTTTATGTATTTATTTTAATTTTGGTAAAAATAATTATACAAATATCTAAAGTAATTTTATTAAAACAAATGGTATTAAACTCTGAATTAAGTCAGACTCATATTGTAATCCAATCTAGTTCAAACCCTTGGGCTTCACTATTTCATTGTGTTAAGAATCTATTACAAATGTTAGTATTGAAAACCGACTCAAACTACTTTAATAAAAATATCTATACAGTATTTTCCAGAGTAACACTTGACATCTGTTCTAACTTTTGCGCAATGGTTTAACATCATTTCTGCCCAAAGCAATTCCCACCAATAAAAAAATGAATTAAATTATAGCAAATTATTTTAACAAACTTTATTTATACAGATACATTGTATTATGATTTTCAATATACAGGTTGTGTTTTCAAATTAAAGGCTTGCTGAAATGTAACACAATGAAAGAATAAATACCATTGGTTTTAACTGTACAATCTTTTTCTATTAGTGATCAAATATTTTGCCAATTCTTCTGAAATGCTGACAAAGCAAACAGCACAGCAACTAGGAATAAGAATATGTATTTCTGCGTGTCTGTGCCATAACAATTTATGTTATGTTGACTATAAATCAACAAAAGAAGGTGGGCAAAGGGGGAAATGTACTAAACTTTTAGAATCAGTTTATCACACTTGAGCAGCCTCTTCATCTTCATCATCCTTTACCTGTACAAAAAAAAAAGTCTTACTAACTTTTATAGCTCTCATTAGTACCTTCTATTTTAGTCTTAAATTGAAATCAAAGCTATTAAGAATTATAATACCGGTACCTATAATAAAAATCTATTTTTAAAATCTTTTAAGTAACACCATGGCAGGCCAAAATAAAATGACAAGTTATTGCATAAATTACTAACCAAACAAAAGGCCGTAGATGTTTTAAACAAATTTCTTACCAGCTGAAAATGTTTGGTTATGTATTCCCAAATGTTAAAAGATAAGATTAAAACTAAAAAATAATTTAAATTTATAAGACAAACTAACTCAATTCCAATAAATAAAAGCCTATTGGTAAAGTTAACTCAATAATATTTAATAGATATAAAGGAAAGCAAAAGCTTGATGCAGTAGACATTCAACAAGGATTGGCAAAAAATAAAAAAGGGAGACAAAGGAAAAGAGGACAAACCTGTTCCACTGATTCAACCTCAGGTACATAGAACTGGAGCATGTTTTGGATGCCATTCTTCAGCGTAACTATAGAACTGGGGCAACTGGTACATGAGCCTTGCAACTTCAGCTTAACAATTCCATCCTCAAACCCTCTATAGACAACATCGCCGCCGTCCTCCTGCACTGTTGGCCTGCAGAGCAAGAACACCCACGAGTTGACAAAGGAATAGGTCTGATTGGACAGTAAATTTTCAAGAGGTCGAACCTTATTCGAGTGTCCAGAAGCTCTTTGATCATAGCAACCACTTCGTCATCCTCATCAGATGGTGCTGTGAAGAGAATTTGAACGTCTCAAGGTTTTGAAAAGTCAAGTTCTATTTTATTATTTACACCTCAGTGCAGATTAATACTCACCTGTGTCTGCACTGGGCTTGCTATCCTCATTGACAACAGGAAGACCAGAAGTAAAGAAGTCCATGATAGCAGCAAATACATCTGGTTTTATAACCTTCCATTCCATGTTTGCGTCAGACTAGAGGAGAAAGTAAATGCTGGTTATTTAAGATAATGCTGATAAGCAGTCCTACAATTTGATTTATATTCATGCAATGATTTTACCTTTGTGATAGTAATGAAATCAGGGCCCAGAAAAACACTTTTAACTCCATCAATCCTAAAGAGCTGCCTATTAACACAAATAAACAGGAATTAAGTGTTTCAAGTGAACGCATTTTAAGATTGGACCATATGACAAGAATTTGTTGGTATCATTTATTCTTAAAAAAAAAAAAAAAAGAAAAGGCCCAGAAGTTACATGAATAAGCAATACAAGTAAATAAAATAATATATCTAATCTATTTTACCAAACAAAATAATTTTTGTGGGGGGATGTGGGGTGGGGGGGGGGGGGGGGGGGGGTTAAAAAAAGAAAAAAGAAGAATTAATTTTTTGCAATGAAAAGTATATTTCCTTAAACAGTACTTTTTTTTTTTTTAAGTAGAATTAACTTTCATTGAGGGCTGCACGGTGGAGCAGTGGTTAGCGCTCCTGCCTCACAGCAAGAAGGTTCCCGGTTCAAGTCCTGGCTGGTGGACCTTTCTGTGTGGAGTTTGCATGTTCTCTCCGTGCATGCGTGGGTTTTCTCCGGGTACTCCGGCTTCCTCCCAGCGTCCAAAAACATGCTTCATAGGTTAATTGGTCACTGTAAATTGTCCCTAGGTGTGAATGTGAGTGTACATGGGTGTGTGATTGTGGCCCCTGCGACAGACTGGCGACCAGTCCAGGGGTGTCCCCTGCCTTCGCCCATGAGTAGCCGGGTTAGGCTCCGGCAACCCCGTGACCCCGAAAGGGATAAAGCGGATTGGAAAATGAATGAATGAATGAATGAACTTTCATTGATTAAATTTACTGCACTACACTGTTGTGAGAATTATATACAAGTAATGGCATGTAGTATCAACAAATTGTTACTTTTCTTTCACTTTTTTTTAAAAAGCCTGCAGCAAAATTAAGCGTAACAAAAAAACGTGTACATAAGTGCTTAATGAGTCCTATACCTGGCTAAGGGGGAGCAGTATGCTTCACGAGGACCAGCAAAATTCATAGTTCCTTCTTCAAGAACTGTCCGACCAGGCAGAAACTTCAGACTGTTTGGATTAGGCGTGTCCTGCGTCTGCACAAACATTGTTCGTCCTGAATATAGACGAAACAAGAAAAACCACAATGTGACAACAGTAGTAAGTAGGTGGTAGAGATATGTCTTGTTATGGTTATGGTACTCCATCAGTACACAGGACTTTTCAGACTCAGAATTTTCTCATGAAAAAAACAGACTTTAACTAAAAGTATTTCTGTGTTTGTTGAGACTAAACCCAAGGTTTTTAACATCCAGATTGCACATTCTCACAGTTCTCTATCGGAACGCCGTAGAAAACCATGCTGCAATCACCTCTGTAACATAGTACCAGTGTTTGACAAGTAGTGCAAATATTAAATGATAGAATAAAAATACAAACCAGGAATAACCCAAATGGGGTTTTGTGGCATTCTGTTTGAGACTCCCGTTGCCTGTGAAAGAAAACCAGTTCTTGGACAGGCACTGCCAGTAAGCCTAAAATTGTGCAAAAAGGAAAAAGAAAAGATTAAATAATAATAATGACGAACAACTAATATTACAAACGTTTAATTATTTTTCTATTAACCCACTTTCAACAATATAGCAGGATAAATTTAGTCAAAATCAATATATTTTTTTATTTCATTCACTGCAAACCCAAGCAACTGGTGCATAGTTTAGGCATCAGAAACTTTTAGCAGGCATAACATAAAATTATGCATTTGTTGATTTGTTATCAAACTATTAGAAAATGTATAATAAATATGATTGCCAGGTAATGTAAAAAATACAATTTGTACGTGCATTAATTTTGTAAAATACTCAATTTAGCTTAGTTTAAATACAAATTGTACACAGATTTCTTTTATACTTTATCTCTTTTTACCAAAGCACTTGAATGTATATGTCATAATTCACAAGATTATAATCCTATTAATACATTTTTAAGGTTATATTAACAATAATAAAATAACTTCATATCTAAAAAGATACACTAAAAGTACTACTATTAAGACACCGTACAGAAAAAACATAGTTGAGAGATTTGTAAACAATTTTAATCTACATAACATAGATATAGAATATAACCTAAATATTTATTAATAATTAGTTTGTTTTGTATCGCTTCATATTTTTTCTAAAGTGTTTAATATTAAAATCACGGAGGCTACAGCTTCTATTTAAATACATTTTTTTGGTTTGTTTTTCACACGTCCGTTGATAGCAATGATTTTGTAAACAATGCCCAAGGCAAGTCATCTAAACAAAATGCATTAAATATATGCATTGTGTGTTTCTTGTAAAAATGTTTTATCACTCCCACGAAAACAGTTTGTGTCGCGTGACATGTAAGTGCGCCATGTCATTAAATGTAACCGCTTTCATATTTTTTGCATCCATCATTTATAAAATGATTATGAGGAAAAATGCATAAAAACAGAAAACCCAAATTCAGAACACTCACGGCCTTAAAAGCCTCGCCGAAACACCGAGCAACCTTGCAAACTGTGCGAACGTCGCCATGATTGATATGGTTTCCTAAACAGGACGGAAGTGTAGTCCACAATCGGAAATGACGTACTATTTTGTACGTTTGGTAAAGCGTTCCCCTCCAAGGACCCAGGACAAGCTAACGCTGAAGGCGGTTTTTGATATAAGCCAACCAACAAAATAAAATAAAAAAAAATGCCTTCAGGTAAAAACTTTAGGAGGAGAAGGGACTCTTCAGATGACGAAGAGGAGGATGAGACAACTGAAGAAGTCAGGTGAGTAAGTTGACGCAAACAGAAACAGGAGTGTATCTCTGTGCCACTGTTGCAGCTAGCCACTGACGTCGCGCATAACGTTTTTTAAACCTAATTTATATTTTGTGATTTAAAAAAACTAAAATTATGTTGTGACTCTGTCTATTTTGCAAAGATCAAAACTAGAGGAGGCTAAAGAAATTCAGAGTTTAAGGAAACGTCAAAGCGGTGTCAGGTAATGTGGCGCTCATAGAGTAAACATCTATTCAGTGACTGTTGTGTCTAATAAAACAAATATTTTAAAAATGTACATTATATATAAAACAGAAACAACGTTCTTTTCTCATTGTTCAGTGTGACTGCATTACTCGTTGGAGAGAAACTCACACCAGAAGCTGAAATTGACGTAAGTAATTAATTAATTAACATTTCTAGTACTATGTACGTCTGAGACACGACCTGCAAATTGACTTACCTACACCCCTCCTCAGAATGACCCGTTTAAGCTCAAGACAGGAGGCGTGGTAGACATGAAAAAGGTGAAGGATAGAAATAGAGACATGTAAGCAAATTTGACTCTTCCTATTTTTTTATTATTAATTTCATGAATACTACACATTTAAAAAAATGCATATTAAAAATACAAAAGACACAACTTACCATTTGGTATAACTAATTGTTTTTAAATGTTTTTAGGACAGAAGATGAGACGGAGCTTAATCTGGGTACATCCTTCTCAGCTGAAACTAACAGAAGAGATGAAGATGCAGACATGTAAGGAGAGTCACTGTGCAACTATTCTTTAAAACTATAAAGGCTTCATCTGCACCTTTAAGAAAACACGTCCAAATCCATCTGATGTATTTTGTGATCTGAGCCTGTTAGACTTTGAGTCCATGCATATTTGATGCTTTATCATCAACATTACATATTGGGCATACGACCTTATTTAAAGGCCTAAAACTCTCACCTTTTTTTTTGCATAAAATATATATATTTGCAAAAATATGTCATGCATTTCTTCTCACAGGATGAAGTATATTGAGACAGAGTTAAAGAAGAAAAAGGGATTGGTGGAGACCGAAGAACAGAAAGTCAAAGTAAAAAATCCAGAGGACCACCTCTACGAACTTCCTGAAAACATCCGAGTCAATTCTGCAAAGAAGACAGAGGAGATGTTGTCCAATCAGATGCTAAGTGGGATCCCGGAAGTTGACCTTGGCATTGAGTATGTTCAGAAAGCTGCTAAAGTGATCCCCACTTTTACTTTTCAGGAGAAATTTGGTGTGCACAATCTGTTTGTTTTTGCTTTTCCAGTGCAAAGATAAAGAACATTATCCAGACAGAGGACGCAAAAGCAAAGCTAATCGCAGAACAAAGGAACAAGAAAAAAGATAACGGCACCTCATTTGTGCCCACAAACATTGCAGTGAATTATGTTCAGCATAACCGATGTAAGTTCTGGAAAACGATTGACTCCTGAGAGTAACCTGAAGGAAATAGCTTAATAGTTGGGCTTTTTTGTATTTTCTCAGTCTATCATGAAGATTCAAACGCAGCACAGCGGCATCACAGACACAAAGAACCAGAACCCAAACCAAGACCGCTGCGTGTGGGTGATACAGAGAAGCCAGGTCCAGAGGGTATGACACTTTAAGTTATAAAACCAGTTTTGTTTGTTTGTTTGATTAGTCACTCTAAGGTAATGCAATAAAAAAGGTTTTTAAGATATGATCATGAAATTTATTTTAAAGGAACTTAAAAAAAGAAGAATGTAAACAAGTAATCTCCTGTCTCCTTTGTATAGTCTTTATTTAAAACTATAGATATTTCTTTAAATCTTTGTGAGAGCTGAAAGCTAAAAGTGGTGCTGATTAGGTAAAATCCAAAATTGTAAATGATAAAGCAGTTTTCGTTTCCCCACAGCTCCATCACCACCCAACTACCGCAAACGGCCGAACAATGAGAAGGCCACAGACGACTACCACTATGAAAAGTTCAAGAAGATGAATCGAAGATATTAAAAAGAAAAAAGATCCACCTTTTTACCCCGAGTTATTGTCAGTCTTGACATGGTTATGAAGACACATCAGTTGAATAACTTCATCTTAAATGTAACTTCATTATTTATGGAATAACTAAAGATGTAAATTTTGCTTTTAGGAAACATGTCACAAGTAAGGAAATATTAGAAATGTACCCTCTGTTCAAGCTTTTTGTAATATCAGAAAAGGCTGTTGTGTATTTATTAGTATAGATACTTCACATTTATTTGCTGTTTCTTAAGATTTAGATCTTGGTCAATTGTAGAAACGCCTTCCTTTGTGTTTGCAGCTTTAAAAACAATCTCAATGCTAATAAGCATTTAACAACTTCACATTGAAACCAAATCTTTTTTCATCTTGTGACATTTTTGAATAACAAGAGGATAATTGGTTTATTAGATGAGATTATAATTCTTCAAAACAATGCAACTTTATTTTAACACGCTGAAAGACCGACTAATTTCTCCATATGAATTTAGATGTACATAACTTCCTATATTCCTTTTACTGTTTTGAAAAAACCATTATCCATGTGTTCTTTTATTTTGGACATTTTAAAATAATGTACAAATTAACATAAAAAACCAGCAGACTAGCAGACACTTGTGCATCTCTGTCATTGACCTTTTTTAACGTGAAGAAATGCTAGTGTGGATTGACTTTATGGATACTATTCAAAGTTAAAGTGATATTTTTTCTGTGAAGTATATGAAATTACCACTTAAAGCTGTACATGGAAAATAAACAGAATTTTTTTAATCCAGTTTCAAATAAGATGAATAGAGCGTCAGAACAAAAGGCTTCATGAAAACAAAAAATGCTGGCTTCACAGATTAAGAGTTCTATCCATGTCCAGTGTCCTCCGTTATGGTTTCACTAAGGAGGCAGCCCCGAGTTCGCTGAGGTTTTGGGTGTTTGTCTCCTGTGACAGAGGTCCGTCGGGTTCCTCTTGATCCCCGTATGTAGAGCTGCAGCTGCTGTTTGGGGAGACCCAGCTGTCTCGCCAGCGGTAGGCTTCGCACAGAGGCAGATCAGTGCTGTCCCACTGACTGCAGCTTTGTCAGAGCAGAAACCAGTAGGGAGGGTCAAAGAATCAGCACAGCGCAGAGAAAGAGGAGCAGACAAGAGCGACAGGTCAGAATTAACAAAGTCCCACACACAGAAGAGCACATGAAAGCACACACTGCACAGAAGCACATAGGTTATGGAGAGGCACTGAAACAACATGTAAAATGGTTTGAATTTGGCTCTGAGGTAAAATTGAACAACTACTGATTTAGGTCCAGTGAAAAGAATAGAATTAGTTGCTGAGAAAGCAGAGTGAGTGCAGCGAGGAAGGCAGATCCACAGCAAACATGCTCCAACCACAGCAGAGGCTTTCCTAACAGTTTCTCAAAAAAAAAAAAAAGACAAAAATCACTGCTGTTCACTGTCTCTACTTTATTTCTCAACCTTTGTCTACGGGAACAGCTAACAGAAATGTACAACTGCGCTGTCTGCTTACATGATTACAGTCATTCAGAGGGAACTAGCCAAGTGTTTTAAAACACATAAAACATGGTTAAAACTCAAACTAGATTTAGATTTCACATCAAATAACTGTAATAGGATGATGTGTAATTTTTACAATAAATCTCTATAATCTGGTTAATATTGTCAACATTTAGGATTTAAATATGTTTAGTATAATGGATTATTGGGATCAGCCTCTGCATTGACGCTTTATCGTTGATGGTTTTTAAGACAGTTATCTCCAAGAATATGTGAATGCTGTGGATTTTTTTTGCATCACATCCTAAAAACACAATCTCTTATGATAAAAAACATTTTAAGACACCAGCACCTTTGACTTATAGTTATCAAATGAGTATTTCTCACAAAAATCTTTTCAAGTTTAACAGTACATTGTTCATCCAAGGCACATGTTTGTATGGAGTTAAAGCTAGATATGCTGGATAGTAAGTGGTACTCCCATTTTAAGGTCTTTAAATGGTTACAACACTCAGGCAAAGTATGGTAATGGCATAAATACTTTGCGAGATGAGATCAGCCACAATTCTCCAAAGCAATGATTCCAAAATGTGACCACAGATGATCCAGTTTGCATAAGAAAGCTAAAGCCTTCCTCGTGCGCAGCGGTGAATGGTGAAAAGTGGGACACTACTGTGCTGGGCATGGAATAACAGAGGGATGGTGGAGCGGGGACAAGTATGATCCTACTTATACCTGGAGGAGTAATATTCTTCCTCTAGCTCATACAGGTCAACTGCAATCTCATCCCGCAGCGACATCAGCTTTTTGTCGCACTCCTCCTGCAGCGAGCGCAGCTGCTGGTTCTGGAGGCTGATGGCGTCGTTCACCGAGGGGAAGTCGTTCAGGATCAGAAACTGCTTCAGATCCGACACCAGTTTCATGAGTGACTCGCCGGCACGAACCTGATGTAGAAACAATAGAAAAAACGTGCTTTCAAAAGGTGACTTTCATCCTGCAAGGTAAAGCAACTCAAAGGAAAAAAAAACTAGGAAAATTGTAGATTCCTACAATGGAGTATGAGGGACACCAAAAAAAAAAAAAAAAAAAAACATATAGAATAAAGTCATATGAGAAAAGTCAAACTTTTACAGTAATAACGTTGTAATATTATGAAAAAAGTCATAATTTTCAAAGGAAAAAGCCATGCTTTTTCAAAAATAAAGTTGGTTGTGTAAGTCTCTACCCACATTATTTGCCAACTAAACCCATCAATGCAGCCGTTTATGGTGATGCCATAAAGCTTTATTTTACCATAAGAATCCGTGTGCCATAATCCACTTGGACCTCTACAACCATACTGCTGATGACGTACAAGGCGCGCCCGCTGCAAATCCACTCCTTGTGGGTTGAAAATCTTCATCACCAGTCTCAATGTCTATTGGCTCGTTGATATGATATCCCAGTGATATCCCTGCAGACTGCCAACCATTTCTTCCTCCACAAAAGACACAATTTCTCCCAAATCTGAGACTTTTTTTTTTCTAAAGAGGCCCAGTTTCCTGCAAATTCTCTTTACTGTCCTTATAAAAATAAAAATATTAACTAACAAACAGACAGTATTTTCTTATTTGTGAAACCAATGCTAAAGCAACCGCTTCCAACAGTACTTTACGTCTCTCAAGCTGAAACATAACTTTGGTTCTTATTCATTGTTGTAGCTAATTTTCTTAGTAAACAGCTTTTTGCTTTATAAATAAACGGGTTTAATGTAGTCATTTTTCAACTTATAACTTCTGAAATTATAACGTTATTCTTACAAAATGTTGACTTTTTTCTGTAATGATTGAATAACTTCTCAAATTCTCAAAACAGCTGAATTATGTCTTTTTTTCCCCTTTTTTTTTACTTTATTCTTCAAAAATTTCGACTTTTTTCCTCATGTGTTTATTTTTAAGGTGGCTGTAGACTTTTCTTTATTTTTACCATAACACATAATTTGACAAGACCTAAGCCATATTTTGGGAGAAACATGCATTACAAAAGCAATTGTTTGACCACATGCTCAAAAATCCAAGGTGTACTTTTATTATTTATCATGTTTTTGGTACCCTACAGATCTGAGCCACCTTATAATGTATAAAATGTTTATAATCACTTTTGAATATTACTAAACACACACACACATGGAAGAAAGAATGCAATTTCTTGTAGTTCAGCTCTGCTGTCATATTATTAAATAGTTATTCTAGATAAGTGCATCCTGTTGGGGTTTTAGAACAGATGATGTGTTTATTTTCTGATATTTTAGTCAAGCTTTCAGACGCTTACGATGTTGGCTGCTCGAACGTGCATCTCGTAGTGGTCTTGCTCTGCTTGAGTTGGGCGGGACACCTGCGTTTCCTCCTCGATCTGAAAAACAAACAAAAAAAAGTAAAACGAAAGATAAATAAACAACTAAAAACTATAAAGCACAAAATTCTTTAAAGAAAAAAACCATGGGACCTTTGCTGTTTTTATAATTTCCGTAAAGTTATCCATGATGGACTTGATGTCATCTTTGAGCCTCTTGTTGTAGTTCTGCAGCAAAGTCTCTTTGCTCTGAGGGAGAACCCTCTGCGTCGCCATGACGCCCAGAATAAGAAGCAAGCAAACCACTAAACCTGTTCAATAATAAGAAATACAATAGATGATAACACGCAAACGTCCATGAGATCTGTTAGCGCGAACGAACTTTCATTGCTAAATATCAAATAATAATGAGGAATAAAAGTTAAATGTGCGACTTTTTGGAATCTATACAATCGGGCTAAAGCGTGTGAGACAATTCTCGTGGAAAATATTACTTACCTGGAGCCACACGGGCGATAATATTTAGATAAACCCCGATATTAGCATAAACTCAAACTGCTACAGCTCTTTTTCTATGTTTGCAGCGAGTGTACGATTCTGCTCAACGGCTCATTACCGCCACCCAGCGGTCATATTTGCGGATCTGGACCTTTGGTTCCAACGATATTTTCATGGCGTGTCAAACCTACTAAAGTTCAAGTGGAAAGACATAAGAAGCTTTGATGCAGTTCTCCAGTTGGACATTTTAAGAGATAATTGACATCTTGAGCTGCGTCGCAGGCATCACAATCAGACTTAATTGTGAGAAAAATATTATTTAAACAACTTGCAACAAAATCAGACATTTGGTAAGCAATCTATTGAAAATAGTGTTTTTTTATTATTATTTTAATCAAAAAAATATCTCACAACTTTTGAAAACGTGGCCATATAATAACTGAAACATATAAATAAATAGAATAACTTTATTAGTCCTAAAAGGGCATGATCTCCAGCATTATGACAAGATTAAAAAAAAAAAAAAGACACGGCTGACATTTATAGATCAAATCAAGCTTAATTTTATAGGCGAGAACAAAATATCACGACCAAAACCCTAAAAACCAACAGCCTCTTGCATTCTGAATCTCCAGGAGTCAATTTTGCCATGTGGTGCAGCCTTATTTTATGGAACTCAGAAACATTAAGACATAAAAATTGTGGTTGTTCATCCTGAACTCTAATGTCTATGGTTACACAGCACGAGTTTAATTTCTAAAAGTTAAAACAGGGCCCTGTTTTAATTTAAAACAATAAAAACATTAAAAAAACGAATCCTAAAACTAGAAGTGACAAGAAGTCAATATGGCAGTGTTACTCTTTGCGCCACAATTAGAAGTTTACTCGAAACCGTTCCAATAATTTCATTTGAATAAGTTACAGCTCACGAAGATCAAATTCATTCTGTCTGTACTGACCACTTTTATAATAAAATTTAAACAGTTTAAAGTTGTGTAATATTAAAGCAGATTGTTTAAGTAAACATTTATTTATTTCCTGAATACTGATCTGCCATAAACTGGGTAACAAAAGACAAAATGCAATAAACTCTTCAACACCTGATTTTCATGTATTTATTTCTTTAGTTTCTTTCTTACAATTATTTCAAAGGCAGGCTTTGCAGCATAACAAGTGTTTTGAGTGCTATCTTACTACTACAGCGCTAAAATTTCCACACAGAGCATTTTAGGAACCTCTGACGCCCAAGACATGCAGCCATCCTTCGCTTTGTGTCAATGTACAACCTTCGTGTAGGTTTGGTGAAAATATATATGTAAAAAAAATGACAACATTTTTCATTGCAGCAGAGGAAAATGTAATTCAAAATGTGAAACTTTGGATTGAGGCTGGATTTCCGTTCTTCACAGTGCCACAGTGGGAACTGATTAGTGCCTGCAGATTTACAAAGTATAAAAAACAACAACATTGCATCTCCTGATGTTGATGGACAAGAAAAACAAATCTTAAGAGAACATTCAAGACCTCACAAACCTCCACTGCCACAGTTCCCTGACTAGAACAGCTGAGCAAAAGAGCTGTAGATCTAAGTCATCCATCCATAATTAGGTGTTAGCAGATAAATATTTTGGAATTCAAAGATATTAATGCACATTTCTTATTTCATGACAGCTAAAGTATTTGGTAGTGAAAGCAAATGCAGTGAAATAATGTAAACAGCAGTTTTGAAGGAAAAAAAAGTGTGAAAAATACATGATTTGTACTACTTTTTGTGCCAGGATGGAAGAACTACATGAACATTAGGCTTCACAGAAAATGAAATCTTCCAAACACAAAAAAATACATTTTTTTTGGAACAACAGTTTTACAAAGTTGTAAATCACATGGAGAAATTAAGTATTTGATTTTCATCAGATAATGACAATGGTTACAAGTGAAAGAAGAGAAATCTTTTCATGGTTGTATGAGGAGTTTGTTATGTAAAAATGACCACAGACGGGGATAAAAATGTTACTTGATTTGATGAAATGTAATAAAAAAAAAGAAAAACACAAACTAACAGGTTATCTTTTTTTCTATCCTAATTGGGAAATAAGGTGCTACTGGACGATTGTTTCAGTGGAACGTAAATGTGCAGAGAAGAATGTGCTTAATCTTCAGCCAATCTACAGTATATACTTTTCATAAAACATAACTGAGGTAGGCAGGAAAACCATCCATTGCTTGTCCATCACATCATTTAAACTTTGATGTCTACCAGCAAGATGACAGAAAAGGATAAATAACGCTGTTAGATCTACTTCAAGCCAGTTACGGATGAGATCCATGCAGGCCTACGGTCCAGCAGCAGTGCTGGTGACAGCATGCAGTGAGCCTAATGCAGTTTGCATAGTTCAGATCGTCTCATCTTCTGGGAGTGTGGCTACGGCTTTTCTTGCTGGGCCTTGAGGTGAAAGGGCGCAGAGATGAAGGGGTCAACAGAGCTCATCTCTGAAGTCCAAGACTGAAGAGGTCCAGACTGAAGACCCACACTGGAGGTTGCTCCATGAGCTGCTGCTGCTGGTTCAGGAACAGGTCCTTCAAAGTGTCGAGAATATTTGGCCAGAGCTTGAGGGCGGAACGGTTGTTGGGCAACTTGTCCCAGCACTCCTTGGTCAGAAGTGACAGCTAATACTCCCGCTGCTAGGTGATATGTGGTCTTTGGTTCTTTCTTTTTCCCAAAGGGAGCCTGGGAGAACACGTCGTCTTCTGGCTGAGCTACAGCGGGGGCACGCGGAAAAGGAGCATTTGCAAAGACATCAGCTGAATCGTGTTGTGCAATCCGAAAAGGGGCGTTAGAGAAGACGTCTGCTGTGACATCCATCCCTTTTTCTGGCTGAGACACTAGCGTGGAATGATTTTGGGTAAAGGTGCTGGACACAGTGTGATGGAGGGAGTCAGGGGTTTCTATTGGAGTGGCACTGGAGTGCAGTAAGGAGTTGAGAACTAATGGAGGTCCGTGCTCCTCCTCTTCTTCAGAGTCCATTAGCAAAGGCCTTGAGCCGCTGAGGTCATGGCCTGTTACATTAATATCAATTGCTTCTTCTTCTTCCTCTTGCAGCTCATCCTTCTGGGAGTCTTCATCACCACTGGAGTGTTCACAGCCTTCATTATACAGAGAGTTTCCTTCAATGATTCTGTGTCCCTCTTCAAGTACAGAATAGCCATTCTTCCCCTCTTGCAGATCTATTCAAAGACAAAGAAAAACAATAGAAAACATTAGAAGCAAAATATGGGACTATTTATTTAGCAGAGCATCAAAGCTGGGCTTCGCATCTGACATGTGCATCACCAACTCATCCTCTATAAAAGCTACAGAAACCTTAGAGAATGACCCAAACTTGAGGAACCAGCTGAAGACTACAACACTGACAGGACTACACTGAAGAAGTGGCACGAGACAAACAAGACTAACAGCTCCACTACAAACACTTGTTTCCACGACTACGACGCGGCGCAGCGTCAAAAAAACAGTTATATTTGGGGAACCAGCAAAAGCAGTTTAGAACTTTGTTAGAATGGAAGCTGAGAAAGTAAGTCTGTGGAAACAAGGTAAAGAGCTTTTCACAGCACAAGTGGAAAGTAGTTAGTGAGGGGAAACAAGCTAGCATGGTTTAGCAGGGACAGATCAGTCTTACCTCAGCAGTGTTGACAGCAGCTGGTAAGATGGAAGCTTTTGTAGAAATGTTAGTTGCAGTCAAAGAAAAAGTTCCCTTCAGGTTCCCCAACGTGGAGCACTTTTCTGTAGCTTATGAGCAAGACTATAAATCCAGAGGATTTTGGAAGCAGTGAGGTTTCTGTCATAAATGTGTGTGAAACCGCAGCAGCAATCACCTTCAAGAATTCAAACCTACAATCTCTGGAGATGTGTCTCATTTGTTTTTTAACCAGCATTTTTAGACGATAAATAACTCAAAAAAAAAAAGAGCATCCCTGCAGTAAAAACATAAAACGGGCCCCCAAAAATAGAAGAAACTACTTTTTTTTTTGCATACATTAGACAAAAGAACCTGGCATTGTTGTTAAAATGGCATACGACTATAAAAACAAGAAATTGTGTATAATGTGTATTTTAGTTCTACATTTTAGTGATTGATTATGGTATTTTCACAGCAATGATCATGGTTATTTCAAGCAATTATGTTGAATCACAATATAAGTACTTTTAGAACTGGTGTTAGACACTAAAAAGATCCTAAGAAATACTTGTGTTCTAGTTGAATTAAAGAAGAAATCCCAAATGAAGTCTTTTATTTGAGTAGATCAAAAATATAACCCAAAGACACTTCATGTACATTCATTAGCTTTATTGTCCCTTTATGGTACGCTCCCTTTGAACCCTTCATAAAAACAGAAACTCACACAAGAATAAAGCTCCTGCCCAGACGTGTACAATCTGCTGCAAACTAAAGCGTTTACACATTTCTAAAGAACATTTTCTGCAACAACTTCAGGACAACCAGCGTTGCAAGTTTCTCACGTAACCCAGGCGTCTCATAAGATAAGAGCTGTTGTAAAGATTGCATAGATAAATACAAATGACTCAAGTGATCATTAATGGAGAGGGGAGAGAAGCAAATACCCTCTATTCAAGCCTAATCTGGCTGCATTTGTGAACATCCTCCAGAGAGGTGGATGCTTTGTCTTATTATAAAGAACTAAACTACAACAGGGAGTGGTGGGTGTTCAGGCATATTCACATGAGTTGATATGGAGCTTAAAAGACCTTGGACTTCATGCAGAACCTTCCTCTGAGGAATTAAGCGAAAACTCACAACACCGTGACCTAAACTGTAGGAAATGTGAGCACATGAACATTTCTGCAACAGGTCCTCTGAACTGATTTGTCACATTTAAAGGGAGAGAAGCAAAACTGCAGACATTCAGGAAACCAGTCCAGCTGTGAACTCCATTGTATTTCTATCAGAGAGTTCTAGAAAAGAATACGATGATCCACTCATAATAGATAATTGGTCAGAATAATTGACATGAATGGAAGAGGAAAAGAAAATAGAACATAAGCAGAATCACATTTTAGACTCCTGATATACAGTTTTATATACAATATATATATATTTATATATAACTTTTACCCATTTAGCCTTAAATGCCCATTCTCTATAATCATACACCCTCTAGACATTCACTGAATAATTATCAACGGTGAAATTTAGTCAAACTATGTGAGAATAATATTCTTCAAACATCTGCCCGACAAACAAAAACATTTTCTGATAAGAACAGGATGGAAAACCATTTTTTAAATCTGAATATGAATGATATTTACATGCACAGTTTTAAAAAATCTGTTGAATTGTCTTGACCCTGACAGCAGAAGAAAACCTTCAACACACATTGAAATAAATAGCTGTATAAAATGTGGCTCCTGAAAGAAATATCCTGATTAAAATGATATTTCTCCAGTTTTCCCATTCTTTCTTAAATTGTTTTTTGAGACATTTTAACGTAGATGTCTCCTTACAGTAGTTGAAAGCTGTCAGTTCTTGATTGTTCAGAAAGTTACTTAGAAACATAGGTGCTTTGTCATAGATAACACAGACACAGTCCACATAACGCTAGTCATATTTTTGGATTATTTACCGTATTGCTGGGTGCGTAGGTGTGACAGAAGGTCCCATAATGTTTCAGGGTTACATGCCTTAAAGAATTAAAGAGTTCCAATGCACCACGCATGTTATTTACAAAAGAATAACGCCAAAAGTTTTAGAGTTGAATAAATACATCTAGTCAATATACTGCCATGAAAAGCTACAGTTATGTCTTTGCTAAGCTACAAAGATGGGGTATTGTCATTCCTCTAGACCAGGATACAAGAAAACAAATGAGGGGAATCAATATAATGATTGAAGAACATCGAACCCAAGTTCAGTGAGTAACTTGATGCTCTCCTCAGGTCAATAGTAATGGATGTTTTCTGGTAGCACACATTAACTGTACAAGAGAACTGAACTGAGTGACTGCGTTTCAAATAGAAATTCCCATAGGCTTCTATTGGGAAATAAACAGCTATTATTCAGTCATTATGTTTGTCAGAACAACCATTCTTGCTTTCCTACCTTTTTTTAATACACGTTCTTGCTAATCCTATTTTTTTCTTCATTTTTTTCTCTGTAGTTCCAGACATTTAAGGTATAAACTGACCAATCAGATGTATCAATAAAAGTAGGTGGTGTCATGTCAAATTTTCAAAATGTTTGACAGATTCTCCAGAGCCCGCTTCCTTGTGGTAGGGATATGGACTTCCAAGAAGTTCACTACGGACGACATCTGGCTCCACCACGGCAACGTCCGTATAGCAAAAAAAACGAAACACAACAACAATGGTGACTGAATTGACCTCATTTGGACGGTACCAGAAGCAAGCCATTTTCTATGGGTGACATCACACTCACAGGGTCCAGTTCTCAAATTCAGCCAATGGCTGCACAACAAAACAGTTGACAGATGATTTAAACTGAATGCAACAGGACAATAAATCAATTGGTTCGTTACTTTTAATGCTCCTCACATTTGGTATGTGCTTTGTGCCTCTCTGGTTTCTGAAGCTCCTTTTCTGACACTTCTTAACCATTTTCTTTGCTCCACTGAGCTGTGAGACTGCTTAACGGGCTTTGATGTTGTTTACAAGCCTTGGAAAATGTGACTCTCACGTAATACAAAGTTCTGTTTTAGGCTATTTTATAGCAGTGAAACTTTTTTTTTCCCTTGCCTCTACGAAGCATTAAGGTCATATTGAAACAAAATAAAAGTCAACTGAATTCTCCTTTACTCATAATAATAAAGCATAAAATAATAATAAAGCACAAAAGGTAGAGAAATTGCTGCCCCAAACCGACCTTCTCCCCTCTCGCTTGTTTATGAATTGTTATAGAGGTTTTAATGGGAAACAGTGAGAGCTATTATTATTCAGACCCTTGACACACTCGGCCATAGCTTTAAAACTTGAGCAAGCACATAAAATAAATGCAACGCAACTGTGACCAAATGGTGCATACATTTGTTTCCATGGATGTGCAGCTAATGAGGGACGTTAATGAAAGTATGAGGAAAGGACAAAAAAAAGCAGACGAAATGCTCTGGCATTAGCAAGACAATTTTCACCAGCATGGAAATGCCAACAAAGCCAGCAGAGATGCATGAAATCAGCTTATCAGGCAACCAGAGATGGAGTTGAGGTAAAAGAGGCACGCAAATGGAAATAGATCCACTGAACCAATTCACACAGGATCTTCTCATTTCATGTGGTGCTACAGTAAGTGCCTCTGCTCGCCCTTCTCCATCCCTCCACCCTCCCGCCTTTATTTTGCTAGGATTGCACACTGCCCCTTCGACCTCTCCCACCCCCTCTAGAGGTCGATGAGCTGATCCACCAGCAGGAGGGAGCGAGCCAAGTTTGGGAGGCTGGATTCTGAACTGCCACTGTTGCTGCGCGAGTGACCACCTGAAACATGCCAGAAAGAAAGAAAGAAAGAGACAGGGAGAGACAGAGATGGAGGAGCCAAAGGGAGGTTTATGGAAGACAAGCAAAAGAATGAGCAATTTTAAGAGGGATTGTATGGAAAATTAAAAATAGTAAGGAGATGGAGGGGGGGTGAAGGCAGAGCAGAAAGATGAGTGAATGGGGGGGGGGAGAAAGAAGCAAAGAGTGAGCTGGGATTATTGTTATACAGCTGCATCATTACAGGAAGAAAGAAAGGGAATCCCATTCTGACAAATAGAGACTTTCAGGATGAACTACAACAAACAGGAGGATACTGGCATTTTAACCACAGGCACAGAAGCAGAACGATGACTAATGTGAGAACTCGAAGATCTCACGTCAACAATTGCAGCAACGTGCCACGGTGAAAACACTACAGGCCAAGTCATTCATCTTTGTGCCCCAGTCTCAGAATTCCATCAGCCTTACCTTGATTTGAGTTTTTGGAGATTAGCACAGGAATGGGATCAAACTCGTCATCATTGCCCTTCTCCCCACCCGACATGAGGAAAGCAGAGTCTGCAGTGAAGGAAGAGGAGGTGAAGTAATGATGGAAGGAGCAGTAAGCTGACTCAGCCAAAGAAAAGGGCAAAAAAAGAAAGAAGGATGCAAGCAGATTTGGCATCGGCAGGCAGGCGGTCAAACCTTCAAAAGCCATTAAAGTGACAAGGCTTTTGGCTTTACTTTACTTTAGCTTTTGAGTCAAGTGGGTCTGATGCATTTTATAGTTTAATCCAGTTCTCATAGAACATATGAGGGAATGCTTTTAACAGGCTGTTAGATTTTGATTTATGCTCTGTGATTGTGTCACTAAAACACCCAGAACAAACGGCTGCAAAAGCAGTGAGTCTTACCAGGAACAGACTGACTAGGAAGCAACTCTTCCAGACAAGATCCAGAGCCCAGAGGAGCAGAGGAGTAGGAAGAGGAAGAAAGCAGAGCAGAAACAGACGGGCTTCCAACAGAAGTGTGAGACAATAGAGTGTGACCCAGCAGAGAGTCCTCCCTGGAGTAACAGTCTGGGACAGAACCAAAAATAGCCAGATGAGTACAAAAAGATTGTTAGCGTCAAAAGAGCAAAAAGCAAAAGTGTATCTAAAACCTGCAAGTTTTAGCTTCTTTATATAAATACTGAAGATCATTTAGCCTTACGGGAAAAATGTTCACTCAACAGGGAGCCTGGAGATCCGGCACGTCACTGCACTCGATAACGTCCTATTCCGATCATCTTTTGACCTTTTTCAAAAGCGTTTCCAGTGGTCTTTTAATTATTATTTGCCATTTTAAGCAAAATCAAAAAAAACTTTTGGCGTTTTCTAGGGACATAGCTTCGGCAGAGGGGCAGTAGTTTGTGAGAAATGCGCCTCTCGGTTGTAGGCAACAATCTTTTCCCTCTCCATTGCTGAGCGGAGTGGAGCAGGGAGTTTGTGGCCCGTCCAACAGATTTTCTATAACACAATTACGCTCTTTTTCAAATTGTTATTTGTTCGTATGTTACTTCTTTACAATGATTTGAATAAAGAAATACTCAGAAATGCAATTCTGAGCTTTATTTTCTTAATATATGCCCTCCAACATCAGACAAATATGTCCCAAGAACACGTTAAAAGGACCAAAAACAAAAAACAAAATTTTTAAACATAATTTTTAAAGTTTCATGTTCTGCCTTTGTGGATGCTGACCTGCCATTCTGGGAGAAATTAGCTCTGGTTGGCCTGAGTTTCTCTGGGCCGGAAGAGCTTTCAAACCAGGAATCAGTGAATCCACGCACACCTCTGTCCTTACTAAGTGTAAACAAAAAAAACAAAAAAAAAAGACAGTGATTGTTAATAATTTACACCAAACTTTGACTTATGACAAGTCTTTACTCCTTCTCCACAAATGCTCCATCATTTTTTTTGCCAAACTAAAGCAATACACTTGAGCTGATCAGAACTGAATTATTACAACTGTGCAAAAATATTAAATGAAATAACACCAGTAGGGGTAGGATTAGATAAGTTTGCTTCTTCCCGCTCCTTTTCAAGCAATAAATTAAACCCTACTTGACTGTAGTTAATATTCCCTGTATTTAATGAATTCAATGTGACTTAAGTGTTTATTGTATGCATCACTGCAATGAGTAATTGCAGATTATTTTCTTCTTATATTTTTTAATGCATTTCATTACTTCTGTAATGAGTTTGATATATTTGTGTGATTTTGTTGTATTGTCTACAACCAATGTTTGAAACAAACCACTAAATCAAATCAAATCAAATACAAGACAAAATAATTGAAAAGATGCAGAGGAAGTTTATGATGATCCAAAAAAAAAGGCAAGAAAAAGACCCAACAACAAACAAACAAAAAGTTCAGGGAAGAAGCAGAAGCAAAGCCAAAGCAGGGCTTTGTAAAAAGAAAAGTGAGACTGTAAAAAATGTACGTGAACACAAGCAGAGTAGTGAAAAGACGTGTGAAGACATGACTGAGAAGTTTTACTTTTGTAGCTGCAGTGCATCATAGAACTCCTAAGAGGAGTTATATCTACTAAAAAAACAAACCAAAAAAAAGTTTAAAACATTCCAGTATGATCCGTGTTTACACCCTCTATTCAATATAGTCAAGACCAGAAGCATGAACAAGGTATAGAGTTTAAACAATTGGATCCGTCATTACAGAAAATTTGCCCATAAAGGCCTCAATCAACAGCGAGATGTGTGTGTTTTTGCAGAGATAAAGGGTTTCTAATTAAACACGTAGCAGAAAAAGTTGCTTAGTGTTAGGAAGCAGTGTCAGGACACAGTTTGTCCAGCAGAGCAGTTCAAGCTTTATTCAGTGATGCAGCTTTCAGCGCCGTCACAGTACATGCAGAGTTGTCCACAGAACACTGGAGCAAACACAGGTGCTGCCTGTCCAGACAGCTGCCAGCTGCTTTCACACTTGATGGTTGCTTTTATTATCATCACTACTGTTTCCACAATGTGTGGACACTGTTTAGAATGAAAGGAGGCATCTATTATTAACTTTACAAGCAATGCTACATGCATTCACGCTCAGCATCACGGACTTTCATTGGTAGAAATGTGGCACAAAAATCCTCTTCAAGCAGAGACTTCAACACTTCACTCAAAACATGTTATCCTTACCACACATATACACTTAAAACATGTAAATCTGGCTTCACAGTAATTTGTTTGGCCATATAAATGTAGTATGTAAGTTAAACTCCATGCACAAAACACCCAACTCCTGATGGATGCTTGTACTTACAAGAAAACGGTTAAAGAGGTGTTTGGGGAGGATCAAAAATGAATGTGTCGGTTCAGCAAATGGCACAGCAGAAGTGGCCGTTTGCCCATTTTTCTACAGAAAAAAGGCCAAAACTAATAAAATATTTGCACCGTTTCTCTTGTCTTGCTTCTTCCTTGTCAATTTGAAACACACAAGCCATCCGAATGTACTAAACAGAACAGTTTATTTTATGCTAAGTCAACAAACATCTTTCATGTACATCAGGGACTTTTAAGTAGAAAAACAAGAACATGGCTGCTTGTGCACATAAATGAGTAGAACTCTTAACAATTTTACTGCATAATAAACGTACTATTCATGATCTTTTTGAGGCAGAAAAATCCGCTTGAAAGGATAATAATTAATCTTAAGAGAATGTAATAAGTGCATATCATTATTTTTACATGATATTGTACCTAATTCTCTCTTGTTATCACTGGCACTTTATGTTCCTCTGGCAGCAAAGCAATCCAATTAACAAACCAAAGCTTGTCCTTCACGTTACCAGGCAACAGCTACAGAACAAATCTGCAAGTAAGATGACATCTGGCTGTAGCTAAAGTGTCTATTCTTGGATGCCTACAAGAAGCTGCTGTGTAGCCGACTGTGATGTCAACAGGACGCACGTGTGTATAGGTACACACTGTTAAATTATTGCTACAGAAAAGTAAACAAAACATCTTGATGTTTCACACTTTGGAAAAATACTCCTAAACTGGACAATAATTAGGTTTATGCTCATTTAAATTCCTAAACTACTGTGAACTAAAAAACTGCATAGTGCATGAAAGTGGTTCGAAATGTCCATATTTATATATATATAGATATGTAAAAAAAACTCATAACTTGATATCTTGTAGAATGCAAATGCCACATGGAGGCTGAGACATGACAGATGACAGGAAATAGAGCACACAAAGCAGCATGCTGAGATAAACTAAGTCTTACCTGGAAATGCACTGAGCTCTGGAATAACACCTTCACTGGAACGTGCGACTCTCTCTTCTGCTGCGGCAGCTGTGCAAACAAACAACACATTGAGCTAGATTATGACTTCTTCAACATTAGAGTTTACCAATGTTGCACTTGCAAATGTTTGGAGACAACATACTCTCAGCTAATTTCGCAAAATCTTTGTTGAGTAGCTCCTCTGCTGTTAGCTTGGAGAAGTTGTCGTCTCCAAATGGGTTCCAGCCAGAGGTGTTGGGTGTAGTGAGTCCTGATGGGGCATCGACACCACCTGGATGATAGACGCTCTGTTGGGATGAGCATGGGGAGCCCGAAGGAGTGGTGCTTGCAGATCTGCAGAACAAACACATCCAATGGTCAACGTGCAACAGGATAGAGGTTGTAAAGTCTGTTTTCAGTGGCCTGCATATCAGTGCAAACAGGAGTCACCAAGTCATTTAAAGGCTGAACTTAGCAGTTGTTTGACCTGGATTCTTTTGGGGTGAAAGGTTTGTTTATCTTTCTTCTGCGTTCTGTCGTTTCATTGGAATTTCAAATGAGCTTCTGGCTTCACTCTGTGCCATGAAAGGACAGTTCTTTGCCGGATCACTAAAAGGAGTTTATTCTGCTCACTTTGACTTGTTGAGGCTGGCCTCAGCTGCGGCTGCTTGAAGTAGCTGGGTGGACTTGCTGACTGGAACCCCAAATACTGCACTGTGAGTGACATCGCTTAGGATCCGTCTGTGGCCGCTCTTAGGAGCAATCTTTGGGGATGAAGGGGGTGTCAAGGAGCCGACTTTGTGAATCCCTCGGCAAGAACTCTAGTGAGGAAAAAAAACAGGACATCAGAGATTGTAGGAAAGCATGACTTAATTAACTGGAAAAAAACCCCCACCGAAAATCAGATAGAAATACACCAATATGTGTAGAAAATGTGAAAAGAATCAGTTTATTTGTAACACTTGAAAAGAAAAACAGAGATTAATGATTTTTATTTTTATTGAATATCTATGTAAAGAAGCAGAGACACTATTAAAACACAAAAGGAAAATCCAGAAAAAAATGTAATACATCAATCCTACTTTCTCAATGTTTAAACAGGAAGAAAAAAGAGCAAGAAGGAATGTGATTCATTAAGAGTGTGTAAAACAATCAGCCCCGACCCAAAGAGCCACAGACAGCAGAAGTAGTATATTGTTACCACAACCTCCAGGTCTGCTGCAGGACCTATGACTGCAGACTCAGGGATGGATGTTAGATGGGATGCGGCTTTTTCATGAACTACAAGGTGGTGGTGGTGGTGGTGGTGCTGCTGCATGTGCTGCTGCTGCATGTGCTGCATGGAAACAACTGGAGGAATGGCTTTTGGTTTGGACTGAGGCAAAGCAGATGGTTGAGGAGGTGTTTGATGTTGCTGAAGGTCCTGTAATTGATGCTACATTGAAATACCACACATCCAATAGTGAGGATGACTCAGATCAATAGTAATCTACCATTAACATTTTAGAGTTTCAAATCATTTGTAAATATTGATATAACGTTTCAAAGACAAAGGCTTTTAATGTTGCCTTGCATATAATTAACATTTGAACAAAACACAAATATGCTGATATGAACTGGGTGTTAAAAAAAAAAAAAAAAAAAACGTTCTGCTGGATTAAAAAACACTGAGTTCAGCAAAATGTGCCGTTGCAGTTTCTAAAAATCCCTATGCATAATTTTGAGGACACGTTGAAATTAAATATAAATAACACGATCAAACAAATTAAAATACAATTTCTTTGTGAAGCTTGTAGGTTGCAGTTTTGTAAACTACTTGTAAAATTCTGAAACACACTGGTTTAAAAAAAAACAAAAAAAAACTAATGACTTTAAAGGAAAATATAGAATTAAAGCATTTTTAATCTCAATGGACTCTATGCAGGGAGCTGTGTGACGTATTTCCGCTCTTTTATTTCTGGTTGTGGCTAACTGTAATACAGCGACTTGGCAAATGTCTGTGTACTATTCCAGGTATTATCTAATTTTTGTTATTTCTCACATTGTATGTTAGTTTGTCATTGTGTGTTTACGCAATGACATCCAAAAGGCAAAGTTTACCTTCCTGAAACACCAAACACCCAGTACTCACAAGACGCTACCATGTACTGAATGATCACATGACTTCTTCAGATGTAACATAGCAATGTTGGAGTATATAAAACCTGTTCAACAGAACTTTGAACATTTAACCAAACTCTGAAGTGACTTTCAGACTACTGGTCCTACTCTCAGCTGATGAGGAGCCTCTGCCGTCTTCATGGAGTGGTAGCAGCGTGCTCTAACCGTCACTTCACCTGTCAGACTGCTTTACCTGACACTGAAAATTACATTGACAAAAACTTAGAAACACTATGCTGTGGAGAAACAGAAACAAAACTAACAGGTCATAAAGATAAAGACAGCAATTTCTTTCATGCTAGTTAGCATTAGCCCAAATGAAAGTGACTATTCGCACGTAATTTTTTCCGAAACACATGCAGCCAATGCTGAACTGGCCGCATGGACCCAGAGGATAGGTTGAGGTTAGGATTACGGTTAGGGTTAATACACCAAATGATTCCTGAGTGCGGCTGTGTCTACAGTTCACCGCACTTTGACCTCTAGGTGCGTGATAGCTAATGGGACTTCAACAATGAATAAGTGCGACCAGTAACAGCATTTAGCCTTGGATGCACCTAAAATAAATGCAGCAATCTCCATCTTGGCTGCAGATATTACGTTACAGTTTTTGAGCTGGTCGCACACAAATACGTGTGATTAACATCAGCTTTAGGAAATTACGTTCAAAGTTTGCTATGTAGGATGACATAAATTTAAAACCTTTTTTGCATTTTCTTTTGGAGCGTTGTTCTAAAAAGATGAACAATGCACTTAACATCATTTATAGCGACTCTTGGTAGCACCAAAAGACATCTTGTAAACTCCACATACTCAGCTATTTCCATGTAAACAATGATCCACCGACCCAACCGGAAATGATTGAGTGGTCAAAAGCCGAACACAAAAGTAGGTCGTGCATATAGCCCATTGTTCATTAAAACAAAGCTCTATTTGTATGTTTTTTTTGTCACTTGATTTTTACCTGCTGATTGCTTTGTGGATTTAAGAAGGTTGGGGCTTGCTGCTGCTTCATGAGTAACTGCTGATGCTGAGGTGTCACTTGTGGCTGCATGTTTGTCGTCTGCAACGCCTGCGGAGAGGACTGCACAGTTGGAACTTGTTGAGGAGACTGTACTGCAGCAGGGACACCAATACCGACACCTGAAAGAAAAAAAAAATGTATGAAAATGATTTGGGTTTAGTTTCATCATCTAATGCTATAAAATATTGCAGAGTGATACAAGAATACTTATAAGCCCTGTCTACGTGCGTGCAAGTTTGATCTACGTCCAAAAACATAAAGCGTGAAAGCCTCCTAAAACACTTGCTGAGTTATTAGGCAAAACAATGTTTAAGGAAAAAAGATAACAATGCCCATAAGGGGTTTTTAAAAATTAACATTATAAGTTCCACTCTAAACAAGTTGACATTTTTCAAAACAGATTCACAATTGAAATCTTTCCAAACAGCTCTAAAATATTCCAAAAATGAATTCTGCTCAATGTCATGAACAAAGCTCAGACCCAAGCATCTGCAGACCTTGAAGAGGATATTCATGTGTGGCATAATATCTGTTTATAGGGCTGAATTGAAAAAAACATGAAGGACTGGACTATTGCTCTTTGGAAAGAAGAGGACTTATCAAGTCAAATATCAGTGAGTTTATCCAGCAGCTAGAATAAAGCAGCAATTGGATCATGCTCATTTTTTCCAAGAAAAGAAAAATGGTCAAAGCCTGTAATTTCCCAAAAGCCTTTCACAATGAGGTTCAAATCCAATAATGTTATAGTTCCTTGTACCTATTGCTGGAGGGGGTCCAGTAGCCACACTGGGTCTCTTGCGCGGGGTGAGAGCAGGCTGGATGGGAAGAATGCCTGAGATAGGCTGGGGCTGTGCCTGGCCAGCTTTAGGCCTTTGTCGGGGGGCAATTGATGTTTCGGTCGTCGGAACTGGATCTGTAAGCCTGTTGAAAGGTAAAACAGCCAGGTAGCAGGGAAACTCCAATGAAATTCAGTAGTTCTCCACTGTGATGCCTGTCACTCACCTCGCTTTGGTTTGACTCTTTTTGGCCACAGCCTCACTGGCTCTGATGGGCTCAGGAAGTTTGGCAGGAATGGGAGAATTCTACAACAATAAGGGGATTTTTCAGGCAAAAAAACCCCACAGATGCCCCACATCACTGTACTGAAGAGATGCCAAATATAACAAAACAAATATATTCTTTTATTTCAACTCAAACTCAACAATCTAGTTTTTCAGCAAAAGCTGGAGGATAACTCAAGATATTATTTTTGTTTTAGAACTGCTTTTTAGAATTAATGAAAGTTTGAACTCATAAACTGCAAACATTTTCTTTCTCTCCTGCAGCTAGACAAACTTACATGCAAATTTGGGACTGGACACTCTCGTCGAGCAAGTTTAAAGGCAAAGTAGGACACTTGGTAGATGTCTGGCCGTTTTTCTGGGTGAGGTTCCAGCATGTATCCTAAAACATGGTTCAATTGCATAAAATGTCTGTAGAAATTAGAATTTTCAAGATTCAGGCTTCATGAAAAACACTGGGGTACTCACTGATGAGGCAATGCATCTCTTGGGAGTAACGGGAATTGTCTGGGATTGTAAAACTGCCATCACAAATTGCAACTTGGCTCTCACCAAAAGGAAGCGTAAAAAAGCACAGCTTAAAGAGTAGACACCCCAAGGCCTATACAGACATGAAGTAAAAATTTTGAGTGTTTTGAGCTCCCACAACCATGAATTACTTGAAGTGTTTAGTTTTTTCTAACAAAAAGTCTCACCCAAATATCTGCTTTTGTGGTTATGGCTTTTCCACTATAGAGGTTGACCATCTCTGGAGCACGGTACGACAAAGTGGTGTACCTGGTGTAAAGAGAAAACATGAGTTTTTACGTGTTTACAGAGAGAATACAAGGCACTAAAACAAATACAAATAAAAACACACTTTTTGATTTCCTCCTCCACGGCTGAAACCCCTTCTTCCTGAGGATTCTGAAAGCGGTTGGTGGCACTTCCAAAGTCACAGAGAACGTAGTGGCCTCTGTCATGGAGGAGGATGTTTTCTACCTATACAAACAGAAGAAGATAGCCGCTCGTCATACCAGCTTTTATGGATCAATAACTTAATATGTAGTGGGCAACATAAAAATAACAACAAATAAATACATAAATAAATCAGCTTGCCTTGAGATCTCTATGAATGATGGGAGTTTTGCAGTGATGGAGACGAGCCACTGCCTCACACGTGTCACAAAATATCTGCAACACCTCAGCTTCACTGAAGCCAGTCTGTAACCGCTGGTTCATGAGGTTTACCACCTGTCCACCTACACCAAACAATAAGATGAATAAGATGTCAACAAGATTAAAAAAAAAAAAAAAACAAAGCACCAAAAACTCTTCATGCAGTATGGTCGTGTGCCAGGAAACATACACTTCTCTTTTTAAGAGAATGAAATGAGATTTGCATTTTGAGGTTGTGCAACTTTGTTAAAAATGAAATATATCTTTTAGATTGTTATACTAATGGGATTCAAACTAATATAGAGCTTGACATAAAAAAAACATCAAAAAAATGTTTTAGAACTACAGTTTATTGCTTCTGTTCTGCAGATCCTTTCACTGGATTTCAAGGCTTGAAAAAACGTTACAGTTCTGGTTACGTATAAAATGAAACTGTAGATCCATTGACCATTACTGCTGTCAGATGAATGAGCCTCTTTGAGCAGAGCAGAATGTGAGCAGCCGAGGGCAATGGTAATGGAGCTTTGAATTCAAAGGGAAGGCACTGGGGGGGTTGGGGGTGGGGCTGGGCAGGTTTACCTCGACAGAAGTCCATTAAGATTAAGACTTCCCACACATCACCAGATCCTACTGCCGTTATGCTGGAGTCCAGAAAACCAACAATGTTTTTGTTGCCCATAAGGTCTCTCTGTTAAAAATAAAAGCAAATGTGACAAAAGTTGTTTTATTATTTTTAAATGACATTTTCAGACAGAAAAACTTACAGTTTAATAGTTTTAATAAAAAAAAAAAACATTTTACTTTTCTTTCATTCTCAAAATAATGCTTCAAATTTCTAAACTTGTGTATCCAAAAATAATCCCTTAAATGTGTATTTGCTGCAATAACTGCACTGCAAATGTATCAACCTATGCATTTTAGACACTGCAAAAACACAAGGAATTACATTTTAACAAAACAGTTCTGCAATCTGAAGTTATGAGTTACTACTCACCATAATTTGTATCTCAAGTTTGCATATCTGCAGGTCATGCTCATTGTTTACATACATTCTTTTTAGCGCACAGCGTTGACCCTGATAGGTCCGCACCAGAAACACTATGGCAAAACCGCCTGCAAATAACAAAAAGCATAAAAAAGTGTTGAGAGTTGGAATCTGCAAAAAAACTGAAGACAATTAATGGAATTGATTTCCCTCTTTTTAAAGAAAAGCATAAAGACACAAAAAAGACTGCACATAATATGCAAAGTTACCAGAAACTTAAGTATTTGTATTTGCTTCTGCTTAACTTGATTCTGAAACTACAGCATTAGCAAATATGTAAAGCATTTCCAGCACTCAACTGTGGACTTCAGTGACCATTTTTCTCTTTATCAACTTGCAGATACAATAATAAACCTTCCATACATCTTACAGCTTGCATCAGCTTTCACTGTTGGCTCTGGCACAGTGTTCCAACTGCAGCTCTTCTGCTCTGTTTTTCCAAACAGCTTGAGTTTAGGCCATACAGCACACTGACTCATTCAGCTGGCATCACTGAGCCAGTGACACATCCATGCCTACTTGATCAAATTGATCTCGCAGTGACCTTTACATTTTAAAGAGTTTTCTTTGGAGCTTTTAACAGCATTTTGTCCCATGTAAGCCAAAGTGAAATTCAACTACAATTAGAAAGCAACATTTTTTTATTTGTAGTTCTATTGTCTATTTATTTCCATGCATGCAAAACCTAATACAATTAAATATATGATTGATATTTGTGATGACACCAGCCGATATCATTCAGTACTTCAGGTACTTAATGTATCAATAGCTAAAATACAAAACCTCATGTCTGGAAAAAAATGTTTTTTTTAGGAAACAATAAAAATCTGTCTCAAATATTCCAGTCAGTGCTGATAGAAGGTTTTTATCTTGTGACCTTTATGTCATAAAAAGCAGGGTTTTCTTGCAGATTCACTTAAAATGTGGAGTGATCCTTGCTCACACCATTTAATGTAAAACAAAAAATTTGCAGATATGAGGTTTTGTAATTTGACAATCGATATGAAGTTTACTTAGGAAAAAGAAAATAAGCAAAGGCTGGAAAACTATCATGAATGACCAAACGTGTCAGTCAGAAGCTGTAGACTATTTGAGTAGACACCTGAGCCACTGCTGTTTGGTGGAGTCTAATCTGAGATGCATGTGAGAAATTAGGATTAGCAGCCTTCTTAAGCAACATTTAGCAAAGATCAACAATCTTAGTACGCTTTGAGACCAAATGACTAAGAACATCTACAAATAGCCACTGCTTTCTGATGTAATTCACTGAAAAAAATTTTAAAAAGAAATGTTGTAGTCTAAGTGTGTGTATGCAAACGCCAGTGCACAAATAGTGCTTTTTAGGCACCATGTTGAAAGGTAAAGCAAAAAGCAGAGGTATTAAAGTCTATCAAAGTTCTTTGCATTTTATTGAAAAGGTTCCCACCTACAGTTTCATGTGAATCTAATAATGTTTACATTTACAGCTGTAAAACTTTGCTTTATGATACAACTACTTATAAGTCCTTAAAACTTCAAAACAATTACGTTTCTTCAATTTCTATTTGTGGCCACAAAAGGCTGCTACTAAATTGGTACATAAAACTGTCAGTGTGATGCCAATAATTTTCTTTTATCCTAAGCAAAAGCACTAGATTTGAATCGACCTCAGGTGGAAAAATGTTGGATGTAATGCAAATGGGATGAATTGCCAAATATTTAGTGTCAAGCACAGTACCGTACATCTGAAGTTGGCCACTAAAACTAAATAGTGGCCAAACAGACATGGGCCATCTATGGGACAGCACTGATAAATAAATCAGCCTTACATTTATAATTTAGTAACCAACCTTCTAAGTAGTAGAGGCTGGCAACACTCTTTCAAAAGAGAAATGAACTCAAGAAAAGTCCAACAATTCGAAGACTACCACAGCTTTTGCATTAAGTTTTGAACAAACAGTTTCAGTCTTTTCTTTAATTAATAACTGGCTATAAAAACAAGTTTTTGGCCATGATAATGTCTGCTAAATGTGTTTGACTTTTTCTACACATACATTTGAGTGTCTGAGAATCCAAAAAAGCAATTTCTTATTTCCATTCTTTAAAACGCCTTTGATCAGCATTTGACACATCAAACACTCCTTCTGCAAACAGTGGAGGCACGAATCATCATGGGTTGTGTCTACCACAGTACAGTGGAAAATCCATTCACAGAACGTTCCTCCTCCCAGCCCGGAGGTAAAGTGTGCAATAATCGCAAAATTTTGTTTAGAAGTTTGTCCAACAGGTTTTAATCAATGCAAAACCTCGCCTTGTTCTGAGGTTTCACTCATGACAAAGACATTTGAAAACACATTAAAATCAAAATGAGGTGGACATAGCTGACAAATGAAACGCTTAGCGGCAACAACTCGTGCCGTTATCGAAAAACAATAAAGATGTCGCAAAGAAAATTGTTAATTGGCTTGTAAAGTGTGTAAAGAAAAGGGCTACGCCATGAACCTAATGCTACAAGTGTGTTAAACATTTTTTTATGTAGCAGAGTAGCAATGGAGTGAAAATGTAAATGTTCACCTTCGGCGATGATTTCCTCCACTGTTACTTGATATCGTCCAATGCTGAACATTCTTCCTATGAAGCTGCCGCCGGAACAAGCGCTTCCACCACCGGCTCCGGAGCCAGGCCCGGAGCTCGCAAACTCCCGACGAGAATCAAAAAATTTCTTCATTTCCCCAGATTGTATCCGGAGTACACTTCAGTTTGCAGTTTTTGTAGAGTAGGGGGGAAAAAACACCCAAAGATAGCAGCAGTCCACTCTTTAATCGCCCAGATACATCTGCATTGGCTCCAGGAGTGCTTCACCTTACTCAATGAAAGCAACGAGCTAGCTTAAAAACAGCTAGCTAAAATAGCGTAACCTTAGAATATAAAAAATACTGGTTGCCAACACCCATCTGACATGATATAGGAAAAAAGGTGGAGGAAAATTCAGTTTAAAAAATGTCACTGTTTTTTTTTTTCATCTAAACTGATTCCAACACGTACTGACTAAAATTGACCAAGCTGTGAACCTGTTAGCCTTGAGCTAACCTAGCTAGTAAGCTAAACACCTATAGATGATGACAGCTGTCAGTTGCCAGACTGGCAGGTCCTCCACTGTAAGTAGTCACACATCTCCACGTAAAGTGTTCATAAATTCATTAGGTTCTTTATAAAACGAATCATTCTTCTCTGATTAAATTCGAACAAGAAGCTGTAAAAAAAAAAAAAAAAAAGTCCGGTCAACTTTTGTTTAATTTATTAACAGACGGGGCTAACGTAGCTACAGAAGAAAGGCTAGTGAAAAGAGTCCAAACCCCTTCGTTCCAGCTCCTGTGTGCGAGTCTCGTCATGCTGGACTGCTGGTCACGTGATTGGTCAAATCTGAAGTAACTTCCTGTTGCCCGCCCAGATCCCTGCACTTTTCCCGGGGGTGGTGCTGTCCCACATCTAGGAGATACCTTGTGGGTACTGCATTTTCTATGGATTCAAATGTTGAAATAAAAAAAATCTCATCCACATGAAAAATAAATAGTGTTGTAAAAAGAAAATGAAGCAGTATTGGATGACTCACACTATTTGCTGCCACCTTCTTCATCTCATTTTCTGTCAGTCCTCTGAAGGAGCCCACAAGCTTCATGCGGGAGGAACATGCTCCTTTTTGTGGCAGCAGCAGCTTGATGTCAGTAGAGAAATCAGCAACAAGCTGCTGGATTGTTGCGTAAATGTCCTTGTTCTTATTTTTCTACAATTCCGACATTAGTAGCTTCAGCAATAACGACTGAATAATGGACTTACAAAAGCACATATGCATTTATGTTTATAGATACACACTCCGCTGGCGGTTTCTCACTCAAGCCTGGATCTTCTACCAGAAGCTGGGGAGCTTGAAGGTCACTTTTCTGGACTGTGATGTCTGAGGTCTTTCCAGGAGTCTGCTGTAGCCTCTCCTCCAGTTTGGAAGTTGTTGTCCAGAGTGCTCCACTTACCACGAGCACCAGTGTCACCTTCACCGTCCAAGCTTTCTCCAGTTCTGCCCCAAGTCCCTGGTATTTCTCTAGTTTCTCATGTTCTTTCTTCTTGATGTTGTTGGTCTGGTTGGTTACCCATTACCATCCTTTCAATCTACATCTGGAAGTCCCATAGGATCGCTGCTCTCTCATTCTCTACCACTTTCAGAGGTGTTTCCCATGACTTTGGGGTTTTGGGTCCATGTTCTCCACAAACGTTCTGGTACTCTATTCCAGCCAATTTGTTGTGGCGCTCTGTATATGCTTTCCCTGCCAGCAATCTTACACCCTGCAGTTATGTGCTCGATTGTTTCAGGGGCCTCTTTGCACAGGCTACACCTTGGGTCTTGGTTTGACTGGTGTGGTAGACATGTATATTAGGGATTCAACAATTAACTTTTTCCCACGATTTAGTTCAAACCTTGATTTTTGGGTCACAGCTTTGTTTTAGTTTGATAAATAATTTGTTTATCACAAAAACAGACCAAAAAAAAAATTTCAGAAAAATCATTTTTTTTTAAAACTGCTAACAAGCAAATGACAATGAAAAAAAAATCTTTCAGCTGGCTTATAAGCCTGGTGTAATGTAATGAAACAAATAATAATAATAAATCCTTCTTAAATTTAGCCCAATAGTTGATGCTTTCAATATAAAGATAGTGGTATGCAGTAGGGTTACAACAATTTACTTTCCCCATGATTTGGTTCAATGCTGTAACATACAGTTTGGTTTTAAACTAAGAATTGTGGCATTCTTAATGTGTATATAGATAGATTTAACTTTAATGTTCCTACAACAAGGAAATTGCTTGATTTTGCTTTATAATGCTAAGTAAAGGTATTTACTATTTATAGTAAATATATTAACAATCATGTAAGCTTTTCCTGTAGGGGTCACTGTGTTATCACAAAAAATGTGGTCAGGCTGCTGTCCTCTTTAACTTTCCAACTCACATATTTTCAAGAACCTTCTTGAGAATGATGAATTGATATTCATCAAAATTCATCATTCTCAAGAAGTCTTAAACATTTGTATTTCTGTGTTTTAAAGAGGATCTTTGATTAAGTTTGTCACAGAAATGGCTACCTTGATGGTCAACTCATCTCAGTACTGACAATATTTGGCAGACCCTAGATGTGTATCAAACTTCAGTGAAAGTAAATTTGTATGCATGTTGTAAATTTTTTTTTTTTTTTTAGAAAAAAAGCCCTTCTCATTGAAGTAATGGTTAAATTATCTCTAATGTACAGTGTTTACATCTGTTGTTGTTTGCTTACATAATGTAGGGCATTCATTCCACCACAGCTAATACCATGGAATCAATGAGGCCACACTTTTAAACATGTGGCGATGAATTAGCAGAAAAATTGGCCCGTTCAGTCATATTTGCAGCACAGTGTACTCTGGTGATAAATGTCATTGCTATGACACAATATTTCTGCTGTGATAGTCTGCAATGTCACACATCTCAACTAATTAAAATGCTAGAGTTAAATGTTTTTTCCCGTTGTGGTATGGTCTCTTAAGTAACCAAACGGTTCAGTGTAGATATTCTGATCATCTGACATGTTAAAAAAAACCAGTTGTTTTTGTATATGCATCATAACTACAGATGGTAAATAAGAGAAGATGGATCTGCTAATGTAAAAACAAAAGCATATTTAATTTTGACATGCTACCATAAGTGTTTTGAGAAAAAAATGTATTCATATTTTATTAATAGTCAAAATAGTTTTGTCAAAATAAAATTTTAAATTCCAGTTTGAACTTCTGCAGAAAGATCTTATAGAATATATATTGTCTGTTTTTGTCTAGACAGCTTTTCTGTGCTTTACATTATCTTTTTTTGTATTTTTTGTATTGTTTATCATCCAGCTGACATAACTAGACTTCTCATCTCATTCTTAACTGTACTTGAACTATGGAATGGTAACATAAGTAAAAACCAGCATCTCTGACAATAACAATAAAATAGCCAAAGAGTATCTTGACCTTGTAGTTCATAAAAAAACTCGTATCAAAGCATTATTCAATACAGCATTTCCATCTTCCTTATGGTTGATCAAAGACATTTTTTATTAGATACTTCATGAAGCTTGATGATAGCAGATCAAAGTGGTTGTGCTGAAAAATTTGGTATATATCACATACTAATAAAACAGCCAGATTTGTTCCTGATATCCAGTAGTTTATTTTCAAAAAGCAAATTTCACCGCACCGCTAGAAGGGGTGCTGTCAGACACCCTCCCGTGTGCTGGCTTTTTTTGGCTTGCAGTGCTGTTTCAGAGCCTATGATTATTAAAATTTTGAAGCATGCAAGACAGAATGTACCCACATGTGAAAGCTACAGTGCCCACTTTTACTCATGAAGCAGAAGTACTACACATCTGGATCTCATCTCCCCATGAGGGAAGGCCTGTCACCACAGACATAAGCAAACACCACTGACTTTTTTGGGGTTTGACAATAGAGAGGTTCAAACCCTAATTGGTGCATCCATTTGCCAGAGGTGTGAAGTTTTCCATAGGAATGGTCCAAACTTGAATCATTCAATGCATGTTTAAACTCTCAAAGTCATGCAGATACATTTTAAAAAGGAATCCTGTTTCTTTGTAAATACAGCATGTAGTAAAGTTCACCCTGCTATTTGAAAGAATACAATCTGATCCAAATCCTTTCTTTTTTGTACCTTTGCTTTGCAGAGCAACACACTTGTTTCATGTCTTTGCCTATGTATTTTAGCAACAAGAAATCCTTATTTTCCTTTCAAATATTTTAGTGGATCATAAAATATTTGTGCTTTGTGTCATCTCAGCTTCTTTAAATATTCTAAAACTTGTATTTGATTATAACCTCCTAAGCAAATAGGATTTTTTATTTTATTTTTAATATTCCCAGGTGTTTGGTGTTTTAAGCATGTTCTTGTGGCATTTTTCTAATGATGGACATACATAGACTAAAGAAAAGTAAGATTAAAATTGCATTTCTGAGCATTTCTTTATTCAAATTCTGGTGAATCAGGATCAGATGAAACACTCTTGTTTGGAAAAGCTCTCAGTTGTGATACAGGAAAACTACTGGAAAGCTTGGGGTTGTGAGTGGCTAGAGAGTGTAAACAAAGAGATGATGGGATGTCAGCTCAGACTTATTTCCGCGCCAACAGTCCTGCCTACAACTCAGAGGTGAAATTCCGATGAACTTCTGCCGCTCTGCAGAAATAGATTAAAAAAAAACGACACAGGTTTTTTGATTTTTGCTAAAAACTGCAGAATCATAATTAAAAGACCACTGGGAACTATTTTACAATAGATAAACATATAATTGAAGTAGGACTTTAAACAATGTTTCACCCATCGTCATTTAAAATGTTATATTAGCAGTACAAAAAAAAAAATACTCCTCTTGACATGTTTTTGAAATTACAGTCAGTCATATTTTGTGGAATAAAATAGTAAAATGCCTAACAATATATAATCACTCTAGTCAATCATGCTGACTTACATTCGTGGTTTGATTGATGATTCAAGATTAGAAAAGAACCATGTTTTTGCGGCAAACAAAACTTACCCCAAAGAGTGAGACAATGTTTGCCCTTTCCTGTAACAGGATGCATTTGTCACCTGTACATTTGCAAAATATTGAACAAATATTCAGGATTGGTGTGATTAAAATGTATTTGTTATCTACAAGGTGTGATGACAGGCAGCTTTTCATGCAGCCACAGACGACACAGCAGCAGCCGTTGGACTTATCTGAAGACTGAAGTGGCTTGAGCCAAGGTGACTGCTAGTGCTGATAGCCGTGTTGACAAACTACCTGGAACAATCTGATATCTGATGAAACCTGTGGCAGCAGCTGCAAGCTACCCTACCCACACACAAACACACCCTTGTGTACAGAATGCACTCTTATTAGATCTGCTTATTAGAATATTTCTTTGAATTCTACTAATATTGAACATATGTCTCCTTAAGTCAACCGTACTGTTTAATTACATATGTTCTGGCATTTCCTTAGAGATTGGATCCATCCATACACCTGCCTGGATGGATTTAAAGTTTTTGACTGCTACCACATACACATAGTTTATGCACATGGAACAGTTTATGTCAATTACTTTGCTACTTGTTTTGTATCGGTGCCCTAACTCTATCACTGCAAAACAGATGCCCCAAGAAGCATCCATTCAGGAAAAAAAATAAAAATTAAGGGTAATCTCAGTCATTCAGTGGCTTAACCATCACCCCTCTTTCTTGATTCTTTAAAGTTCCACTCCGATCATCTTTTGATCCATAGTATAAGTGTTCACACTGGTCTTTTAATTACTGTTATGCAGTTTTTAGCCAAAATCTAAAAACCTGTGACATTTTCTAGAATGTAGTTTCTGTAGAGTGGCAGTAGTTCATCAGAAATTCACCTCTGAGTTGTGGGAGGGACTGTAGGCGCAGACCAAGCCTCCCTTCAGTTCCCAGCATCGCTTAGTTTATACTCACTCATTCACGCTAGCTTACAGCCCCTCACACCCCCAACCCAAAGGCTGTGTCACACTGTCGCTACGAAGGATTTGCTAAAAATTGGTCATACGTGAATATGTGTGGAAAAAGTGAGAAAAATTCTGGTCTTTTATGTGAAATTTTTCACAAATGTATCACAGGGCAGAAATCACATTGCGTCAGCACCATGGTCAGCACCCACCGTGGGCCCTCGCGATGCTTTGTTTTAATTAAACAGTCAGATTCCCCTGGTCCACAGCAGTTCTAAGTCAGGTCCCCTTCCCCGGTGGGAGCCACAGCTGGGGAGATTCGCAAGAAGGGCCCAGTGGGTGTCCAGAGTCGCATTTTTCACCCACTGTGAACCCCTGCCCCTACTTGGCATTGACTTCGGCCTATTCATATACCTGTGACACAGTCGCAATAATACACAAACGAATAAACCGTGAGTATTTGTTGCGGTGTTTATATGAAATTCATTAGTGATTCGTTCATCAGTTACATCATTTTAATGTGATATGTGCACTGTATACACGGTATAAAATTATAAATTGGTGATACATGCCTGAAAAGTCTGTTAGACATACGTGGACATATGTGGAACGGTAATGAAAAGTCAAAAATTTGCACATGCATCTCGAAAAAGTCACTAACAATTGCGTAAGATTTAAGTAATAATTGCATGTAAACTATGCAAAATACGCATAAGCTGCATATTCCTCAACCAAGCAAAATTTTGAACAGCTCAAAACCAAATTCACGTAAGAGCGGTCGGCCCTTGACGGAAATTTGCGCATATCACTAAGGAAACACTTAAGAATCACGAAAGACCAAAATTACATACGTGGACAATGCGCAAGTTTTACAGAGCGGAAGTGGGACACGGCCTTGACATTACTGGTGCAACAAAAGTGGCAAGCAATAAAAGAACCATCTATCTGTACAGTTTTGAGCCAGATGCCAGCCCGAATGAGGAAAACGAAGACATACATGGATCTTGTCGTCTATAAGTGGTTGTGTCAGAATGTAGCAGAGCAGGGAGATTTTTTTACGTCACATATAAGCCAAGAGGTGAACAACAACATAAAAGCTCCATTTCAAACAGCATTGTTTCCTCTGATTCACCATGATTTGAATAAATAAATAGAAATTCAATTTTATCAATTTTCTTTAGGTTAAAAATGTCCCTAATCATGAGAAAAATGCTAGAAGAACATGTTAAAAACACCTAAAACACGATTTTCATTAAAGTGGGTCTTTAAACAAACAAACTGGAGGCTTTTTGCAACAGATAAGATCCCAACTATAGACCCGGGACCACTGTTTTGTTCATATCAATAACAAAGTTGCTGGAGCTCGTGGCTGCAAACAATTTTAAATAATCACTTCTTCAACTGTGTATAAACTGGGACTGAGTTTACAAACATTCTGTATTCGAAGCAAAAATACTGCACTCTGGAAAGGGCTCTTTATAGAATGTTTCATGAGCTTCCATGAGTATTTTCTAAGTAATACACCAATAATGCCAGATGGTTTCCTGATTCATTGCATTCTTTTCCAGCAACAGCTGTGATCTCAACTGGAGAAATTATCACTGTTTTGTTTCAGTAACCCCCCCCCTCCCGCAAAAAAAAAAAAAATCTCTAACAGTGATCTCAAAATTACATGTGGATTTTAACGGTTTATTTAAAGGCTGTTTTTAAATGTAGAGTCTGTCAAGAACAGTCTGTACGTTAAATCACAAATGAAGTCGAATGAGAACTTTTCTGAACTAGTCTCATGCAGCAAACTCTATCTGTTAAAGATAAGAGTCACAAAACCACGAAAACACACAGACTGTTCTCCTGCAACCGGACCATTGTCATTCCACAATGAAGTGTTTGTGCAAGAATTTTCAGAAAATGTTTAGAAAAAATGTGAATGGGAGTTTTTTTTTTTTTTTTTTGTACAGCATTTGTACATTTACATTGTGTTGGCTCAAAACAGAACAAGCACTGTATAAGTGTCACAAATGTGTTAGTCCAAATTTCAGTGGTTTAAAAGTTGCTCGTAACTAATTCAAGACCTTGAGCAGATGAACTTAAATTTTAAGGAGTCATCAACTGTAGGGAAAGCTGGGAGCTGTCTTGACCGTTTTGCCGTTTGTGAATCATCTTTCCCACTAGATTAGAATATTCAAATTGTTGGGAATAGCCCTTTCCAGACTGGTAGGCGACAGCAAAATTGCTTCCCTGAGGTTGTTACCAATGTTTTGGATATTGTAAAAACCTAATGTTCAGATCAAGAAATTACCAGAAAGTTTTGCTTTTTACAGATTTTCACCCTTTTCAGTAGTGTCAATCAAGAGCATTTGATATTCTTTTTTATAAAATCATTGAACATTTCTCCTATTATATTTAATTTTTTATTATTAAAAATTAAAATTAAATAGTTGCAATGCTCCAATGTTGTGGTTGCATAGTTACTTGTTTTTTTTAAATGCAGTATTATTTCATTGTTTCTTTGCTCTCAAAGGTAAAAATTTAAAACTGAAAGAAGGCATACTTACTTGTTTTACAGCTCTGTGCATACACTGACATTTGTTTTTTGTTTTTTTTTTTGCTGTCTTTATTTCGCACCAGCAAGTTTTATTTTTGAAAATGTTGAGAGCTCTTTTAGCATTTATGTCAATTTACGTGTTTGTGGAAATGTTTTGGATCATTAAATGGCG
Source organism: Adrianichthys oophorus (assembly GCA_036245035.1). NCBI lineage: Eukaryota > Metazoa > Chordata > Actinopteri > Beloniformes > Adrianichthyidae > Adrianichthys > Adrianichthys oophorus. The sequence goes on along the minus strand of BSAI01000189.1, from coordinate 10,114,453 downwards.
AGGGGTCCCCTCTTCTCATCAGCATCTCTTATCAGCAAAGCCAGCCATCAGTTATCACAAAAAATCAGTCAAGGCAGGAAGAGTGAGGGATGAAGGGAAGAGGCGATGGATAAACTTCCTGTGGAATGTTACTCATTCTCAAGCAAAAGGGTGGAGTGCTTCTTACCAACAGAAGAGGGGAGCATTAACCCTAATTCCCTTTTTTAGAGATCATATGCGGTCTAAGAACAGAACGAGCTAGCACTTCCCTGTTTTAGTAAAAACAAGCAGATGTTTTATAAGATAAGAATTTGTTCATGAATGAAGAAGTAACTGACATTAGAGCATTGACAACATCAGTAGGAATGTAGCTCACTTGCTCTTGCTTTTTTTTTGTTCCATCTTTTTAAATAATATGGTTGAGTATTTCAATTAATCTTTAAATATTTTGTTTTGTATTATCACATATTATTTCCATTTTTCCTTTCATACTTTTTAGACAAAAATGGTTTAATCCACTAGCTTGCCAATAAATACTTGTATCTTTTTAACAAATGATGTACTCACTCTCAAAGCAACTAAACCTAATAGTATACAGTTAACAATGATCATCAAAATGTTTTAAGGTAATGTTTGAACAATGTTTGAACAATTGAAAAACAATACTGACATGTATTGAGAGATCTGTGTTGACCTGTTAACTGTCTTTTCACTCCATATTCTAGACCAGGGATGGGCAACTCCAGGCCTCGAGGGCCGCAGTGTGTGCAGGATTTCCAGATATCCAAGCCCTACTCATGACTGATTACCTGCTTCAGGTGTGTCCAGCCAATTAGAACATGCCAAAGTATGTTGGAAAACATGCAGGAATGTGGCCCTCGAGGCCTGGAGTTGCCCATCCCTGTTCTAGACCTATCAAATGCACTTGGGTCTTTTCTGACCCATCTGTGAAAAGTTGAGGTAGAAATAAAAAAGCTATGTTTGTTCCTATCATAAGAAAGAAAAAATGAAAATGATTATTTGTGGCAAACAAAACAATATATTGTTATATTATTAATAACAATATATTATATATATTTATAATATATTATAAATGATCAAATGTAATTGATTTCAAATCCATCTTCCAGAGCCCAGAGTTCATGACCATAAGTGAGGAATTATTATTCAATACTCAATACTCAATTTGCAAAGATAATGTCACTCCATCCATTTAAATTCAGCTCATTTGACTGTATTGATATATACATGGATATTGTAAAAGAGGTTTGTTGTTCCTGGAGGTAAAAATAAAAAGAAACCCTGATTTCTGGCGGTACAGGCTGCATTCATCACAAACTCAGTGACATGCTGCAGCATGCATTTTCAGTTTAATGTAAAGGGAGTCAAGTATGTGTCAAGTATATCTACTCCTTTAAAGACACTGACCAAGACAGCCTTGTAGATTTGAAAAGTCATGAGTGATTTGTGACGTCAGCTTTAAAAATAAGCTGTTGTCTAACACTGATTGACATCGAATAATAATATTATTAAAAAAATGTATAATGGCACCTACAATTGCACTGCTATATTGCATAGAGTCTGGTTCAAAGCCCGATATTTCTGTCTGCCTGGCATCTGAGAACAGCTGGGAAAGGCATCAGACACACTGAAGTTTATACAATTTATAAATAAATTGATGAAGCATTTGAGATGTTTTATCCAGTAAAAAAATTGTACTATTTTTGAGCACTCATTTTTAATAAGTCAAGTTTATCTTTATTGTAGTATACATGCATTTTCAGCTTGATGCTGTTTTTGGTGCCTTAGAGATTAGTTCATTGAAGATCTCTGCTGCTATTTGTGTAAAAACAGCATCTATACAAACTGCAGAACTATAAAAGTGATTGGCTTTTCTTTTGCTCTATATTTTTAGTTCCAAGTTTTATTTTTATTGGTTAAAAAAAGCCCTCAGTTTGCCCCATTCATGTTTTTTACAGGAGCTTTCACACACCTCTGTGTAATGTGTTTACATAGGCAAGAATCCAACTGAGATTTTAGGCTTTATTCCTTGTTTAACTTCATATAACCTTTAAAAACAGCTGTGTCTGGGATGAACCATGTAATATGATCTGTTTGTTTGAATCTCTAAATGTACTGAATTCCTAAGGAGAGGACACACTGATATGTTTTGCAGATCTTTCAACAGGACACCAGGTAAGATATCTCTCTACAGCTCATTTGCAGCTCCTGCCAGCTCTGCTTAGACACTTTAAAATAGATGTAGTTTAAACATTTGAAATAATTTGGATCATCTTTCCTTGCTTTAAAGTCAAAGTAAAATCTTGAATCTTTGACTCTGTGTTTTTAAGATTTGGTGCAGTTCCAACCTAAAATAATACCTGTTTCTTCAACAACACATTAAAAGAAGAAGTTTTAGAGCACGAGAGTCACAAGACCGAACTAAGATCTACACTGAATAATGCGTACGTGCAAAAAATCGCTTCCTACGGATGAGGTTCAATCAAAGCTTACTTCACGGTTGGCTGAGGGAACAGTTTGACAAACATAAGACAAATGATCAGTCACTGTAAAATGAGATGAATGGTGTTAAGTGGAGCATTAGAGGCTTGTTACAGGTCAGCAATGTTTCCTAAGCGAGACATCTTCCATCTAGTCACCAAGATAACAATTTCTGGCTTGAGAGTGAAGTTACCACTGACCAACAGGATGATAAAGTTGCCTTCTGGACATCATTAAGGAAAAATGTTATAATGATATTTTAAAAGTTCTTGTCTTTTTCTTTTTTTAACCACTTTTAAAATGATTTAAACTACAAATTTGTTGAATTAGAATATTTGTGAATTGAATTAGAACATCCCCTGCGACAAACTGGCAACCTGTCCAGAGTGCATCCTGCCTTCATCCACAAGTGGCTGGGTTAGGCTCCATATTACATTTTTGTAAAAATTGTATGGGGAAAAAAGTTTTCTTTTTTTTGTGGTTGGGAAATATCAAACAATACGTCTTTTATTGCATCGGTTTTGTGATACGCTGTACATTGGTTGTAATTGGACGTCTGGGACTGATTAGTTGCTCTGTTTTTTTCCTGCATGGAAAAGTCACAAAACCCTGTTATATTGTTGCACTTTTACCTCTTTAAATGTGTTATTTAAAAAAAAAAAAGCCTGTTTTAGACATGTATGTTATATCCCTTTCAAATTACAGATGGTACTGCCTTGATGTAATGCAAACAAAATCTGTGCTGTTTTTTCATCCGTTTTTCTTTATCGTAAAACAATACATTTAAATTTTATGCTGATTGTTTTTCTCAGAAAACATCTGGGAGAATATATGATAAGATGGTCCAAAAAGTGAAAGATTGCCTCTTGAAAGGCTGCAGTATCTAAAAAAAAAGTGTTTTGTTGTTGAAATGAATCAGATCATCAAGCTGGTTGCTGATCTTGCTGAAGTTTGATGTAACTTGCTTCAAATCTTTATGGAAGCACCTCAAACTTATATTTTGTTTCAACAGTTTTAGGAACATGATAAGTAAGGCCACGCTTTCAAAGTCAAATATTTTTTTAAATAAAAGGATAGATAGTCACTTGCCACTTTATTAGATACATCTTGCTAGTACTGGGTTGGACCCCTGTTTTCCCTTCTGAACTGCCCTAATCCTGGGTGGCATAGATTCAACAAGGTGCTTGGAACATTCCATGATGGCAATCTCCCGTTCCACCACTTCCCAAAGGTGTTCTACTGGGTTGAAATCTGCTGACTGTGGAGGCCATTTAAATACAGTGAACTCATTGTCATGTTCAAGAAACCAGTCTGAGATGATTCCAGCTTCATCACCAGGCGCCTCATCCTGCTGGAAGTATCATCAGAAGATGATACGCTGTAGTTATAAAAGGACAGACATGGTCAGCAACAAAACTCAGGTAAGCTCTGATATTGTAAGGATGTTCAGTTAGTACTAAAGGGCCAAAGTGTGCCAAGAAAATATTCCCCACACCATTACACCACCACCACCAGCCTGAATCGTTGATACAAGGCAGGATGGATCCATGATTTCATGTTGTTGATGCCAAATTCTGACCCTACCATCCGAAACAGCAGAAATAGAGACTCATCAGACCAGGCAACGTTTTTCCAATCTTCTATTGCCCAATTTTGGTGAGCCTGTGTGAACTGAAGCCTCAGTTTCCTGTTCTTTGCTGACAGGAGTGGTACCCGTTGTGGTCTTCTGTTGCTGTAGACCGTCGGCCTCAAGGTTGGGCGTGTTGTGTGTTCAGAGATGCTCTTCTGCAGACCTCGGTTGTAACGAGTGGTTGTTTGATTTTCGGTTGCCTTTCTTTCAGCTGGAACCAGTGTGGCCATTCTCCTCTGACCTCTGGCATCAACAAAGCATTTCCACCAACAGAATTGCAGCTCACTGGATGCTTTCTCTTTTTTGGACCATTTTCTGTAAACCATAGAGATGGTTGTGGGTGAAAATCCCAATAGATCAGCAGTTTATGAAATACTAAGACCAGCCTGTCTGCCACCAACAACCATGCCACGTTCAGTCACTTCAATCACCTTTCTTCCCCATTTTGATGCTCGGTTTGAACTGCAGCAGATCGTCTTGACCACGTCTACATGGCTGAATGCATTCAGTTGCTGCCATGTGATTGGTTGATTAGAGATTTGCGTTAAGGAGCAGTTGGACAGGTGTGCTTAATAAAGTGGCCATTGAGCACAGTGGTTGGCCAGCATAGTGGCGTAGCGGTTAGCACTCTCACCTTACAGCAAGAAGCTTCTTGTTCAAATCCTTGCTGGAACCTTTTCTCAGTGGAGTACGATTCTCTCAAGTTATTTTATTTATTTATTATAAATGCTGTTAAAGCTAAGAATTTGGGGATCAGATCATTTTCTGATTTCAGAGGTTGGTCCTGTGTAACCTCTGCTAGAGAAGGTTTTAAAAAAGTATGCACTTCCCTTTTCAGTGTACTGAATTCTTTATTTTTTAGGAGACACTCCATTTGGATTATTGTATCCAAGTTTATCTTTTTAACTTTCTTTTAATTTTCACTTTAACAGTCACTCCTTTAAAATTTCTTTTGAATGTTCTTTTAATGTTTTAAGTAAAGCACTTTGAATTGTCTTTGCACATGAAATGTGCCATGCAAATAAACTTTCCTTGTCTGTTTCTCTCAGTAAGAAGGCTCCCTGTTTTGAAAAGTATATTCAGATAACCACCAGTCTGACGATCTAGTCCACAAGTTGTATTTTTTAACTCTTTAAAGACCCACTCCCATGAAAATCTTGTTTTTGGGTTTTTTAGCATTTTCTTGTAGTATTTTTCTCATTATAAAGGACATATATAAAACAATTTAAGATTATGAATATTTGATTCATTCATTTTCCAATCCGCTTTATCCCTTTCGGGGTCACGGGGTTGCCGGAGCCTAACCCGGCTACTCATGGGCGAAGGCAGGGTACACCCCTGGACTGGTCGCCAGTCTGTCGCAGGGGCCACAATCACACACCCATGCACACTCACATTCACACCTAGGGACAATTTAGAGTAACCAATTAACCTATGAAGCATGTTTTTGGACAGTGGGAGGAAGCCGGAGTACCCGGAGAAAACCCACGCATGCACGGGGAGAACATGCAAACTCCACACAGAAACGTCCCCCAGCCAGGACTTGAACCAGGAACCTTCTTGCTGTGAGGCAGGAGCGCTAACCACTGCTCCACCGTGCAGCCCTATTTGAATATTTCTTTATTCAAATTGTGATGGATCAGGAGCAGATGAAAAACCAGTGTTTTGAAAATGCTCAGGTTTTTGATGCAGCAACTGCCGTGGGCCAAAGTCTCTCTTCCCCACTACAATTCTGATGCATCCACTTGCAGACAAATAGATCCATTAACATCTTCATTTCCTCGTTTGAGCTGCCATCTGGCTCAAAACTGTATGGTTGGATAGCTCGGATATTGCTTGCCTTTTTTTTCTATGGTAATGTTAACTTGGGCTTGTGAGGAACTAAATTGATTTTGGGCAAAAATTGCATAATCATAATAAAAAAAACACTGGGAACGCTTTTACAATGGAAAAAAATATATAGTTGGAGTTGGACTTTATGGCTTTGATTTTTAAGGATGCTGTAATAATAGTTAGAATTGTGAAACATGCTGCTGAATAAAATGTAATATTTTCACAATGTAATATAAAATAGTTTGTACGTACAAATATGTAGTTTACTAGAAAGAGTTATGTTTTAGTGACAAACATTCAGCCTGTGCCATGTGTTTATGTTGTAGACATGCATCTTTTTGAGCCTTAACCCACTCAGTGCTTACCTATTCATTTTTAAAAACAACAGAGGTGTAAAGATTGAAATGATGGTGTAAATCTCACCATTGATCATTTAAAAATAGTTTAGGAAAGCGTGGATATATTGTTTCAGTTCAGTATCTGTTGACACATAAATCCATAAATCTTTGTCTCCAAATATTAACTTCTTTTTGATGAATGGGATGTGTTTGTTTCTTTTACCAACACAATGGATGTTGTCAGACCACATAGAAACAATTTCCTTGTGTTTTCCCCAACTGTGGTGGGTTATAAATTACAGAACCAGATGGAAGGGTGACGTTGTGGCAATCTGAAATAACCTCTTTTCAATAGTTTATTGGCTAAAGGTGTCAGGCTGGGAAAGGATTATTTAGGTCCGAGTCTGCATTGAGAGTCCCATGTCATGTGGATTTTTTTACAGTAGAGATATTTCCAGAAAGCTTACTTCACTTTAGAAACTATTTATTTCATTCTAGAACTCTGGCCAATAAAATAAGATGTCACAGAGTAATGCATTGACAGGGAGTCCACCTGAACATGGTGAGTCATTGTCCTGCAAACAAAACACTGTTTAAAAAGTCAAATAAAGGATGTCTAAAGTGTCATGTAATCATGTTTGTTATAATGACAGGAAGGACTTAAAATGAGCCACACAGTGGGAGTCTGGGGTCTGTGAACAAAACAGAAGTATGAAGTATGTAGAGCTCTGCAATATTTTAAAAGTCTTTTGGGAATTTGCTAAAGCAAAAATTAACAGTGACAGCACAACTGTTTGCTCAGCATCGGCTGTGCAAGGCCAAGGTCCCATTTTCTATGTTTTCTTCCAGTATGCTATATTATTAAATAACAATTTATTATCTCTGTAAGCGGTATGCTACTAGAAACTGTCCGTCATTGGTGTTCAAATGCAGGCTTGTTATTTGTTTAATCCTTTTTGAATAATCTAAAATAGTTCTTGAAAAGAGCAAACTCATTTGTTCTTGTATATTACTCCACATTTTACATGCACTTAGTTGGGCATCTCAGTTTTAGCAAAAAATAAAAAATGAATAATTGCAATAAAAGGCCTTTTGTATCCGATGACACCATAGAATATTATTTTCTGGCTCTGAATAGCTTTGAATATAATTATTAAATTGTTTTGCAAAGGTGTTCTACATGACACACTTTGGTCACGCAGTGCATTTAAAGAGTTTTTTTTTTTTTATGAAGTTTGATTGATTGATTGGTTAATTTATTGATTGATTTACACCTTAAATGGCTTAAGATAGTCTGGAAAACTTGGTTTAAATTCAGGTACAACTGTTGTTTATTTAATGATGTGTGGCCAGAAACAAACACTGATCCGAAAGAAGTCGAAAAGTATAAAACTTGCTGGTCATCTACTACTTTGTTTGAAATGGGATCTTTAACTACACAGTAAGGCATTCTATAATCTCTTTTTAACTTGCTAACCTGCTAACACTCTGTCTGGAAAGTTGCTGAGAACAATGAGAAATGTTGCATAACTGAATTCATCAAAAGCATGTTCTCTTGAGACACAAGGTATATATTTAGGTATAAAATATTTTTAAATTGGCTTATTTACAGGTGAACCTTAATCCTAGAAAAAAGTGCCCTTGAGCTCCCTGCTCCGCTCCATTCTTATACATCCACTTGCAGAAAATTGATCCATGTACGATTTTGTTTTCGTCTGAGCTGGAATCTGGCTCAAGATCGTACCGCCGGATAGCTTCAATTTTGCTCGTGATTTTTGTTCCACCAGTAACGTTGGGTTGAGAATGTGAGAGGCTGTGAGCTAGCGGGAGAGATTGTAAACAAAGGGATTATGGGAAATGAGTGCAGGCTTACTCCCCGCCAACAGTCCTGTCCATAACTCAGATGTGAATTTTTAATGAACTACTGGAGAAACTATATCTTACAAAACGACACAGGTTTTTTAAAAGATTAACATAAGTATATTTATTGAGAGTAAAGAAGTATTACAATTGTAAATAACTTTTTTATTCTCGTCCAAACAAATCAATGTTTGTATCTGCTTCACTTTTTTTTTTGTAGGTTTTAAAAAGACAGTTTTAAACTTCTATTTTTCTTGTAAACTGCCTCTCAATCCACAGCAACAATTGAACTGTGCTCGCTGTGGCTGCACTGTGGCAGGCGGGTTGGGGTGAAGGGGCTTGACCCAGAGACTGGACATGTGGAAACCACCATAAGGGCCTGAGAACAAGAGAGGAATGTCAATCTACCAATTCACAAGCAACTGTAAACTGCAACTCTGGGCTTGAAATAACTCCCAAAGGCATTGCAAATAAATATATAGGTTTACAGAACTGGTTTTCCTGTTTTGAACATATACCTTGTGTCTCAAGGGAACATGCTTTTGAAGAATGCAGTTGTGCAAAGTTTCTCATTGGTCTCAGCAACGTTCCCACAAACTTCAATTGGTCAAGTCGGCCTGCCTGTGTGTGAGTATGTGAAAGAGATTAATCATGCTGGTGTAAGGAAGCCCAGTCATTTTTAAGTTCACAATGTATAACCACCCTTAAGTCCTTCCATCCCCACCCCAAGCCCTCATTTCCCATTGTCTCCTCCAGTAAAAACACACTGTGTTATCTCCAGGATTGCTGATAATGCCAGGCTCCTAAATGCAGCACTGTTTGTTCAGCCATTATGGGTGAAATCCACCAAAAAAGTCTTTGTCTTTGTAGCTACTATCGGAAAAAGCTCACCATTCATGTCTAAAAACAGACCGGTTCCCCAAAAAGCCCACTCGAAACCAGCCGCAGCCAGCCTTCTCCCTGTAGCGAAACTGGAGCTTCAAACTTGCAAAAATCAAAGTTTCAAAAAGACCTAATCTCTTCACTGATAAAGATTCACCTTAGTCAAAAGGCAAGATATACAATCAACTCATAAATCACCAATGCAGCTCATTTCTGTTTTTAACAGTTTTAAAGGCTGCAGGTGGATGTGAGGTTTGAGGCCACATGGTGAAAGGCTAAGTGCAAGAATATTTAGACTGGAATGAAAACCAAAAGAATTCTGATAATAATATGTAACGTGTTTGGATTGGTGTTGTAAGTAAAGTGAAGATCTATCTGAAAGACCAAGGCCATCTTTTTTAAAATCTGGTTGTGTGTTACCTGATCAAAGGCATTCTCATTTGGACACTGGGAATTAGACAGTCTCTAAAGTATCAAGTGTGCGTAATGCCAGATATTTTGCTGGAGAGCAGCTGCAGAACATCCCGCTGACCTAATCACTCATCTGTTTTCTTATCATGATATAAATGAAAAGTGATGCATGGGATACAAAGCAAGCCAGAATCATGTCTAGACTGAGTTTTAATGCAGGCACAAAGAAATGCCTTTTTTTGTTGTTTTTCTTCTGAACATGGTCAGCCATCTGGACTTTACCTGCTAAAGAAACCACAGATGGAAGTTGAGTTTACTCAGCACACATGGCAGCACCATTCATTTAACACGCTGACACGCAGGGCAGCAAATTTCCTTTTTGCCATGACTAAACTGAGTTAAAAAATAAGGTCAGTGGGGAAACTTCATTCACTGCAGTTCTGGAAACTGTCAAAAAAATTCAAGAAAGCATGTATCAGTCTTTAAGTAACCATAGTTTTCTCAGACCGAGTATTCTTAATAATAATATGTTGTGCGGTTATCTCTCCAAACATATAACACAGTGAATTATGAGAACAAAATGTACCATCAGATTTCTTCTGTTTCTCGGGCCAAGAGTAAAAAAGCTTATTTGTCGTGCATCAACCGAGAGTGATAAAAGATGGAGGAAGTATGTAATCTAAAGTGAGATCAAAAGAGGGGAAAAAAAGGGAAAGGCAGACAACAGCATTTAGTGAGTTCCCTCACTGAGAGCACAAAGTAAGAATCAGCTTACTTGATTTCTTGCAGAGATCCAAGAACACAGAGGCTAACATTCATTCCTGCAGAAAGACACAGAAGACATTTTATGGCCCAACAAGATACATAAGAGTAATTTAAATCCATTTATTTCAGTTCGGTTACTCGACCTTTTCTCCAACATCCGGCTTGCTTGGGCCTAAGCCCGAACCTGCCACACTAGGATCAGGGACTCACCATGATAAGGGAAGGATAGAGGAATGCTGGAGACAGCCAAGCAAGCTCAGCAACAACTCAGCAAACTGTGACTCAGAGAATGGCTTTACTTACAGGCGAATTAAGAATTTAGTTAGGTGACATAAAAGCACCACTTTAACAGTCTTTTGATCTATTGCAAAAGCAGTTCCAGTGGTCTTTTATTTACGATAATGTCGTTTTAGGCAAAATAATAAAAAAAAACGATGTAGTTTTCTAGAACATAGTTTCTGTAAAGCAGCAGAAACTTAATGCATAGTAAGCATGCCTTAATTTTCCATTATCCATTTGTTTACACTCTCTCCTATTAGCATACAGCCCCTCATGCCCCCAATCAAACATTAATGGTGCAATAAAAATGACAAACAATATTGGAGCTATCCAGTCGTACAGTTTTGAGCCAGATGGATCAGACAAGGAAAACGAAGACGTACATGGATTTATTTGTCTGCAAGAGGATCCATCAAAATGAAGCAGAACAGGGAACTGTAGCACCTCTATCACTGCTACAAGCTTTTGAAGCTGCACTTTTTCGTCTGCTCCAGATTCACCACAATTTAAATAAAGAAATACTCAGAAAAGCAGTTTTAAGCCTAATGTTCATTATATGTGAGAAATGCCACAAGAGCATGCTAAAAACACCCAAAACATTTTTTTGCAGTGGTTAAGGCTTCAGAAGAGGGTAAAAAAAGCAAGAAATATAGATGAGACAGAAAAAACAAAGGGGCATAAAACTTTGAGCTTTTTTGCAGTAAAATTCCCCAAAGCTGACCTTATATAGTGTAATAACTGTTTTGCTAACAAACTGCTTTTTAAACTGAATGCTGCAGTGCTGTGACAGACCAAAATAGTCTGCAATAACACTAATCAAATCCAATTCAGAGCTCTGCATGCTTAAAACTCTCCTGTTTTCCCATGACTCACTATGGATACCTACATTAAATCATTAGATCCCTCCGTGCAACAGGAGGAGTGGGTATTCAAAAACCGTATGAGAAATCACTGAAGCACATTTAATGAACTTTTTATTTGCAGCCTTAACTCCCACTAAACTCATCTTATCCTGTTTCCTCCCACAGAAACAGCAGAGAGAGCACATAGGCTTTATCATCTACTCGATTAACGCTAAGTGGGACATGACAATACACAGTTATTTTCATTTGATTCAACCACTATAAATTCTTGGCAATATGTTGTAGTTTGTATCTGTCTTTTAGAGGGAATTACCTTTGTGCTAAATCCCACTATCTCATTCTAGTGCATGTGTGTCCTCATTTCCCATTCCTTTCTTAGAAAACTGACAAATCATTTCCACAAAGCACGGAAAAATATGATGAATGACCAAATATTTGTTTTCACTTTAGCACCTTGTCTCCTTTTTTGTGTAACCCTCACAGATATAAGTGTAGTAAACTCAGTTGGCTTTTTGCACACTGGAGATACAATGGATCTGTGCAAACAGACACACGTGCAGAGTGCATGAAGCTGTGAGCTAAACTTCTATGAAAGGATGCAAAGGGGATCGTGATCTGCCGCTTAGCTTAATATTTGACTAGTCGACACTGATTTAATTGATGGACCTGTATGCTGAGAACTTGGAGGCTGGGATTAAATGGAAAATGATAATTTAATGCAAAATAACAAGAACAGGGGCCTGCAACCTTCGTCACTTAAAGAGCCATTTGGATTGATTTCTCATTGACAACAATCCAGTAGGAGCTACAAAGTCTCAATTTACCCTTTAGAAAAATAAGACACTGATTTGCGTTGATGTCATTGTTACTATTATAATAAATACACATATAAACTGTTGTTTTTTTTTGGCAGAAATAAAACATAAACACAGCTTTTTTAATTAGCTTTTAAAAAAAAAAAAAAAAAAAAGAAATACTTTATGACTTTGGACAATTTCAAACATCTTCCTTTCAAAAAAAAAGACCGCCTGTGTCTCATGGGATCATCTCAATGCAGCAAATGTAGTTGCAGGTAATGTAGTAAAAACAGTGTAAAAAAATTATATATTTTACCATTTGTGGCGCATCTCAGCCAGAAATTTGTAAATTTAACAAATCATAATTAAATCAAACCTTATTGTATTATTGAACCAAAATATCCTTGAACTTGTTCAACAATAGAAAATCTGCCTGTTTGTGAATGAGTTGAACAAAGACTGAGTTAGTTTACGAGGGGTGTAATGATGAATTGATTTCTATTCCTATGATCCAACCAGATCAATCTGTTTGAGGCAGAATCAGATTGAATCGACCTTAACCATAAAAACATTGTTTCAAAATTTGACAAATTGATAATCAAATCGGGCTGCACGGTGGTTAGCGCTCCTGCCTCACAGCAAGAAGGTTCCCGGTTCAAGTCCTGGCTGGTGGACCTTTCTGTGTGGAGTTTGCATGTTCTCCCCGTGCATGCGTGGGTTTTCTCCGGGTACTCCGGCTTCCTCCCACCATCCAAAAACATGCTTCACAGGTTAATTGGTTACTCTAAATTGTCCCTAGGTGTGAATGTGAGTGTGCATGGGTGTGTGATTGTGGCCCCTGCGACAGACTGGCGACCAGTCCAGGGGTGTACCCTGCCTTCGCCCATGAGTAGCCGAGTTAGGCTCCGGCAACCCCGTGACCCCGAAAGGGATAAAGCAGATTGGAAAATGAATGAATGAATGATAATCAAATCGATCTTGTAAAATATAAATTACATTGACATGGTAGGTTATTTTACTATGACGCAAAAACAATCAAGTTCCATCACAGCGGACAACTCACGAGTCATGGCAGCAAAAAAAAAAAAAAAAAAGATTTAGCCATCATTGTGTCGACACCAGTGTGTTGAAACACTTTTTTGCAAAGACGTGACAGTGTGGTATCATGTTCTAATAATGTTCACTTTGTATTATATTGATGTGAAAAACAACAGTGGGCTGAACTGTATGAAACTAATATGTGAATGGATTTGCAGTTATTTTTTTAACTTGTTTTTTTACAGTTTACTTTAATTGTTTACTTGTTTGTTTGTTTACATATTTTTATTTTGACTATCTTGCAAGAAATACAAGGAATGTGGAAAACTTAACCTGCACTGTTCAGTATTTTTTTTTTATAAATATGTCTGAATCACACTGGATTATTACACACGTAATAATTTATTACATGCCTTTTTTTAACTTTAAAGTTAATTTTTAAAGTTATAACTTTATATATTTCTTAAACCAGAGAGGCACAAAGCAGGGGTGAAATAGCCACATGTGGCTCCGGAGCCTCAGGCTGCAGACTGAACAAGGATAACATTCCCTCCAGACTAGTTCCCTGTTTGCACCCTTGGCTTTCCAACAAGGCTAATACATTAACTTTAAAACCAAAAAAAAAAAAAAAAACTATCACAACATTCAGGAAGAAAATTAATTAATTATTGAATTAAATATTTTTTATTCATGCTGAATATTACTATAATTATGTGGCTTTTTTTTTCAGAAACTCTGATTTCAAAATCGGTCTTTTTCAGAGTACCTTTTTTTATTTCACATTGCTGTTTTTCAGAATGACTTATTTATTTCTTAATGAACTTTTTTAGCAGAATGAGTCTGTCTGTCAATCAGTGAAAGTGGGTGGGATCTAAACGCTCACTGGCTGATCCTTTGTAATCGACTCATATTCCTGGACACTCGCTCTGCTGTGTGCCAGTCAGAAAGATGACATGATTCTGCGGCATCTGTGCAGGTTTGCTGACGGTATCTGATCAAATACAGACAATCTGTCATCAGATGTTATTTTGAGTCATTTGGATGACATTTTTCATATGCCCGGCTTGATAATTACAGCAGAAGATGCTAACATCCACGACTCCATTTGTGAATATCCTTCAATGTTAACTGAACTGAACAGTTACGCACTGGGTTCATGTGGACTGGACCACAAAGGGAACTATAGTGTGGTGAAGTTAGAAAGATGTTCACAGATTCTAATTTCCAGGCTCAACAATTCTTCTGATAAACGTTCAAATTGACAGCAAGTGTCTCAATCATTTTGTATTAACACAGAGAGAGACCTACAAGTGCATTTCAGATTAAAAATGATTGTTTTTTTTTGCCTTTTAATGAGATGCTCAATAACTCTGAAATTACATTCACCATTATTATTATTATTGTGCATCAATCAATTATTACAATTCAGAGAAGAAGATGTAAAGATTTTCTGGAAGATGCTTTACAGACGCTGGCATTCAAAGTCTAATACTCTGGTTCAAAGGCAAAGCAGAAAAGCTATAATGACTTTGGGAAAAGGCCTATTTCTTGAGCATGTTTTTTTCTCACCACACAACGGACACTGGTTTCCCTTGAGCAACAAGATGTCCTGTTTGCACTTTTTTGTGGCTGGTCCTGGACTGGCCTTTCTGCAACATAAGAGCCAGGAGAACACATTTCTATTTAAAAGTCGAGAGCAGGTTTGAGCTTGTCGATTATACACACACATCATTAGCAATGTGAGCAATGTTACAAAGCAAAAGGAAGCTGGCCGAAAAGATGGTATCACAGAAGTGCACATTCATGTTTTCATGCCAATAGAGGGAATCTGCAGACTGGAACCTCGCCTGTCTGTCTTCTTCTTAAAGCTTGTCCCTCTTTCCCTGATTTGCATCTATTATTTACCTGCTCCGTCAGCCTGTCTCTGCAGTGCAAATCAAGCATGAACTGACCAGTCAACATTCTTTGGGGCATACAGGTAATCAGACTATGCCACATTAGAAAGCAGGGTCGAGGTGTGTCTGTTCTAATCTGAGTCCCGCACTGAGGAGCTGTGCATATCAGGGGAGTTGCGTGCAGTGCAGGAATTTTTTAACAAAGGAAAGCAGATGCCGCCTTTCCCCTTGCTGGTTGCCTGTCCCCTTTATCTATGCCGCCCTTTGGGATTGGGAGCAAAGCAGCTATAGAACGAAGTTTACACTAAGTAAAAATGCAGACTACCATTTTATTCAATGACGTATAGTTTTTGTTTAAAAAAAAAAGAGTTGCATAGAACAGGATGTTCTTCTTCTCTAGGAACGATCATTCATTACTAGATTACACATTCCAGTTCCCCTTCCTCTACATTTCCTTTTCTCAGCTTTATCTTCCATCAGCATGTTAAGCCTTATTATAATATGCTTCAAATGGCGCCATGGGCAGAACTTTCTGCCATAGTCTTAAAGATGCAGTCTTTCTGGGCACCAGTAAATGCAGGATCCTTTAACTGAACTGGCTACCACAGGAGATTCAAATTAAATATTTCAGCTGCTACAAATCTTCATCATTAAGTGTCAGAGTTTGCAACCTTTTATAATTGCAAAACCAGCTGTTCACATTACAATATCTGGATGATATGAAGAAAGTTACGGCAGACATACTATTTTCAGAATGGAAACTTACATTAATCACCATTTTTTTCTACATTGATATTTGGCAAAACATTGCTTAATGAAACTTGAAAATTAAAACACTTGAAAAGTGATACAAAAATACCATCTTTTCTTTGGCTTTAAAATATATTTTGGGTTGGAAATGAGACATGATCAACTCATTCTGAAATCTAAACTTTGCAGAAAAGCACTTTGTAAATTCTTTAGCTTTAAAAAGCAGTTAATGCAGTCTAATCTAAAGAGATTAGTCTATCTCCCCAGGCTGTTGCCCTTAAGTGGGGGTCTGTTAAGCATTACTTATGCTGATGCCACCAGAGAATCAATTATTACCATTCCTGTATTCCCCTCAGGGAGTATTTTAATCTAAATTAAATAGAATATCCATGATACTGTTTAGGTTTTGCTCATCATCTACACAATAATAATGTTTTTCTATTCAAAAATTGCTGTATTTTTCTTCCAAACATTGTGTTACAGGATTGTTGTAGTATTTTCTTTTGGGTTCTTGGAACTTATACTTTAGAAGTACAAAAACGAGACTTTAAACTGTTTACTATTAGGACCACTATAGTTCTCCACTACATCCAGAACATTTTCATGCACAGTTTAGTTATGCTGTGATTACAAATCAGCAATCACTTCAAGAGACTGCTCTCTCTGTTTTGGATTGCAATGAAACTAGATTTAATAAACATTCCTTTAAGCATGGTGGCAAATTGGTTCCAGGTCTGGATATATATAGTCTCATGTTTATTTTATGAATGCTGCATGCTTTACTTTTACCTAATATTGTGGGATGAAGGAATAATAAAAAAATACTTTCTTCATAGAATAAAAATACATCTGGTAAAAAACATATTTTACATGCATTCTGTTCTTGTTAAAAAAAAAGTAATAACAATAATGGATTGGATTTTTCTGCGCTTGTCCTGACACTCAAAGTACTTACAATGTAAATTCATTATTTATTCACTCCTCATTCATAATTAGTGATGGTATGCTACTGATGTGGTGAAAATTAGACAATTAAAATAAATGATTTAAAGAAAGTAACCTAAAACACAAAAAGCCTGGTTGTCACAAGACTTAATGATAATGTGACAAAAACACAACACTCTGCAGAAATGAAAAGAAAAAAAAGGCAGCATAAGATCCTGAGAGGAAAAGCTCTACTGTTTAAACGTTTGAACAAATAAATGACAAAGGGGACGCAGGTGTGATTGTTCTATATGTTACCAAGCTATTTATGGCAGCAAAGCAGGAACAGAAACCCTTAACCGAATAACAAGCGCCAAATCAAACGCATTTTCTCTTACTCTTAAAGGAAAGAGTAAATCAAATCAAGATTTTAAAGAACTGATTATTGCTATTTAAATATACTGTCAAGAGCCTTACTTCTGCATAGAAATATCATATGCAATATAAATATATATATATAGAAATATAATGCACAATAGCATTCAGTCAGCGCAGTCCATGTGGATCAACAGTAAAGTGCATCAGGCTCTCAATGCTCCAGATTTTTACAGCAGTGCATTCTGTTGTCACAAAAGGCTGAAATAACCAGAAATTAAAAGCCATTAAGTTAAACATAAAAACATCCTTAAAAGGACATGTTATAATGCAGAAAAAAAGAAGAAAAATAAGAGCTGAACCACATGCTCAAAAATAAAGAGCCCATGACTACACTTTCTGAACTCCATATTTTACGAGACCGCATTTAATAATAAGACAGTAAAAATGTTGATAGATACAGCAGACATGGAAAGAAAACATGAGCTCATTTTTAAATTGATCTTTATCAAGAAAGGATAAAGAAAAGTAATGCTGATGAAATTTTAGCCCAAATGGCTGCAAAATATACGCATCTGTGCAAGATGCCAACTTGACAAGGAAAACAAAGCACAAAAACCCAAAAATGAGCATTGCAATATTTACTATTCAAATTCTAATATATGATTTTAAATTGACAACCCTTTGGGACACGCTCCTGAATTTGGTATAAAGACAATATTTTTAAATCTATAGCTACCAGTTGTTTCAATAAACTTAATATATTTACCTGAAAGCCAGTTAATGGGCTTTATTTATCTACTGATAAATAACAATGCAACCTATGCAATATCATAGGATCTGCCAACATTGGCTGCAAATGTATAGCTTATTATATAAAGAAATATAGCTGGTAGACTTTTACAGTTTAAAATAGTTGCACTCTACTGTTACAATAATGCAAGGCATAGTTTTTTTTCTGTTATGAAAGCAAAATTATTGTCTTTTGGTGCAAAAAGCAATAAAAAAGTATTATCCTTCAACATTTCAATTACTTTTCTATACATTTCTAGGCTTATATTGCTCATTTAAAATCAATTTCAGGTGATTAATGTGTGGTAAAATCATCCAAGTCAATGCTGAACAATGTGTTTGCATAAATACTCAATAAATATGATTAAATAAAATAACAATGACAATGAATACATAGAGAACAGTAGCCACATTGTAAGCTCTAATGAATCAAATAATTTTATTTAAATTTAATGTCAAAGTGAATAAAACATTACTTATATAACATTGTATTCAGTCAATTTCCAGCCCAAACAAGTCAAATTAATTAATCACTATATGTATTACCCTGGTATTATCTGTTACAGTATATCACGAGCAGAACAAACAAGCAGATTGTATCCATCTTTACAACTGAAAACTCCCTTCTTAACAATGCTCAAGGCCATGACTGACAGAAGAGCATAAAAAAACGTGTTTTAAAGAAAAGCAGACTGTGATTCAAAAAAAAAAAAAAAAAAAACAGAGGTGGAGCGACCATCTGCCTGGAGCAACAGAAAATGAGAAAATCAGAACGAGCAGAAAGCAACAAACTACAGCAAAAACCACAAGGTCAAGGATACAATACCTGCGGTGGAAACAAAATGAAAAAACATAGCTACCCATTATAATGAAATGATTGGGGTAAAAATAGCCGAAAGGTGAGAAGTCTGGTGCATTTTTTGAAGTTCTGTAATCCTAAAAAAAGAAGCGTAGCTGAAGATATGTCTAAGAGTCCCTTAACCTAGCTCTAAATATGAGATTTGTCAAAAAAAAAAAAAAAAAAGTTTGAAGTCTAATTTCCTCCTGGGACCAGGTCCATTCACTTATGCCCTTTATAATGGACATTTTGTTTACCTGTATTTTTCATAAGTATTTGGAGATACCCTTCCAAGTCCTATATTTCTCTGTAGAGGATATCCTGGGTTTTCCAGTGATGTCATGTGATGGGTTTGCATGCTGGGAACTTCCCTTTTTTCCTCTACCAAGATGACATACCAACAACCTCCTCTTAAAGAATGATTAAAGTTAAGTCAAATATTCTCTATTGATTTTTCTTTTTTTAACCATGATAATTAAACATACCGTATTCTTGGCCATAAACATGTTAAGAACAATACTTTTACATCTGAAAACAGTTTCATGTTTTCTGTTTTGAAACAGCAGACATTTAATGAAGGTCAACTGTAACGGACACCGGGACCATTTTAATGTATTTAATGACTGCACATTATTTTAGGAGAAAGAAGAGAAACTTAAAGAGTAATTGATTACTTTACTTCAGTTCTGGATGAAATTGTAATTGAATTACTTTACTCATTCCTCAATTTCAAAACTAAGCTAATTCACCAGTCATTACTTAACTTTTTTACCTCACACATAAGTTCTCAGATAAATAAAGCTAGAACAAGGATCCCCTTGTAAGATCCTTCTCTTAATTAATATTTTATTGTAACTTCAAACGACAAATGCAAGCAAGGCAACAGTTTTGAGATAACGATGTTTAAGTGCTGCTAAACATCAGATTTGGCTAAAATCTGATTGTGAATCAGAAATGTTGAAGGCAAATTAAACAATATAAAAATATTTGAAATTTCATTCAAACTTAACTCTTTCTTTGGATCAACCAATGTGTCACTAGTAAACATGATGAATACCTAAATGTCTAAGAGCTGTTCTGGTTTTTAATGCAGATCAGAACCCAAAGTTATCACATTATTGAGTTATTGACATGAGTAAAAAGAACTTTTGAATAAACCTGAGACATGACTTCCTTCCTGTTGACTCATTCTCACCCAATTAAACCAAATTTAATTATGTCTCCCACTTTTTACTTCAGTCAAGCTTTGAAATTCTTGTAAAAAGAATAATGCCCAGAACATTATTATTTAAACCATTAAGGCTTTAAATATTTTGTTTGACTGAGTCATCTTACTTTTCTTGTTACAACAAAAGGCAGTCTGGCTGAAAGTAAAATCATTTGGACCATCAAACATTGTTTTGTCTGTTTTACAGCATCTTTTCAAAATTCAACCAAAGTGAGATGCTTTCAGGTAAAAGAATGTATTAAGCAGTTATAATGATGTGCTTAGAAAACTTAAAAACTAACCTTATAAGTGCTTAAAAAGTCTTTAACTTGAGAAAAAGTTACAAAGCATTTGATGTGCATGAATTTGATGTAGAGTAAATAACAAAAGTCTTTCAGTAAATTTGTTATATTAGAAAATCTACAAATGTTAAAAAGATGGGGAAGGTATTTAGTGTTTTAAGGCTGAAGTGGGAATCACGAGTTCAAAGAAACAGTAGCAACACTACCCAGATGTGGGAGATTATCAATTAGTGCCACCAGATTCCTGAAAACAGTCAGCAAGAACCCCACCAGTGACTGCAAAAGAGCACGACTCTGTGTCAGGATGCACTCAGGCTTCCGTTTACTCAGCAATTGAATTAAACACCAGGAAATCCAAGGAAAAAAATGTATTCCAGTGTGTGAGGATAAGGACAAATGAGGACAACCACATCTTCAGGTAAATATTCCTTCTTTCTGGCTTTTTGCATTTCAAAGTGTTGCCTATCGTATAATTTTGAATAAAAAACACAGTGGTGGTCCAGGTATTTAGTTTGTGCTGCTTCACTCTGCTTCATTGTATTATTTTATATTAATGCATGATTATGTTTTTGTCTTGTACTGTCCAATTAATGCTTGAAATCAATCAATCAAAAGTCCTTTTAATTTGCATGAAGTCATGATGCCGTCTTGCCAAATAGGAAGATTTTTTTTAGAGTTATCATAAACTGTTTAAATTTTTTCATGATTTCCCAGCATACTGCTGCCTGTAATCTGCTAAAAATATGACGTGAAGTTCTGCAGGCTACAGTTCTTCAGTGAGCCAGTTGTAAAATGTATGTATTTTGCATAAATGAGCTGAACAGAGCTTTAGACCAAGGTACATGATGGTGTTGAAAAAGTACATTTGATACCTGGTGTTTTTATTGACCAAGTGTTTGTTAAGATCAACAAAAAAGTACTAAATAATTTTCATAAACTAAATTAAATAAAATCTTTGGTTAGAAATTTTGTAGAGCTACTATTTTGATAGAGAAAAATTACTAATGATATTAACGTTACTCTATTAAAACAGAAGTTATTCAAAAAAGCCATGAGGATCAGATGTTGAACCACAAAAGCCTCGTTGACAAAAATAATAAGGGAGTTGATAATGACAAATGAGAAACAGCTGAGAGACTAATCCACTTGCAGGTGTGACATGGTGACAGGACAATAAGCAAACACAATGACGAAGTACATTTTCACTTCAAAAACTAGGCAATTATTCAGCATTTTCTGAAGCTTTAGAGTGAAACACATTTATTAACGTAAAATATTTTTAAAAAAGTATTTAAGCAGTTTTAAAGAAAAATGTGCCTTAAATGTTGTCCAGTCTCACTCCACAACTCTCTCAGTGAGCAATACATCTGCAGGTAATGGAACCGTCTGAGGAGGAGGACCAGCTCTTCTTACTGTTGTTTACTTTATGGTTATAAAAAGCACAGGCAAACATAATAAAATGTCAACAGTGATGACTTGCTTATTTGATGAACAAACTAGTTACGTGCCAAAACTTTTACAAAGTGGTGGCAATGTTTTGCCGTGAAATTTGGTGCAAATTTTCGAACTTTTCATGTTTTTTTCTAAGGAGTATGCCCACTTTGAGTCAGCACTGCCCTATTCAATGGAGCAACACCACAAACATTCAAATACTTTAACTTTTTACAACCTTTTACCCCCCCCCGCAGAAACTCCTAAAAACAATTGCTGTTTTTAATATGGTCATGGGTGTAGACTGTAAACAGCTATTTGCCCAGTTTTTTGCAGATGGAATATGTACCATCTTGTTTTTTTTTTTTTTTTTTTACTTATGTAATGATCTTGATTGCACCATCATCTTCTACAGAGAGCACCCCCACCCATTCCCCGGCACAGAACCAGTTTTCTTTATCAGTTTCCTTCCTATGAGCCACAATCTAACACTGCTGGTTCACCTGATGAGTGAAAGGAAAGTTCTGTTTAAAATATATCCCGTTTTTGACCACACGATGAAAAGAAAACGTCTTTAAATAATAACGAAATTTTTTATCTGCTCCTGATTCAAAACAATTTGAATAAAGAAAACTCGGAAATGCATTTTTAAGCTTAATTTTCTTTCAATATGTCCTCCATCATGAGAAAAACGGTACAAGAACATATTAAAACACAGAAATCATGATTTTCCACTAAAGTGGGTCTTTTACATAAAAGACATTCTTATTTATCATTTTTATCACTTTACATGCATGCTTTTTCAGGTTCTTGCAGGGGCTCAATTCTTTATAAAAACAAGTTGAAGTGTATGAAAGATTAAAAAAAAAACTAACACAAAAGAACAAAAATGTGTGAATAAACTCCTCATAATTTAAAATATAGGTTTAAAAAGTGTTTGCATCTATTTTCCTGTTACTTTTATGTACTAGAAAATCAAACTAAGTGTCAGTGCCAGAGGGCTTTGACTGTATGAGGCTGAAGTAAAAATAAATGCAAACAATGACATCCACCATTTAAACAAATGCATAACAGGTAGTTATATTTTCATACACACACTACACTCAGTTCATCTAGCTTGTGTGTGTGATTTTGATGTATGACAACTTCAAAATGTGGGAGATGATTATGTGGGACTCCTTTTGTTTGGGAAAGTAGTTGTCCCCAGCCTCTGTTTCCATGGAGGATCCTGCTTCTTTTTTAAGCATGTTGGTCTCAGTGATGGTTGCAGTGCCGCATTCACATCTTCTATGTAGACTTTCTGAAGGTACTTCGCTTAAACCTGGTAATTGGTCATGTTGGTTCCCACTGCTGGTGCCCATGTTAGAGTCCATTTTTTTCTTTTGCTATCTCCCCTCTGTCATCTTAGCTCCACCACATTTGTACAGTCTTTTCAGTCTCTTCTTGAGAGCAATTGTTGCCAATGTTAGAGCACTTGGCTGCCAGTTGTTGTTTGTGTTGCTCTAGACCAGGGATAGGCAATTCCAGGGCTTGAGGGCTGCAGTGTCTGCAGAATTTCCAGACATCCAAGCCCTGCTCATGAGTGACTACCTGGATCAGGTGTGTCCAGCCAATTAGAACATGCCAGAGCATGGTTGGAAAACATGCAGGAATGCGGCCCTTGAGGCCTGGAGTTGCCCATCCCTGCTCTAGATGGAGGGTTTTGAAGTAACGGTATTCCAACATTTCCTTCATAAAATTCCTCTCACTTGGGTTGTTGGTATAAAAATATTCCAACAATCATATGTTTTCATCTATTATCCATGTTTTAGTTGTCCATTTCTCACCAGCATGTCCTGGCCTCTAACAGCTAGAGGTTAAAAAAAAATCTCTTCTCACTCTTCATGGATGATTTCTCATCCAGGTTCGTCTTCTCTACCAGAAGTCTGGGAGCTTGAGGGTCCTTGCTGTTCCTAGCACTCCGCTTTTCTGGACTAAGATGTCTTTCCAGGGATCTGCTGTAGCCACTCCTCCAGTTTGGGGGTTACAGCCCAGAGTGCTCCAGTTCTTCCTTGAATCACTAGTATTCTTTCAGTTTCTCGTGTTTCTTCTTCTTGATCTTGCCATTACTCTGTACTGCCGCATCCACCACAACAGCTGTCTTCTTTTCACTACAATGTCTGGTTGGTTCCCATTACCATCCAGTCAGCCTGTTTCTGGAAGTTCCACAGGATCCCATTCTCTACCACATTTGAATGTGTTTCCCACTTTGGCCTCATTCTGCACACATATTCCTTACTATTCCAGCCATTTGGTTGTGACTCTTCATGTACTCTTTACCTGCCGGTATCTTGTTTCAGGGTGTTACTTGGCACTGCTTACGTTGGGTATTGTCTGGTTGATCTGGGATTTTATTGCTTTGGTGTTCAGGGCCTGCTGTTGCTGTTGTACAACCAGGATGAGTGCCTCTGTGCTGTCTTGTAACCAGCCCTTTAAAGCCATCGGTAGGAGTTCTTGATATTTCAGTTATGGTCCCAGGGGCCTGTCCTCCTACAATGATGATCTTGATGTACTCATAGATCTTTAATATTTTATCCTGGATAGTAGCTCCCTTGAATGCTCACTGGTACTTAGCCTCCTTCTTTATAACTAGCATACAGTATCAAGGTGCTGGATTTTGGACAGAACCATCTATTTATAGTGGGGATATTTTATTTCTTCACATCTGTGGTCTTCATCTCATCCTTTGGACAACCTATTATTTTCTATAGGTTTACTGATCACTCGGGTAGCTGTTATTGCCTGGGTTTTGTACATGTGGTGTGTGTCTAATGAGTAAATTTGCATATCTTTTGTTGCTGTTGTATTTTTTTCCCTCTTTTTACATATTTTTCAAAATCTTCATCAAGTAGCTTTTTAAATAACTTGTAAACAACAAGTTCTGATTTCAAATCACATGACCTCAGTTGCATAAAACAACAACGTTTATGGCCATAGACCATAAAAAAACAATAAAGGAATTGATTTGTAATGGCAGCACTTTATAAGGGCGGTGCGGTGTGTTCAAAAAGCAAATTGCCTTGAAACACTGTGGCTAGACTTGTTCAGATGGCAAATGGGTGGAAACCTTTGGTTTTTACAGTATGTTCTTTGAGCATGCTGGCCAATCAAAAGGGGTTCTGTACACTCATGCAAAGAGTGTTTGTGCCCTTTTCACTAAAAAGATCTAATTATCTCCTGCTCTGGGTCTTGATTATCATGCAAGACTTCATTAAGCAGAGGTTGCTGGGTGTTGCAACTTGAATTTATAAGTATAGCCAAAACGGGCTCAATCCAACAAGGCTGAACTTTGTGAGTGAATGGCAGTCTCTCCTTCTTTTCGTACAACTTGAAATCAACATGTACTGACAAGATTTCTATCTTAATCAAAACTTTGAAAAATTTGCACAGGAAGTTAGGGGTTGAAAATGAAGGAAAAGTGCATTTTCTGAAAATATTTTTGCATGCAATTTCATATATAAACCAAATTCTCTTCTGTAAGTAAGTAAGTGTAAGTGAATGGGTAAATTAAGACAAATGGTTATAACATTTACAAGGGTGCAGAAGGATAATCTCTTATTTGAGCTACAGAGATTGTGTGGAAGATAGAGATGACTAACCAACGTTGTTATTCCTAAAATAGCCCATATCTTCAAATCTGGAACTTAATGTTCGTAAAGCTGTTCTAACCTGTCTCAGTTCTACAAACCATTGCTAGCTAAAGAATTTAACAGCTGATAACTGCAAGGTACACTGTCACAGATTAGAGATCAAGAACCCGGGGGGGGGACCTCACCGCAAAACAACAGAACACTCCAACAAAAGAGCTGAAACAAGGTGACTTAAATAGGCATACAACACAATCAACTAATAGGGTGCAGCTGTGAACACCTCCAGCAAGAAACACAGGTGAGTGAGTGGGAGCAGCAAGGGAAGGCCACAGCAGACCTGCACCAGATCAGGAAGTGAGAACCAAAAACAAAACAAACAGAACGTGCCATACACAGAGCAGAGTCCCCTGAAGTCAAAAGGTGCATTCACACCGAATGCTATGCGCGCGGCCAATCTGCATTGCCCGCCCCTCTCACGTCACGAATTCGCTGCTCGCCGCGTGGCCAAAAATATGTTCCCTCGTTCGCATGTGGGAGGAGCTACCAGCTGATGTTTTTGATCCCTACAAACGGTGTCTGTATTTCATTTACAGTTTAATTTTACATTTAGTTTAATTTCTGTGCACAAAACACATCAACAGTAAGATAAGCAGAACTGTAAAGACTTTTACGTTCGCAGTATTACTCCAAGAAAACAAAGATGTGTTTCTGCACTTTAAATGGTCCGGGTGAGAACGCTATCCTGATTGGCTGCTGGGTGTTCCGGCAGAAGTTCCGGTCACACTGTTCTTTATGTGCAGAGTTCTTCAAAACAAAATTTTTCTTCATAATATGGACAAAAACAAGAGGGGAACTTTTTCTCTAAACGGATGCTTTATTTAACCTATCGTGACGATCAGCATAAATGCCGCACTCCTTTACCGCTGCTATTAAAGTTCGCTGCCGGCTCAGCAACATGTTACTGTGACAAAGGGGCTGCATTACGGTTCAAATTGTCTGCCTTTTGTGAAAAAGCTATCTAAATCTAAAAAATAACAAGAAGAAAGTGCTAAAAATCAATATTTATTTCTTTTGTACGTGACCATATTACAACTGGGATTGTGCCCAACAAAGTGTGCTTTTTCAGATATCGACTCACACCGCAGCAGCCTGAACCGGTGGAACACGGTTACTTCGCGGAGTGTAATTAATCTGTGTCAATATATATTAACGCACAAATTTTTTTAAATTAAGTTTGTGCGTTAACTTGTTAACGCTGACCTACTCTTAACCTTCCCTGTCTTTGAGATACGATCGAAGTTTGTCTTGGAAAGAAAAAGGATATAGTTTACTTGCAAAATAGGCTCTGGAGTAACACAATAAGGGTCATATTGTGGTTTTATTTCCTGACATTGCTTTAATGTGTCAAGGGAAGAATAAAAAATTAACACTTTTTTTCAAATAATCTCTTATTACTGTACGTGTCACAGTTCATGTCCAGTCGATGTTAGACCACTGTCTTAAGTTCCATGCACGTAAAATCTTGTTGCAGATTTCAAAATGCAACAATACTGAGATATTTTATTATTTTTTTAGCCCTACCTTTACAAAATATATTTTCATTTGTATAAAAGTGTTTGCATGAACAACTTAGGGATTGCAAGTCTTGGCGTCAAATGGCGTGTACTTGTATAGTGCTTTACTACCTTTTTAGAAGGCCCAAAACTCTGTACAGTCACAGTCCCATTCACACAATGATGACAGCGCCGTTACTGACACTGGCAACAACCTGTAACCACCAGAAGCAATGGCAGGTTCAAAGTGTCTTGCCCAAGGACACTTTGACACATGGCGTGCAAGACAGGAACCGAACCTGCGATCTTCCGCTCTACCTCTGCAACATGGCCGCCCCTCAAAGAAAATCAAAGAAAGAAAGAAAATTATATCAACTTCTGCCCCCCAGGTTACTTGAAAATATGTAGAAAATATTGGTATATTATGGTGCGCCCTTGTTAAAATGTTAATCTGTCTTCCTTTTTCCAGCGGTTTCATTTGAAAAACATTTCAGCAGACATTTATAGACTAAATTACTTCACCCACTATAGGATCTCATCTGCACGGTCAACATGTGAAGTGAAATCACCACAAGAAATAAGGTCATCCCAATGATGTCAGTAAACTGTCTGACTGCAGATGGTCAGCATGCTGGTGACACGATGGGTGATTCTTGCCTTACACCAGGAACCTTCTCTTTCTGTCTGTCTGAGTCTCTGTGTCTGGCGCCAGCCTCAGCTCCCCAGCTTCAGAGTGATCACAGCCAAGATATAAGATAAGATATGGAGCCAGTGTCAACCCTTTGTCACTATTTTATTGTTTTCCTTGAAACAATAACATCTGACCTTGTCGCTGTGGGCATTTTGATGGCGATTTGTAATGACCATTACCAGCAATGGCATACATTTACTACCTTGTGCTGACATTCTACATTTGGCTGAGGGTTTTGCAACTTTGAACACAAACAAAGGCCAAGGTCACCACTGTTGCTGTCTTAGTGTTTACAAAATTGAACTGCCAGTGTGGTTTTCAATCCAGATTTGTCGTGACAGAGCCTTGTTTTCAAACCAACCAAGCAAGTTACTTCATTACAGCCCTCCCGCCTGCTGCGCATTTCCTGTTTTGTACAAGGTCACTCCTGATCATTAGAGGCTGTGTCCTGTCTGAGTACTTTCAAAGAAATCAAAGCTTCCTGCACATTGAAAAATGAACAATCACATGACTGCTATGAAAAGAAGAATTTCAAGAATTAGGTTAATGATGGGAATACAGGAAAACAATAACAATAAAAGCCAGAATGTGTGTCCACATTTCTGCTCTGTTGACGTAGTTCACAAGCATGAAGAGACTAAGGTCTGAGTCATGAAGTTAAGAAAGTTGGCATCATACAAGTCTTTCTCTAAAAACTGCTACCTCCTTGAATTGGATGAGTGATTGAAAGAAGAAACAGGTGGATGCACTTCATGCAGTCTGGATTTGTTTCAGAGGGATAAGTATAGAAAAATGCGGGCTGATGGTGTAATCAGAATCTAAGCCCACTTTCAGAACAGGACAGTAGGATGGAGTTGGTTTGATTGGGTGGTAAACACTGAAAAATGATCACAAGCCTCATTTGGTTTTGTTTACTTCTGCACACTTTTTTAGAGCAAACAGGAGCAAACTAAAAACTGCCGCTCATCTGAAGGCAGTATTTTTCTCAAGAGGAAAGAAAGGAATAGACAAAACAGCAAGGAATAGACAGCAGAGCTTGTCTTATATGTCATTTTGTTTGACAAATTGATTTGCACCTGCAACCATGATTGTTGAGACCTTCTCCACCCTTTTCCCTGACATGGGCTGTTTTTGGCTTAGCCATTTTTTCATTCTTAGATGCAAGCTCCTTCTCTCTTTTACCCTGTTTGGTAAAGTTTCATCAGGATTGTTTTTTGGGGGAATCAAATGGAAAAAATCAAGACAGAAAACACAAACAAACTTGAACACAATATTAAATGTTAGATCTAGATCATGGCAAAACTAAAGTCTGAAACGCAGCATGACAAAACGATGAAACAAGGGAATTTGGCAGCAAGAAGCTGAAAACCATGACATTTACTGGGGCAATTAACTGTGAGAGAAACTATAGCGGGTGATCACAATCAAAACCAGGCACTGACATGACTTCAGGAAAAGAAACAAAACTTGAAAACATAATATAATTAAAACTACATAGAATATGACTTCAAACAAAAAGAAAACAAAACCAAAAATTCTTCTTTTTGGTTTCATTAGAAATTCCATGTTTTCAGATCCAGATTTTCAGTTAGATTTATTCACTCATTCAGTGAGTTCAGGTGAAAACTCACATCTCCAATAAGATAAGGATTTTTTGCCAGATAACAAAAGTGGACACAATCTCAGTTTTATGTTTTTAGCCAACAGGAGTGGCGCCCGGTGTGGTCCTCAGCTGCTATAGCCCATTTGACTCAAGGTTGGATGTGTTATGCGTTCAGAGATGTTTTTCTGCAGACCTCAGTCTTAAGTGGTTACTTGAGTACTGTTGTCTTTCTATCTGCTTAAACTATTTCCCTCTGACCTCTGGCATCAAAAAGACATTTCCGTCCACAGTGTTGACCATGTCTAGATGCCTAAATGCATTGAGTTGCTGCCATTTGAGTTGCCATCTGAATTAAATAGCAGTTGAACAGGTCCGCCTCATAAAGTAGGGTGTTTGGCCTTTATTAGCAAAGCTGTGAAACCAACACCTGAGAGGACCGTGATAGTACTTGATACTACGTGGAATGTTCAAAATCCCCCAAAAATGTATCTTTTGAAATTTCAAAGAGAACAAACTTGTTCTTCGTATTAATTATGTATCAGTTGGAGCTTTGATGAAACTCAAAGCAGACACAGTTGTTTTAGTTTCTCTTCTAGAGTTCTTGTGTTATGTTGAATATTGAATTATACTATACTAAATGTCAAAAGGCCTAATTTTAATTTAATTTCCAATCAGAGAAACAAATAATAACAAATATTAAGTGAAAGCAAGAAGCACCTTACCAAGTTATTACTCAATTTTTACTTGCACTCCTTTATATTAAGAACACATGCTTGAGATTTAAAGCAGCTGTATTCATTCACTGGGGTTGTCAGAATGCTTAGAATGGTTCCCAAAATAGACATTGATCTGGGACATCTCTCCTGAGAGCTCTTTGTATGAGAGGACAGAGGCCATTGGTGCCCCTAAACCCAAATGATTCCCTGTATAGATCCCTCAGAAACCTCAGCATGTGGTTCCACTCAGCCCATAATGGGTAGTCACAACAGGATGAAGAGTTACAGAAAAGCAAGCAGATTTGTTCGTAAATCACTATCCTCTTACCTACAAACACATGGAGGTGAGACCCACAACAAAAAAAAAGTGTCAAATGTAATCTTCTGTGATTTCATCCCTAAACAACTGAGTTATGCCAAATGTTGCTTTTGCATTACATGAGGCATACATTTCGCCAAAAGATAAAGTGGAGCCATCATCACTGCCTAAGAGTCTGAACTTTTGTTTTGCTTATTGCAGCCACTCCTACTGGTCTTGATTAGCTTCTCCTGCTAATGGAGAGTTTCCTGTGAAGCGCAAAAAAGAACAGAAAAGCTACAAATCAAAGATGCAGGAAGTATTTTTGAACATCTGATGTACAAAAAAGTCACAACAATCCAAGCTTAGAGTGAAAAAGAAGAACTTTGTGTTATCAGGAGACATTCAATCTAAATAAATCAACACATTTTATCATGTTCATAAGAAAAACTGAATTTTTTTTGACAAACTATATATTGCTGGCATGGCTAAGATGAACAATGAAGTAAAACATGGATCCACATAACTACCATGCACTGCCATGTCTGACCTTCATGTTTTCACAAGTATCAAAAGGCATTACAGGTTTCTGATGTTTCCATGGATTCAGAACAAACATTCCCAGCTTGCAATGTTGGGAGACTTTATAAAGATTCATGCCTGTTTGTTGACCATACTATCAAGTGAACAAACACAGGGGTTTTGTTAGCATCAAAATTTCTGTTTTCTTTTAGGTCAACGTAGGTTTCCTGTCATATTCCCGGGGCAAACAGTCATAACTGACAAAAGTCTACAGAACAGATTTAGAACTGTTTCCTTTTGACAGCACAGTCTTACATGGCGGAAGCAGAAGTTACAAGAATTTGTTTAAAAAAAGGAAACCCTATGAGGAATAATATTTTTAAGAAATCCACAAGACCCTCTGATGTCACACTGTTCAAATATTTTAGTGGGATGTCAGGGAGTGGTGTGTAAGAAACTAATGGCAAACAGTGATTAATAAAGAAGCAAAAAGTTTCAACTTCCTATCAGGGAACAAATTCACTTTTGGCTTTTAAATTACAAACTCCTGACTAAACGGAGTTTAATAGATGAACCAACTAATTGTTCAGAAATATGGGGAAAGGTTGTCTAATGGATGCATATTCACTTAATTTGCGTTATTTGTGTTTTCTGTTCTCAATAGGATATTAGGCTTTAAAAGGAGCCAGTCAAAATGGTTTGAGATTTTATAACCTTGTAAGACAGAAGATTGGTGACTTGGGCAGAATAATAAACATCTCACTCAATTTACTGAAATTCAAAATAAATATAATACAAAATGAAATGAACTTAAAAAAGTCCTAAAACAATGGATTTGATTGACTTTTGAATGGATGTAAACCTCTGTTGATTGTATTATACATGCATTTATCTTACTTTGGTTGTTTGAAATAAAAAATATCTAATTGAATCTAAAACACGAACAACTCCTGAACCACGACCACAACCTGGTGTGAGAATGACTCCAAAAAATTGGAACAAACTCAACAAACTAAACTTAACCTACATCAACCCACAAAACTAAACCTAACAAACAAAACTAAAGGCAGTGATTGCCACAGGTGCTGTGATCTAGTGATAAGACATGAATAGAAGAAGATTTAAACATTTGGCTTATAAAGACAGACCCCTTTTTATTTGTGAATTTCCTATTTGAATTAAATTGATGAGTTCAATATCAAATCAAGTTTTTATATTAACATTTTATCTTACTCGGGTAACTAGAAAAAGAGGCTCCAAAGCATCAGTATTCCTGACCAATGGTCAAGCTTGCTGGCTCATTTAAAAGACTTGATGTTATGCACAAAAAAAAGAAATAATCCTTGTGTTCAGCTAAAGAAAACAGTGATCCAAAAAAAATTGGTGTCACGCTACAAGTCTATTGTTACCATTGCAGAGCTGTGTATGTGATGGTGAGAGAACCATCATGCTTGAATTCACTATCAACAGCTTTCCTTGTACCTTCTGCCAGGCCTAACTGGACCAGAGCCAAATCCAGATTCACCATTGGCATCTTCTCACGCAAAAACAAATGAGGAGCTGTCAAGTTGTCAGCTCCCTCAACACTGACATTCTGCTACAAAAATCCTGTCAGATAGGGTCTCCTGGTCATCAAGTTCAGAAATGCACCAGGATTGAACTTTTCCATGCCTTTTCTGTTTCTAAATGCACTTCAACCTCCCAAGTGATGAGTGACACAATGACCAAAACAAAGACAAAGAAAAACAAGCTTTTTCAAACTATCAGGAAGGAAGATGTATGTAATGGCAACAAGGGAGCATAACAAACGTCTGCTAAATGTAAAAAAAAAAAAAAAAAAAAAAAAAAAAAGACCAAAACCTTTTTAAAACCCAAGTGAACAAGAGAACAAACAAAAATCATCAATGCTCTTCATTTTGATTACCAAATCAATGTTTTGATTTTCAAAGGTAAACTAATATTTTTAACAAGTCTTTAATTGTAGTGAAAAATAGTCTGGAACAAAATAGGAAAAAGTAAATCTTAAGATTAAGGACAATAAATTGTCTAAAAGGAAAAAAAAGGGGTGTGTGTGCTGGTGGAGTTAAATCTCAGGCTTGACTGTCACTGTGTCCTTTGCCAAGACACTTGACTCCAATTTGCCCTCTCTTGTGGGAAAAAGAAAAAAATGTAAGTCTGTAACTCTGTTGGGAGAAGCGCATCTTCAAAACAAGTAAATGCAAATGTCGAAAGGACTCCAGGCAAGTATAAGTGCTGTCCGTAAAGATCACACATGAAAGACTGAAGAACAGCCAGCAGGATTTGGACCAGATCAGGTTGAATTACTTAAACATTAGGTATTCATCACTGGCAGAGACTCAATTTAAAATTTAGATTTTCAGCAGTTTCAAATCTATATTAGATTAATTGATCAAGTTAGAGAATTACAAACAGTGAGAATTTGCTAAAGATTATCCACATATTCAGTTTAAACTACAGTTTAACTTTGCTAATCTGAAATCAACCTTAAAGTACCATCCCAATCATCTGTTGATCTATTGTAAAATTGTTCCCAGTGGTCTTTTTATTATGATTGTTCAGTTTTTAGCCAAAATGAACAACCTATGTTGTTTTCTAGAACATATCTTTTGTAAAGCATCAGGAAATCATTCGAAATTTGCCTCGGAGTTGTGGGTGGGACTGTTGGCACGGAGTGAGCCTTCTGTCATTTCCTATCATTCTTTTGTTCTCACTTCTCCAGCTGTCTTACAGCCCCTCCCACCCCCAATTTAACATTACCGGTGCAACAAAAATGGTGAGCAATAATGGAGCTATCCAACTGTACAGTTTTGAGGCAGATGCCGGCTCTAACGAGGAAAAAGAAGACATACGTGGATCCTTTTATCTGTAATATAATGCATCGAAACGGACCAGAATAGGGAGCTTGTGGCTGATTGTTGATTTTACATCACCACAAGGTTTTTCAAATGGCATTTTTTTTATCTGTTCCTGATTTTTGACGATTTGCTACAAGACGAAACGCTACACGATCATGTTAAAAACACCAAACACACAATTTTCCTTGGAGTGGGTCTTTAAGGTTTGCAGATTCAAACAGGGGAGAGAAATGACATTTTTCTTCCTTGTCTACATAGTTAGGGAAACGTTCCAGGGCAGACATTAGATGATGCAAGATAGAAAATGTACTAATATTTCAGCATAATTCACCACATTTTTCACTATGGTTGAAGGGCTATTTGGAGGACGATAATGGATAAATTACATAGCATAAGTGAAATAACTAATTGACCCAGCAAAAAAAAAAAAATGTACATGACACTGAATATACACAATGATTAGCAAGGTAAGAACTTTATTTGGAATGCCTTTGGAAGAAGGCCAAATTTTTTGCCAAGGCCATCATTTGCCTTTTTTGAACACCAACACTACATTGATCAGAACATGAAGAGAAGATAATGCATTTCCTTACAAGAACACAAGAAACAATAACTAAAAAGTGAAGCAAAAGGTTTTAGGGTGAACCGAGGTCATAACAACAAACAAAAGTCCCCACTTATCTAGAACACAGAAATCTAACCAGCAAATGAAAGTAAGGGGAAACCAATGACAAAACACAAACCTCCCTAGACTAAGACAAACGGGAGAAAATGTGTACTAAAGAAAATGGAAGTTCACCCGTACAGCTTCACTTTAAACTTAACCAACAAACAAAAAGACACAGATGGGACCTAACCACAACAAAGTGCAACACAGTCTACATGACAAGTGGATTAGCACGCCGAGCTGCAGAGGAAACAGCCGCAGCAAGGCTCCCTTCTCACTGGCTGGAGGTCCACTTGGTGTTTTTAAGGCTGCCACACCTGAAATAAATCAACAGAGAGACACACAAAGATCCACAAAAATACAGAGGTCCCACTCTGACAGAAATATAAACATAGACTATAAAGAAAAACTAAACTCAATACGGCCACAGCCGTAACAGAGACAAAAAACAAGCTCTTCATATAGAATGTCTCGGGCAATACCCAAAGAGTATCCATCAGCTGAGGTCAGGAAAGATCCGTAGAATCTACAGCCGAAATTCATGTCTACAGGAGAATAAGACAGCATCAAAGAAAAAGTGGA
Organism: Adrianichthys oophorus; assembly: GCA_036245035.1. NCBI lineage: Eukaryota > Metazoa > Chordata > Actinopteri > Beloniformes > Adrianichthyidae > Adrianichthys > Adrianichthys oophorus. The sequence continues at coordinate 10,079,625 of BSAI01000189.1, read as the reverse complement.
AAAAATTATACTGACAAAATCTGGATGTGTATCTTGGAACAGATGACATTTAGCAGCATCAACAGAATTTGGGTTAATTGAGTTAAATCTACTTCATCTAAGAACTATAAAACAACAAGACTCACATGTGGTCAAAGATTGCTATGCAATCATGCAAGTGAACAGAAAATGTAAATGCATGCTTGTTTTTTTCTACTCCGACATCGGAGTAGAAAAGCACAGCCCTGGATATCTAAGTAGAATCGCATGTCAGGCATTTGACTTGATTGTTCTTCTCCAGTGCATCGACTTGTGCAACAGCCTAATAGCCATCTATTTTTTTTTTTTTGCGCTAAGTCAAAGAGAGGACAAATCCTTCCTGTTCTGTGTGTCTGGGGATGCCTCATTCCTTGTGGTCTGCAAAAGGCAACCACAAACCATGTTATAAAATAGCCTTTGGAGATTTATAAAACTAAAAGATCTACAATCAGAATTTTGCGAGTCGGTTACTAGCAAGCGTGTGCATTCCATCAATGACAGAGGTTTTTTTTAAACCTTTATAGCTTTTGAGTTAGACACAGATCAACATAATTTCACATCTATTCATGTCAGACGGCATCAAGGAAAATACAAAATAAAAGCATATTCACATTCTGAACTGGGAACAAAAGAAAAAAGTTCAGTTTAGTAGCCGCCTTTATTGTGTAATTCATTAGAAAAATGCATCAATTTGGACTGGTTAAATGCGGAAAGCTTATGATGCATCGTATAGTTTTACAGTACTTGAACTTTTTCTCATGTTACAGAATATTTTCATTCCACTTGATTTGAGAAGGTGACAGCTGTAGTTGCTTTTAGAATAGAAAACTTACGTAACAAAAAAACAAAAAAAAAAACACATAGAAAAATTTAAAGAGACTGTGTTGAAGAATTCAACATGATGAAACCAGTTGATTAGCAAAGCATCTATGCCGTGTTCACAGCTGTCGGATGTCTATTATCTGCTGAAAACTCAAGTACAAGCAGATATTTTTCTGTCGATGTAACAGTGTGTTTAACCAATTCAACACCACACCAAAACAACAACAAAAATGTAAATAACTGCTTTTTTTATCCTTTTCATTTATTTTTGTGGACTTTAAAGTCTCTCATGCATATTGCACATTAAGTAGTACTAAAGTAGTTTCTTGTTTCTGCAAGTTTACAGTATATATGTGTGGTTGTTCACATCTGTAGAAGTGTTGATTCCTATGTGGCTACAGCGCACAGCGTAGCTCCGCCCTACAGCCTTCAGCCGCTGTGGGATACAGCCAATGCAATCTTGAGCAACCTGCTTTGACAGAAAGAGAGAGAGAGGGGGGAGAAACAGACCAAAAGAAAAAGTGGGCAGTTCCTCTGGTGCACTCTGCTGGTTCCTGTAACAGTGTTTGCTTCAGCTTCAAACTGCCTAACTGTTTCATTGTGGCTCCAGATACATTCTGTGAAAGCTGACGGAGATGAATGGACAAAGCTGACTTTCCACACCAAAAACTTTTTCTTTTTTTTTTTCATTTGGTCTCTGAAAGTTTTTTTTTTTTTTTGGGACTTGTGAAACAACTTTCAGCTCTGTGGACAGTTTGGATAAATCTTTTCAGAGAACACCTTGATGACTGCCAGAGCATCCACAGATAGCCCTGTCTTTGGTAAAGATGAAGAATCACCGCTTCGTTCTGAGAGCTGCTGCAGACTTTTTAAAGGACTGAAAAGTTTTTTTTTTTGATGAGGAAAAAACTCAGAGATCTTCATTGTGAGCTGACGAGTCTTCATTATGTTTCTGGAGACTCTGGCTTATTTTGGGTCATCGTGAAATTTAAACCTCTACAGCTTGAGGTTGACTAAAGCAAGTGAAAGATGGAAAACACAGACACTTTCTTCCATCCTCCAGCAGATCCCTGGATACTGGTCGTGTTGGTCAACATCATATTGATCACAGTGGTAGGAAACCTGTTGGTGATCGTTGCTGTGGCCCGCACTCCTCAGCTTCAGACTTCCACTAACATCTTCATCATGTCCCTGGCTTGTGCGGACCTCATCATGGGAGTTCTTGTTGTCCCTCTTGGGGCTAGTTATGTGGTGATAGGTAAATGGGAACTTGGAACAACGATGTGTAACATCTGGACTTCTATCGACGTTCTCTGTGTGACGGCCAGTATTGAAACACTTTGCATCATAGCAGTGGATCGATACATTGCCATTACACGGCCGCTTAGACACAAAGTGCTCCTGAGCAAGTTGCGCGCCAGAATAATAGTTTGTTTAGTGTGGTTTGTGTCCACCTTAATTTCATTTGTACCAATTATGGAAGGGTTTTGGCAATCCGAAGATCACAAAGCATTAGAATGCTACAACAATACTACCTGCTGTGACTTTATGACCAACCCTTTTTATGCTATTTCCTCCTCTATAGTGTCTTTTTACATTCCACTGCTCATAATGATATTTGTGTACACCAGAGTTTTTGTAATAGCAGCGCGACAGGTCAAGCTCATAGACAGGAGCAGGATTCATTTCCAGAATGACTGTCCTGCGGCCCAGATTGGCACCAACATCTTGCCATCTGTTTGTTTGAGCTCCAGCAGCTGCAGTAGTGCAGTGAAGAGAAAGAGCACCAAGAGGAGGCCATCACGGCTAATACTTGTCAAGGAGCACAAGGCCCTAAAGACTTTGGGCATCATCATGGGGACATTCACCGTGTGCTGGCTGCCATTCTTTGTGGCCAACATTATTAATGCTTATCAGAAAGACATTCCAGGGGATGATCTTTTTAGATTGTTGAACTGGCTGGGATACATCAACTCTGGCCTCAATCCCATCATCTACTGCAGGAGTCCAGAGTTTCGCACAGCATTTAAGAACCTGATGGGCTGTCCTTGGTTGCCCACCATGTGGATAAATGCTTTCTATAAGGAACTGCGGACCCGCTGCTCCTGCTTTCTGTGGCAAACAGACTCAGACACAAACGGCTCTTTGCACAAATCTCCAAGTGGCAGAACTGAGGGCAGCAACAGTCTGGCCAGCAGGAGTGAGGAGATTTCTCTTGGTCATGCACAATCCAATGGCAGCACACGGCTGAGTGATATATCAGAACCAGAAACCACATTGTAAGTATTCATTTAATTACTTTTTCAACAATTAATGAAGTTATCATTAGAAAAAAGTTCTAAAAAACATTTTGCGTTGTACTTTTCTGTAAAACATTCCCCATTAGGACAGCAGATTAACACCAAATTACAGTTTTATTTCAAAAGGCAAACTCAGTTTGATTTTACACATAAGTTTCAATCAAACGCTTTCAATGATGATTTGATTAGATATCACTGAAACAGAGAGAAGTCTGAAGTCAGGGTGTTTTTTTTATTTTGGCTTCTGGTTAAAAACCATCCTTCCTCCTTTCCCTTGCATCAACAGTATATCATGTGACTGAAGGGAGTTCCTGACAGGGCAGAACAGCTGTTAAAGAACACAATACAATGAAGGCTGCAGAGAATCACTTGAAACTGCTTTGTGTTTTTTTGATGTTTTCTGCAGTCTGACCATTTCTGAGTAATTATCTACCCCACGTGTGCTTGCTATTTTTACAATAAAAAAATCATAAAACATTACCGAAGGTTGATAAAAACGCTTTAAAAGTAATACAATCCTAACCTAAGATTTGATTGGAAGACCATAAAACAAATTTTGAAATGTTTTATTTTATATATGTAAGATTTTGTAAAACTTTACTTTCACAAAAAAATAAATAAAAGTGTGTAAATCCAAATTTGCATCCTCTGTTTGATAAATTATACCATCACATTTATAAATATCTAAAAGACTAAATAGCTGATTAAAATATTCAATAATTATCAGCTTTTAAAACATCCAATTCCACATGAGTTATTAAAACATCAAACACACAAATCATGCTTTGTGGTGCTGAGGCTGTGGTCAAAAACAGTTGAACCCTTCCTCTAACATGACTGCACAGATGTGGGGAGGGAACCAGTTCAATTCCTAAAATAAGAAGTAGGAAAAGAGGCAGTGACACAACACAGCAATAAATAACAAAATCGTCCATAGCAAAGAATAAAAATCAAATCTACATGTTTTGGGGCTGATCTATGTTAAATCTTCAACAGAATTCATGTAACATTAGACTTCTACAACCTTTTCCACAAATTTTACAAAAACTAGTTGCCCATGTATTTATCTTTAACAATTATTGCTTTTTTATCAAGTCAATCTTTATCTATGTCGCAGTTTTTACACAAAATAGCACAAAGTATTTACCATGCACATATAAAATCAGCTTTCTTACTGATGAAATGTGGTAATGGTTATTGATGGGTTAAAGGTAAAAACAAAAAAACATTTTCATAATTTCCCCTTTAATGCTGAAGAGGGAACTACAGATTCTCTCAAAGTGAACCATGGGAAATACTTAAGGCCGTGTTGGCAGACCTTATAACACATTCATGCATGCTGCTAAGTTTTGTCCTATCAGTCTGCCTGTCAGTGGGCCTCAGAGCACCCTGCCCAGCACCCCCTGCAGAAGATAAATCTTTATCGCTCATGCTCAAGACTTCCCCTGGACAGACAGTTTACATGATTAACAACCAATGAAAATGTCCCTGGGTAGATTTGGGTTAAGTGAGCCCTGATGACTGTACATTTGATTCATGAATGTTTTTATGTCAGCAAGTCAGCATTTGCTGTGGAAGTGATCATGTGATACGATGGGCACAGATTACAAGAAAGAATGATTATGCCACTTATATAACTGTAAAACATACCATGAAAACATTCCAGATGTTATTTTTTAAACTGATAAATACTTTTGACATTAAAAAAATAAAATAATTCATTCATTTTCCAATCCGTTTTATCCCTTTCGGGGTCACGGGGTTGCCGGAGCCTAACCCGGCTACTCATGGGCGAAGGCAGGGTACACCCCTGGACTGGTCGCCAGTCTGTTGCAGGGGCCACAATCACACACCCATACACACGCACATTCACACCTAGGGACAATTTAGAGTAACCAATTAACTTATGAAGCATGCTTTTGGACGGTGGGAGGAAGCCGGAGTACCCGGAGAAAACCCACGCATGCACGGGGAGAACATGCAAACTCCACACAGAAAGGTCCCCCAGCCAGGACTTGAACCGGGAACCTTCTTGCTGTGAGGCAGGAGCGCTAACCACTGCGCCACCATGCAGCCCACTAAAATAAAATAATATATTTTTTATTTACTTTTTCTTAGATAAGTTTGTACTTGTTGATATTTAGGGTATTTTCTGTGGCAAGGACTTCAAGTTTCTCAGATTTGTCTGAGATTTGACTTAAAAGATTTGTGCAAACTTTCTACTTGATGCATTTTTTTTTAAAAATCAGAAAACTCAAATGAAAACCAGTAAATTATTTGTGGTAAAGATATCAGATCTTTAGTTTGACTGCCAAATATATTCTTAAATTACTTTTTATCACCACAGTTGGAGAGCTTATTCCCAACAAGCAGTAAGACTGTCATGTGCACTCCCATAAAAAATCTAGTTTTATGGACAGAGGAAGTGTGGTCTTAAATATTTACCTCACATGCTATATATCTCTTTTTTGTCTGTATTTTACAGACGTCAATGATTATATGTTACAAAAGATATTTAAAGGTTTCTAAATGTCTTCCATAAAAGGAGAGTGGTGTGAACTGCTGTAATTCACCCCAAGGGGAAAGCTCGGTCGGCTCACCCTGCGCTTTAAGTAGGATTACAAATGTAAGTGAGAGCTGGCCTTTAAAGGCTGACAGGTTTAGAGGGGTAAATTCAAGGAAATGACATGTTGTCACTTTGGAGAACCAACATCGCCAGCTTGAGCAGCTGGTAGAGGAACTCTTTTATTCACTTCAGTATTTATTTACAGCATCTGAACACAACTAAGCAGCATATTTCCTTAAGCGTGCGATAGTCGGGCTGTTGAATCACAAGCTGAGGAATTGCTGGGCTGATAAAGTGAGAGATCCAGCCATTTAGATAAGTAGTAACAAAAGGAAGGGGTGCCTCACACTGTGAAGTACAGACAGTATCAATAGTTACTTTGCTCTCATGGAGTTACATGCTGGCACATCAGCACTGCCCTTATCAACATCCAGAGTAACCTGCTGCTTGTGTCACGCACATGCCATTACAGATTACATGCCCCATTCTTCCCCCCACAGCAGCTCTCTAAAGTGTCCTCTTCTTCATGACTGAAAGTCTGTTTTTTGGGTCAAGATGACACATCATTAATCAAAATTTTCCAACAAGGTTTGTGTGCGAGGTGTTATAAGACTGTACGTACGCATGACAGAGAAAACTAAAATCAAGCCAAAAGGGATGGAAGAGTTTCAGTTTAAAGAGTAAAGACAAAGTGTGTTGAGAAGACAAAGAAGGCTGATCAGAGCAGTGATCAGATAAATGATTGTTCTTGCCTTAAGCAAGAACATTGTTCGCATCTGTCTATTTGTAAACTGGAGCAATAAAAGCATAAATCAGTGAGTTCATGACTACCAAGCTCAACATGAAGTGACAAACAGCACCACAGACACACAAGTATCAAATGCAAACTAGAAAACAGTAAAAGCTAAGTCTTAATGTTATTCAGTTCGAAATTGTAGAGAAATGCAAGTAATTTAGTATCTGTGAGCAGGTATGAGAACCGATGGTGACATCAGTGTAATGCTATGTTCTCATCGGGCAAATGACATGCATTCAAGAGCGCTAAATGCACAACATGGTGTTCACACTGGACAAACAGGAAGGGGCTTCCTTTTTTGCATTTAGTTTTTTCTACGGTTTACTCGCTCATGTCCACCACTTACAGTGGGAAGAAGCTTGGTGTGATATGTTGAAGCGGTGCAAGTCTTGCTCCAGGCTTTATCTTTCACAGCTCTACTCCGATATTTGAAAGACTTATAATTATATAATTAATAAATTAATATAATATAATTCGGTCTGACTCAAACTGCAGTTATTAATTTCTTCTCTATGATTAATTTTAGAAACGGTTGACAGTTCTGTGAATTAAATAGAAAGGCCACCTAAAACTCACTGCCAAATCCTGGTCCGTGATTGGTCAAAGTTCAACCTAGTTTAAGCTTTGTACGTAGAGCTCGAGAGCTAACATAAAAACGTGTGTTGCGACCCATAAATGGGAAAGCTTTGAACGATGAAGCCCGAAATTTGCAAATATGTGCTGTTACATAGACTTTCTTTTGGAAGCGGTCACTTAAATGCTCATTGTTGAGAGCAGTGTAAAAGTAGCTTGACAGAAGAAAATTAAAACTGTGTTCTGTGAGCCTCTTGGACTGTGGTATATCCCACATAATTTTCTTTTAAGGGGAAAATGGGTCTGGATTCAGATGGGTTAAAGTAGAAATTGCTAAATATATGACATAAATAAGCCAGTAGCTTATTTTTAAATAATTTAACACTGTCAGGTTGTATCCCAGCTGTGAGTTTAAACATAAATTATTATGATTAAAATGGAGAGTGATGTGGCAAGCAGGCATTTGCAGTGTTAATAAGGGTTACAGCATTAGCCTGATGACTTCTAATGATCATTGCCAGTCATATGATAACACTTAAAAAGCATTCTGCAGGAACGTGATAATAATCAACCAGGCATCAACGGCTTGGGCTTTGAGTGACTTTGCTGAAACAAGTTGAAACATAATGTGAGCTAAATAAGTACTTTTAATTGCATTTCCCACTCAAGCATGACATGTCTTCCCGGAGGGCTTCATTAATGAACGTTTTGTTAAGTATAGAAATAAAGACACTTTCAGAAAGTTTTAATTGTTTTTGAGCCACTTTGCATGCAGTGCAGGTTAATGCCAAGGTGATGTGTTTGCTACGGAGATTGCAAGTGATAAGTTTTATACTGAGCAGCTGTGCAACACTACAGACTGCTGAAGACAAAAGTGCCATGTGATCTGAGCAGCAACAAGAAAGGATGTTCTGCACTGACCATGCGTAATTAGGCACGCATTAACGCAGCTCAATGTTTTGAAAGTGTGACGGGAGGGGTGGACAGGCTACTTCCTGCTATAAACCGTGTAAATTTGAGCTTGTCTTTGCATACTGTCCTTCCAATGAAGCTGTGCACGTTGCCTTGTGAACCAAGTCCTCACTTAGCTTAGATCAGTGTTTCTCAAGTGGTGTTGCAGCGAGATGCCCGGGAGGGACAACCCAGGGGTCATGCAGTTATGACTTGATGTCAGTTAAACAGTTGGCCAGAAGACACCGTCAGCTATTTAAGCTTAAATAATCAGTCAATGAAAATAAAATTAAAAAACCCAAGCCGCCGAGCGCATAGAATGTATATTACATTACATTACAGTATATTATTGTTTTTACAGTCAACGTCTGGTGCGTTCACTGAGCTCCAGACATCCGCAGCAAACAAAGAAGTTTATCAGAGAAAATGTCAAACACCAAAAGAACTGATCAATTATAACTTACTTTTTTTAATTGTGTTGACATTTTTTTCTGACAAAATGCTTTGCTTTGCTGTGGATTGTATAAAAAGGAAAAAAAAAAATGTAGCGGACTGAATTGGGCTGTGTGTCTGTTTGGGCACGCCAAGGTCCGAAGCTCAGTGAACGCACCAGGGCCAGAGGTTCTGTCATTCAACCAGCTGTCACAGATTTTAAGGAACTAAAGGGAGGGGCTGTTGAATGAGTCAGCGTTTGAGGAGCATAGATTATTGATTATTTATATGTTGATCCATGTTTTTTTTTTCTTTTGGTATTCTTTAATGATAATAAAGATACAATGTTTTGCAAATATACTTTTAATTTGGGCAACATGGCTAATGACAGTTTCAGCAGAAAGGTAGGGCGGGCGCAAAAGGATAAGTTCCTCAAAGTGGGGGCGGGAGAGAAAATAATTGAGAAGCACTGGCTTAGATTGAGATGACGCTCACAAAGAAAGAGGAAAACAGTGAATAGCACGAGGCAAAACATAGAAATGCTGACCCCCAAGAAGCCCTGCAATACTCCCCTTCATGTTCAAGTGAAAGGGAGTGAAACAAAAACACTGAGGGTGAGGGAAGTCCAAGTGTGGCCCAAGTTTGAGTTTTTTATACTTTTTTTAAAAGCAAAGTAAGTATAACAATGTGAAAGAGATTTTTTTTACAAACAAACCCCTTGAGGTCTGCTGCAGGTTAAATTGGCATCACATTGAATTTGTGCTGTGAGGTACTCGGGTACAACAGTTTAAGTGAAACAGCTGGCACCATTAAATGAATCAAAAATTTTTTACAGAAAATGTGCATAAAAATCACAAAAAAATGACAAAAATAAGTTTAATAAAGTGAATTAAAACAATGTCAAGAAAATATTCAAAAACATGAATGTAGAAATGTGAAATAAATAGAGAATGTGACTTGACTGAATCTCTCTCGTGTTTTTATTAATTTAAAACTTTTACAAGATATTTGTTTAGTTTTTTGACCAGTATTTTTTCTATTTTAAAATGTATTTTGATTTATTATATTTATTCATTATTTATAGTTGTGAATAACACCCATAACATTTTTTGCAGGTTTTGCCACACAGTTTAACCTCTGAAAAGTATTTGACCCACAAAACTTGTTTTTACATTAATCTAACAGAGTATTCATCTGCACAGAGCCCATGCTAACTGATTTTCCCATCAGCCGAAAGAGGTCAGATTCCAGAAAACAATAGAAGTTCTGATGAAAGCACAGTGCAAATGTTTTCCTGCATGCCCTTTTCCTACATACATTTGCACTTCTGTAAAGCTTACAGTTCATGGTAGTTTATGTCATCCTTGTACAGACATGCAGAGTGACTGTGATAGCATCAGAATGCGTGTCGTTGTTGGGAGAAGAAAACTTCAGCAGTGATGTTCACACCACTTCATACACACACGCCCAAAAGCTCAAACACAAACAGTTCTTACAAACGGTTTGTTAGCCAACAAACTGAGGCTGTTTAAAAAAATAAATAAAAAAGAAGCCTGTTTGTTTGATCTGATAACTGCAGTGCAGGGTTTGTCCAAGACGGGCCACAAGATATAAAGTAAAACAAGAAACTAGACACTTGCTATGCAATGAAGTCACACCAGAGATCGGAAGCCTTAGATATATTTATATATACATATGCTGATATTTTGGAAACTAGGTGAATATGGAAGGATGAGTCTCATTGTTCTTTCCATGCATGATTGACTGGAAATAATAGCTTTTGTGTGCGTGTAATGCATGAAGCTGCTAGTTAAAAAGTGCCTCTGTCATGGACTAACAACCCATCCAACAGGTAAACCTGCATTTTACCTATGATAGACTTCAGATAATTTCCACAGCTCTAAAACAGAAATAGGCAAATATACTAACTTCCTGAAGTGTGGGTAGCAGGAACTGAATTTTAGCTGGACTTTATTTGAACTTCAGAACTTCCGTCCAAATTCTAAATCTGTCTAAATGCGAAGTTGCAACAGCCCTACTCGCAAAAGTTGGCTAGACTTTTTCTGCTTCGACCATATATAGTTCTATATATGTTACCATTTCAGTAACTGACCTTGTTAGGATGAGAAAGCCTTGTTGAGACTTTTGACTGTGGGCAAAATGAAAATTCTAGACTCCTGCATAACAGAGCAAAAGTATCAGAGAGTTAGACATCGGCTGATTTGGGTTAAAGTTAGGCTGTACACATTACAGTAAAATATTGGCACCTCAGCTCAGTGGCCTTGTGGGACAGTGTCTGCCCTAAGACTGGAAGGTCATAAGTTCAAATCCATGATAGAGTCATACCAAAGACTCTAAAAATGGGGCTCAGTGCCTCTCTGCTTGACACTCAGGCTTACAAGGTTGAATTGGGGGGTTAAAACACCAAATGGTTTCTGAGTGCAGATGTGTCTGCAGCTCACCGCTCCCTCAGGGATGGGTCAAATGCAGAAAGCAAAAGTCTCACACCTATGTGCGTGGCAGCTAATAGGACTTTAACTTTAATGACGGTGGATGCCCAAACACGTGTGTATGCTATGTGCTCTGAAATGAAAGACATCTCCCACGATTCTTCAGTTTTTCATGTAACTCTGGAATCTTGGGGGGAAAAAAAACTCTTTTTGCCTAAAAAAGGCAAACGTGTAACATGCTCACATCATTGTGAATGCAGTTTTTGCTTGTTCCTCCCATTCAATAAACAAATGCATGCACCATCTACTGAGCAAAAGTTTATTTCTCACCCCCTATTAGTTTATCAATGATGCTGTAATTAGAATATACAGAGTACATTTATATTTATATATAGATCTATATAAACATATATGTATACACACCATGTTAATATTTTGGTCTCTTTTCAGTTACATTTTACAAGAAAACCACGGCTGAGCTGTAAAACGCACTTCTTCTCCAGAAGACTGTGATTCCTGCAGAGTCTGATGCCAAACAACAGTAGAGACATCCTAAAAGACACGGATCCCAACAGAGAAAGACATTGGAGCACTGTGACTGCCTGTTGTGGACCAGATATGGACTGGTTTTTTGCAGACATTTGATGAAACCACACGGACTGCTCAGTGTCATTTACACATTGTTTACAAAACAGAAAAAAAATTCTTTCCCTTGTTGTAAAAAATGCAAATACTTTATCCATTCCTGAAAATGTTCACATGAAATGTACAGTTTGTGACTTGTGGTTTCAAAAGTTTATCACTTAAGAATATATTATCTAGTAAGTTATATATTTATAATACACTGAATCAAAGTGCAAAGGTTGACCGTAGTGGCAAAGCTGTCTTTACCTGTAGGAACATTAATATGTCTCAAAGTTTTCAGTATAGTTGTCGAACGTATGAGCTTTTTCTTTAAGCGCTCTCTTAGTTCTCTCTTCAGTTCTCTCTTCAGTTCTATGTCTTTTTAAGCCGGGGCTGCATGTACGCACACATAGTTGATCTTCAACACCCCATCCGGGCTCCATATACGCACAGTTGGTCATCAACCCCTACTATCCTAAATTAAAACATGGCTCGAGGAAACTGCCGATTAAACCAAACGCTAAAACCCTTGATTGACAATATAGTCGATAATCTGACATCGTATGGAATCAAACAAGGTACAGTATTATAAACTGCAAGAACATGTATGAAATGAATCTCTTTATGCCCTGTTGTCAAAGTTTTTGTGCCTTTTGTAAAGCAGCTAGGTGAGCTCAATAAGACACTCCAAATAAAAATTAATATTAAAACTATTGATCGTCTTTCTGCGTTTTCATTTTTTGCTTTATGGTATTTCAGTGCATTATGCAAAATTTTATTTTTTTTACAACTACTTGACTCAATTTATAGAGCAATTTATTAGTCCTGTTGACCAAACCAAGTTATTTTAGTGCGCAAACTACACACAGCTCTTCAGAATATTGAAGGTTAGTCCACACTGGTTTGTGTCACCCTCACTTTAACACTTTCAAGCAACACGGATTGAAGTTCCTCACTGAAAGATGTACCCACAGGTATGTTTATGAGGCCGGGAACTGAACTGCTGTCAATCACAATGACAGAAGACCGCCTTGGAGAGACCCATTCACTTTCAAAACGCGGTTTAATTATGAAAACAGTTCTAAAACTTGTGGTTATGGCATGAATTAAGCAAAGGAAGTCTTAGAAAAAAATGCTTTCAAATGTTTACAAAGAAAGACACAGTGAAACAAAAGCTTCATTTAACTAATTTTGATCACATTATCAGTGTTTCATGTTAGTCTTATCTGAAATGTGTGTTGATTTTATTGTATTAGACAATGAAAAAAAGTACACAATTACAATAAAAATAAGCCATTATTTTTTTAAATGAATAAGACTGTTTAATATTTATTTATGTTTTTTTCTCATTTTTTCAATTAATTTATTTTAACTTTTAAAAGGAGGGTTTTTAAGAATATGATTACCCTAAACTGGTCACATGAAACCACACGACCAATAAGTATACTTCCAAAGTATACTTTGGAAGGAATTTTGTCTTTAAAGGCTGAAATTATAAATATAACTACATTTTTTTAGGCAAATAAACTGCTTTACTGAAAGACTGTCTTCATAAATAACAATTATGGCAAATGAATCATTTACAACAGTTTGTGTGAGGTGGTAAATAAAATTAAAGTGTTGAAAGTTTGCATGTGCCCCTTCATGTTTGTTCTCATTCCTTTTGTTGTTGTTTTCTCTTGTAATTTTCTTGCCACTGGTGGAGTGAATTGTAATTTTTTAAAAACTTTTCTTCCATTCTTTAAAAAAAAGGGGAGAAAAAAGTACAAAGTAATGAGGATTGTGTGTGCAGCAGTACCTTGTTTTCATTCCTGCTTCTTATCCTTAATGACCCCTTGGATTTATCTTGGGAGGCCCTCAGGAGACCCGGCTTGCACACCGGGAGCCACTGTTCCACAACATTAAGTTCCATAAAACAGTTCTTGATGTGAGTACGAGATACTAAAGTGTCTGTTGTTTTTAATTACTTCAAGCAAACTTGAGCCCACTAGAAAGCACTCTCATCATAAATGTTTGTTTGGGGAGAAGGGATTGTCCAATATTTTGAGAAGAATTCATAAAATGTAGAACTTTAGAAAAAGTAAACCAGGAACCAAATACCAGACGTTTGAAAATAAACTCTGACTGAGCTTAGCTCAGCCAGATGGGCTGAGCGGCTACACAAAGATCATCCAGCACAAGGCCACAATAACTTCTGAGTGGAAACAATTATCCTGTCTGAAGTCAAGCCACAGTCTTATCAGCTGATTCCTGTTACAATGCTTTACAAAAGTACAATTTGATTGGAATCAGCTTTAAATGTTTGTCTAAGGAAAATAAAAGATGAGATTTGTTTAGCTATAAATAAAAATAGTTTGTTGCTTTGTTTAAATTTAGAAACAGGCATTCCTCCTGTCAGCACATGGGGCATCCTCATGATCCCCTCTCCCGAAAATTATTTTTTAACATTTCATTTGTAAAGATTTTTAAAAAATGCAATCCAAAGTACATTTCAGACAGTAGCTTTATTTAGCTTTATTTTTTGGTGGTGATGGGATAATTAACCTCTGCAACACTTCTAGTAAATCGTTAGAGGGTAAATATTTTTTTTTAATGTTCTTATACTTTTTATTTGGCCATTCCTTTTGTTTACTTTTATTATTATTATTATTATTGTTATTATTATTTTATTTATTAATTAATTTATTTTTGTAACACAAGCCATTCATTTGCCTGTCATTCATTCTTTGACATGTTTGTTTCAATTTTTTTTAAAATTCATGAATCTACTTTGCTTTTTAAAGGAAGACAACATGAGTTCCTTTTAGGTTATCGCAGCAGGGCGATTAATCACCAGACACCAGACCGAGAAAAACTCTATGCACTTCAGATTACAATTTATCAGCATCAAGGTTGTCAAATAACACATTTGAGGTTTAATTGCACTCCGCTTTTTATTTATTTATCTGTTTTTCTAATAGAGTAATGATTCAAAAAATATGCTTATGTGTATTATTCCTAAGTGTTATTCTTTAAAGTTGTTTGTTCTAATTATCCTTTCGAGTATTTTTTTTTTCTGATTGTATTAAAATAACTTTATGCAATGAGGAGAACTCGAAAGAAAAAAATGAAAAGAAATCCTTCTGTTAGGAAAAATATATTAAATCAAGCGTAAATAACATTTGTTGTAAGTAAATTGTTTAACATAATATTTAAAACCAGTTAATAACAATTAAATAATTTTAGAAATGTATTAAGATTATAATATTGTAGTGCACTGAGTTGGGCTGGGTGGCTGTTTGGGTGCTGTTCTGAGTTCTGGAGTTCAGTGAACGCACCAGAGAGAGATGCTGATTTGCCCCCTGTTCTGTCACTCAACTGAGAATAGGGTCAAGGGGGAGAGGTTTGTACGGGGGAAGAAAATAAGACGGTTGGGGAAGAGTTTGTTTTATGTTGTATTTTAAGAGGTTGGCAATTTGGTTACAGCCTACAGTAACCAAAAATAAAGAACCTTCAAAAAGATTAAGTCTCGGTGCCTCGGTGTGGGAAGGGACGCTACAATAAAACCAAATGCAGTGGGGCAAGACCATGTAAAGACTTAAAAACAAATAAAAAGAATTTTAAAGTTAACCCTAAAATGCACAGGCAGCCAGTGGAGCAATGCAAAAATCGGTGTAATGTGGTCTCGCTTACATCCTCCAACCAAGTAAGGTCAAAGCAGTCCTTAACTGGCCAAGACCTGATAACTGCAAGCAACTCCAGTGGTTTTTGGGGTTTGCCAATTTCTACCAGCGGTTTATAAAGGACTATAGAAGGGTGGCATCTCCATTAGATACCCTCACGTTGTCCAAGAGACTCCCGTGGAGTAGTCTTGACCAAAAGAGCCACCCATACACCTTTTTGTCGCGGTGCTTAACCAGTGCCAAATGTAATTATGATGTGGATAACAAAAAACTGTTGGCCATTAAGATGGCGCCACTGGTTAGAGGGGATGGAGCACCCATTCCTGGTGTACACTGACCATAATAATCTGGAGTACCTGATATCCGCTAAGAGGGCCAATTCTTGTCAAGCTCGATGGGCTGTTTTTTTAGCTGCTTTAATTTCGCCTTGTCCTACAAGGCTGGATCCAAGAACACCAAGGCTGGTGCTCTGTCCAGGAGGGATAGGGAGCCAGTGAGTACTCTTTTGCCTGAGTTCATCTTGTCTAGCTCTGCACGCCTGGCAGTCCTTAATATGGACATTGAGGAGAAGGTAATGGCGGCTAATAGTAATGCCGAGTCTCCATCTGCCAATCCCACAGTGCATTTTTCTTCCTTAGACCCTAAATCCAAGGTGTTACACTGGTTCCTTGCTTCTTGTCTGTTCTGCCATCCTGGCCACAAGCGCAGACAATGGTTTTGGTGGCCCACTCTGAAAGAGGATGTTCAGGAATACGTTTCTGCATGCCCTGAACAACTGTGCCCAAGTCAAGACTACTAAATCACCTCCAGTGGGTTATCTGAACCCCTTTCCAGTTCCTCGGTGACCATGGTCCCACATTTCCATGGATTTTGTTACTGGTCTGCCACTCTAATAATTCTGTTGTATTAACTGTAGTTGACTGTTTTTCAAAGATGGTGCACTTCATTGCGCTTCCCAAACTTCCATCTGCTAAGGAAACTGCAAAGACTCTTCTCCAGAATGTTTTTCGTCTGCAGAGACAGTCTCTGACTGGGGCCCACAGTTTACCTCAAGATTTTGGGCCTAGTTTTTTCTTCTACTCAATATCTCTGTCAGTTTGTCCTCTGGTTTCCATCCACAGTCCAACAATCAGAATGGACGGCTCAATCAACAACTGGAGACCAGTTACTTTTTGTGTGGCTGTAATCCTTCTTGGTCTGGTAATCTCATCTGGGCGAAGTTTGCACATAACTCTCTTCCTTCTTCTGCCACAAGTCCCTTTTCAAGTTGTTTATGATTATCCACCCCCTCTGTTTTCCCAGGAAGTGATTGTGTCGGTGCCTTCTGCTTATGCTTCATGCTCGGTGCCACAGGACTTGGTGGCAAGCACGACAAATGCTTCTGCTCACCGTCAAAGGGTACTGTACAGCGGCTAACGAGAGACAGACACCAGCACCCACATATCGGGCTGGCTAGAAGGTCTGGTTGTCCACAGCCAACCTGGCCCTTCATGTGGAGAACAAGAGGCTGGCACCTTGATTTGTCGGGCCCTTCCCTGTTGCCAAGGTGGTCAATCCTGTGGCTGTACGCCTTTGATTGTCTGGGCTCTCTGTGTCCACCCAACGTTTTGTGTTTCCATGGTCAAGTCTGTTTGTTCTAGTCCTCTGGTGCCCCCTGCTCGTTCCCTGGTTCATAGTGGGCAGTCCTGCCTACATCGTGTGCCACCTCCTGCAGTCTTGTCGCCGTGGTCGGGTTTCCAGTACTTGGTGGACTGGGCAGACTACGGTCCTGGGTTCCGTCGTGTTTCATCCTGGATCTGAACTTTATTTACTTGGTTCCATTGAGACCATCCTGAACAACTGGGTCTACCATCAGGTGTCGGTCGTTGAAGGAGAGGTACTGTCACATCTGTGGTGTCACTCACCTTGGTTTTCCTGACTTCCAGTTGGAGTGACCAGACTCTATGACAATCACCCGGTCCTGCCCTTTCTTAAGCTTGCTCCAGTTCTCCACTCACCGCCGGAACTGCAGTTACACTGTTTACTTCCAGCCATCCTGCTAAGTGTCTGCACAAGTCTACATTAATCCTGACGCTCTTGACTTGTCACTGCCTCAGCTCTTCTTCCTTGCTCATTCTGGATTCTAGATTCAAAGACTGCAGCTTCTTATTGACTTTTGAGGAAAGGTGATCCCCTCCTGGGACTTTGTGGTGTTTTCCGCTCAGCCCCATTCACCTACATACAGGCTACATAGTCCTGCTCCCTCTGCTGGCGGGAGGTGCCACGCTCATCTCCAAACCAAATTTCAGGACCAAATAAATTAACTGCTTCCCTCACTCTTGGCTTTGCTTCTTTTTGGCTGTCCTCTACACATCCTGACAAAATCAAAGTTTTGAGCCCCACTTCAGAAGCCTGAAGAACAGGCACACCAAAGAACCAGAGCTGAAGCCTCAAGTAAATCATAAATCCCAAAGAGTTTCTTTTCAGTTATGTCATTTTCAGTCCCAATTGATAAACAATAAAAAAAATAATCAAGCATATGCTAAAACATGAATACATGTATGTACTGTAAATTAACACTCATCAAGACAAAACAAGACTAAGAAAAAATAATTGCTCAGTGTCTGAACTGTTGAGACATCAGGGTAGACGAAAATATTATTTGTTTTCTTTCACAAGTAACAATGACTGATTCAGGATGATTTCATGCATGAATCAGTGTCATGTACCATGGAGACCTTTTGCTCACTATTCTCAAACTGTCCAATCGAGTTGGTTTTATGTTGTTGCTTTACACTTAATAGATTAAGAGTTATTCCATAGTGAATGCCCACATGAATGAGGAACTGACATGCCTCTCAGCAGTCATGCACGTATATGTCTATAACCAACGTATATGAAATTTACTGTGAGCAGACACAGTTCTGCTCTGAGAAGCTGGAGAAAAAGAAAAAAAAACGTGAGTCTGAAACATAGTTTTCCGTAACTGACATCCCCTTAATTTGGTTGCAAATCAATTCACCCGTGCAGTAACGTGTGCATTAAGATTCCTAAGCAATGATTTATTTAGTCTGATCTAATCACACTGATAAAGACTTGATTATTTCCTAATACAAGCATAGGAAGTCTGCACTTTATCTCACTAATCCATGCATTAAAAGTTGTAACTTTGTCTACTGCTTTTTTTAAGCCAAACTCTACATTTCAAAATGAAAAAGTCTCTAAAGATTGTCTGCTAAATCTTTACACTCTTTCTTCTTTTCCCTGTCTTGACTGATGCAAATTTCATGCTTGAGAAAATGCAACTGGCTGTTTAATGCAACTTTTTCAAAGGGACCTGAGCCCAGATTTCCAAGCTGTCAAATCCAGGAGGCACAGTTTTGCTTAAATATCTTATTTTTAGCTGTCAGTCTGTAAAAAAGTGCATAAAAGCATTTCCTGCAATCAGAGAAATGTTTTTTTTCCTCTCTATTGGGTAGTACTTTTTAGGACATAATGTACTGCAGTGATCAGCTGTGAAAACACTACACATCTTTATCTGGAGCTAAAAAGAGTCTACTATCATCAGTTACATGTATTTAAGTTAAAACTCATAATTTCTAATCTATCACTCATAAATCACAACAAAAAATTCTGAGATGAGAACTGTGTGTATAGACCATAATTCAAAACACTTTCCTTAGGAATGCATTTTATTTTAGGAAAGGGTACAACTTTCCACAAAAGCCACATAAACAACTATCTGCTAACAGTAATGCACTCCAATTCCCTGAGGCCTGCTCACAGTTTTCTGGAGCAGACAATACAAGTGGATGAAGTAATTATTTCTTTCTTTTAAGACTCTTTTCCCACTAATTCATTCTCTCAACTGGCAGCCAGACATAGCCATCTACTGCCATCTAGTGCAGTCATTTCTGAAATTTCCTTCTTTACACACAGAGGTGAAAAAAGCGTCTCTCTCTTCATTTTTTTGTATCAGAGCCATGAGGTGTTAAATTTGACTTCAGATTTCCATCTTCTGTGAAATTGGATTTTCTAATGCCCTTGTTATTAATTAGTTGCCCAAGTGGAAAAAGTGAAAGAAGTCTCAGAAACGTGGTGCAAAACAAGCTTCACAGTGTGTGTCTTTTCAACAAGGACAACTGAAATTATGTGGATCAACAAGGAGACATTATTTGTGTTATCTTAAGTGAAGTTTAATCCTTTGTAATGAATAAAAGGCAGATTTCCCTTTTTCTGAAAATGTTCTTGAACAAAAGCACAGAGTGAGAATACTTCACCAATTTTATTGAGCCCTCGTACACATGAAGAAAACACTGAGTTACAGTTTTGAATGTGGACCCTTTGCCATCTCCATCTAATGTATTATTGGTGGTCTCACATGAGGAACCTTCAAACCTTAATGAGGACAGAAAAAGCTGGTCATTCAGATGATCTCCAGCAGTGAGTCATCTGGACTGTTTTGCTGTTCAATGAAACTGCAAACTAAAGCTTTCTTTTACAATCACCCAACTTATTTATTGATGGGCCAGTGTGAAAGCCAAGGTAAACTCACCAGAGCCACAAATTTACAGAGCGACAAACTTATCTGCCATCGTTGCTTGGGGGACAGTTTCCCAATACGTGCTGTGTCTTAGCAACAGGGCCTTTACAAAGACACAACAGCTTGCACGCTGCTCTGTTTGACTGGGTTCAGCCTGGGCTGACCCAGCAGCATCCCTAATAAAAAAGAGGGTCTTCCAAAACTGAGACCAAAGAGACTATCCATTCATGTTTACCATTAGTGCACTGGAAAAAAACTAGGTGGCTGTTCGCCTAAAATGAAGCATTCATCCTAGCTTATCTGGCAGAAAAACACAAGTCTGCCTGTTTAATTGTTAATTCATGCTTTTAATTGTTTAGTCTCGTTTTATTTGTTTAACTGGGTTTCCAAAGAAAAGTTGCAGCCTTATTGCACCTGATTTCTCTGAAGCAGGGTTTTCTAAGACAAATGCTATATTGAAACCTCCTAGTTTGAAAAAAACTAATTATTTTCATTAAGGGCTGCATGAAAATGAGATGTGTTATCCTACATCCCACCTGTTCCCTATTCCCACTGCTGTTGTAAAGCTGCCACTGGGACTGAAACAACTATTAGAAGTAATGTTTGTGAGTGGTATCAATATTCATGACACTCATTTTATGCACAAGCACAATAAAGACTGATATATATTTAAAGACCGCAAGTTAAGTGCTGAAACTGCAGACAGATCAGTTTCAATGCTGGCATGTAACTTTTATTTAAAAAATAATGTACAAATTGAATAATTGTACAAATAACCCTATTTTATTTATCAATATTTTTATTTTACATTTTTAAATTAATTTCTGCTTGGCCGACTTTTGTTGTGTCCATATGCACAAAAATGTTGATTATTTCAAAATACAAGTAAAAATATTTGAAAATGTCAAGAACTGCAATCAGTGGTGAATTTATCTACCTTTTTGATTCATACAAATATTACCAGGTAGAACTCCAGTTTCTGTTTTCCTGCCACAGTAATATTAGAGGGTTTATATAATCTGTTGCCTGTTGTTTTGTTTGTCACTGCTAATGGACTGGTAGTTTCCCATATCTGATGCAAATTAAAGTCCATTACCGACAAAAAAAAAAAAAAAAAAGAAGATGAAGAAAGAAAAAGTTAATAATGTTGTAAAAAGGGCTGGTCTGATTTCTACCGTATTGAAAGTTCATGTTTGAAAATTCACCAACCAAAGCAACAAGGAAGGATAACATTTAAATTGACTTTTCTTCAGAAAATAAAGAAAAAATAAACAATACATTAATTTTTTAATTTGTCATTTTCCAATAAAATACAGCATGAAAAAAATTGTGTTTGACTCAAAATGATATTTAAAAAATGAAGACTTGAGCCACGATGAAGTTGAGAAAAAAGGCAAAAAGTAAAATGAACTTGGACTGAATGCTTTAGCACAACTTTGAAAAAATGTTTCTATAGTGAAAAAAGCTGAGACTCAAAAATATCTAGAAAAAAAAGTTAAAAAGTAGTAATGCTGTATTAACTTTTGTTGACATATAGCAAAATCAACATAAAAAACAATGCAGGCTTGATTGTCAGCTTTTTCTATTGTTTTAATTCTTGACAAATATGTGAAATATGATACAAAAACATGCAAGGTGAGATAAATGAAAGTTGACTCAAAACTGTAATTTTTTCAAAGTACATATGCAGAACAGGGAGAGATGAGAACTCAAATGTCTTACACTAGAAATGGCACAAAAACTATAAAGACTTTACAAATTGACTAAAATGTGACTTAAAAATGTAACTTTATCACAAGACTTAAAACAAAGGACACCAACTTGATCATTAAACAGATCAATTTAATTTTATTCTATTTTACAAAGATATGATGAATGTGCTCTTGCTTTGCATTCATCTGTGCAAAGTACTCATGCCAAGTTATCATTAAGCAGTCTGTCAAATAAAATCAATAAAAAGACTCTGCCAACCAATTAAAATGGAGTTTTCTATTCTTTTGTGCATCGTGAAGATACTGCCCCTCTATATGTCTGTTTTGATTATTGGTTCACTTAAAACAATACATCAAAACAATGTTTGATTCTAATGTGATGAGTTTCAGTTAACTTTTATTTATTACTGTTTTTCATTTATTTTTACAGAGGAGTACTAACATTTTAGTCCATGTCTGTACACACAACACATCGAGATGGAAATCTCAACTGTTTACCGCTGATGTTAACAATCTGAGACGCATCAACATCCTGAATATGACTTTATCGTCATCCAGCTGCCCGTGACGGAATGAGATTAGAATTTAAGCTTTTTTTTGTAGATTTTACTAGTGCCATCTTTACTTTCCTGTTGATTTTTTTCACCTAATTTGCGGGCTAATCAACACTTCATTTCCAGAAATGTCCACATTTGAGTAAATGAATTCTAGTCAGGTCCATGACTGCAGGTGTATGCAATCATGCACCTTTGCACGCAGAATACATCCATAAACATTTCTGAAAAACTGCCACGAAGAGTGAAGGCAGTGAGCTGGGCCTCCTCGTCCAACATTAGTGTCTATAACCTCACAAATGGGCTTCTGGAAGAACATTTCACCAAATGAACTCTTGTGGAAGGCCTTGGTAGATGAGCTATTAAATGTGTAAATGGTGAGCCAACATAAAAAAACCTCATGGGTAACAAATGTATATTCATGTAAAGGCAAATTGGCAATTTTGGCAGTATAATGTAGGTTTATTTTTTCACATTTCCCTTTCGCAATTCCTGTAGGGTGATTTTTTTTTTTCCATTGGAGCAAACTAGAAGTACGTGCCGCAGATGTGTAATTAAACCAAAGGTAAAGATTTATAGTGATTTAAAGAGTTAAAGCTTGCTTTATTGTTATGTTTTAAACTTGCTTTCTAACTTCTTAGTTTGCAATACCCTCATTTTTTCCTAAATGTTGTTTTTTTCTTCATTTTTTTACAATTTGGAGATACAGCTGAAGAGTAGAATTTCATCAGACATTTACAGATTGCGACGAATGCACTTTAAGAAGTTCAAAAATCCTTTGGCCAACAGTAGCCGGGTTAGGCTCTGGCAGCCCTGTGACCTCAAAAGGAATGCACCAGGTTGAGAAAACGAATAGACAGATGGAAATACATGAGAAACCTGGAGCATCAATGATTTACCATTTCTGTTAATTAACTTCAACGGTTTATTAAACACTAACCATAACTTTTGAAATCTAGGCCGGGTGTGTGTGTGTGTGTGTGTGTGTGTGTCAAACTCCAGGCCTGGAGGGCCGGCCTCCTGCTGGTTTTCCAAAAATTCTGTCTTATCTGCTGCTGATTACCTGGATCAGGTGTGTTTGGCCAGTAAGGAGTTTCAATGGCAGGTTGAGACCCGGATTCTGACACCCCTGATCTAGGGTAATAATAAAGTGTAGATACAAAGCATGCAGGATAATGGCATGTCTATGCTCATTTCAATATCTGATTTAACATGGACACATTATTAATGTTTTCTTTTTTAATTAATATCTGAGCTGTTTTACAGACACAAACTGGTCAGCTGTAAAATGAATGTTTTCTTTTTCTCTTTCTTTCCAAAAAATATTTTTAAAGCTTTTTCAGGAGGAATCATTGACTACTTGACAGATTAGTTAATTGAACTGCGGCATGATGCAGATACACCATGACGGCTGCAAACAAGTGTTTCTTATCAGCATCACTTTCTTTTCTCCTTCACCAGGGGAAGCTGCTGGACGCCCTGCAGGCTTCACTGTAGGATAAGACTTCTGCAGGATATGTGACGGCCAAGGAGCTCAGTAACTGAGAGCCAAGATGTAAACCTTTAATTAATAAAAGACTGCAGTTTAAATGTTGTTTGACCGCAAAGGACTAATAAAAGATGGTTGCTTTTTGCTTAGTAACCATTAAAACAGTTGGAGTGGTTGTGGTGCAGGCATTTATCACAAAACCCATGAGCAATATATACATCTTACTCAAAGCTAGCTTTTTTCTTGTTTTATCAAAATGTCAGTAACTGCACAAAGTCGTAAACATTACACTGACACTGAGGGGAGATGAATGTTGTTTAGAGATAATATGAAGGGAATAAATAATGAGTTTGGTGATCTCCTTCAGATTAAAAGGATTATTTAATTCAACAAAGTGGCTTTTCATTTCTGCATCTATGAGTGATGAAACAAAAAACAGGACATTGAATGACATAATAAACCAATGAATAAGTTTTACAAAAAGGATACTGTCATGAAAAAAGTGTTCGTTTTTTGTGAGATTTTGCATCATCTTGTAGTAAAATATTCTTTGAAAGACAGTCACAAGAGCCACATGACTGTTTGAAACAGTTTCCTAGTTATTGCCTTTTTATTAGATTTTCTTTTCTCATTTTACAATCGTACAAGTTTGTCTCATTATTTTTTTGAACAAATCAATTTATTTTTCATCCTTTCTTCAAAAGATAATAAGGTCCGGAGAAAGATTTTTCAATGTCCATGACATTATTGTTAAATGTCAAATATTTGTCAAAAATATGATGACCGTTAACATACCGATGTGAGATATTTATAGTACCTCATTCTAGTTAATTCATTTCATGGAATTAGGTCAGATCTCTGTGAGACAGAAGGAAGCTGCTTCCTCCTCTGACTGTCTCACTGACAAAGCAAAGTCGGCAGCAGTGAACTCAAGCTTGAGACCAAATGCTCTTAAAATGACATGCCCAACTAGAGCAGTTTCATAATGATTTAAAAGAAGAAAATAAAATTTACGCTTTGGATAGTTTTATTTAACTTTAATGGCAAAAATAATATAATGTTAGAGTATTTTCCACATTTGCATTTAGTTATTTTCAATTTGCATTTACTATGAATATCAACGGGCTGCACGGTGGCACAGTGGTTAGCGCTCCTGCCTCACAGCAAGAAGGTTCCCGGTTCAAGTCCTGGCTGGGGGACCTTTCTGTGTGGAGTTTGCATGTTCTCCCCGTGCATGCGTGGGTTTTCTCCGGGTACTCCGGCTTCCTCCCACCGTCCAAAAACATGCTTCACAGGTTAATTGGTTACTCTAAATTGTCCCTAGGTGTGAATATGGGTGTGTGATTGTGGCCCCTGCGACAGACTGGCGACCAGTCCAGGGGTGTACCCTGCCTTCGCCCATGAGTAGCCGGGTTAGGCTCCGGCAGCCCCATGACCCCGAAAGGGATAAAGCGGATTGGAAAATGAATGAATATCAACAAATAAAGAAAGGTAAGAAAGATATGTTTTTCACTTGCTTTTTTTTAGCTGAAGGGCTACAATATTGATCATAATATCACATACATCCAAAGAGGAAAAGTTCAACTTCCAAACAGAAAAAGACTTGATTTGAGTGATGGGGAATCCAGTCCAAGGTGACCAAAGACGCACGGCATCCCATAAAAATCTTAAATCAGACTCAACAGCAACCCCCTCAAAGTCACTCTCCTGCACCTGTAAACTGAAAAATAAGCCCAGCATGGAGTGCAAGGTCAGAGTGTTGCAGCTGCAGAGGATGATCAACACGCAGGTCACCTGTGGAAGAAGCTTGCAGCTGAGGCCACACCCAGCACTCAGCACAGACAGGGCAAACAGAAGCCTAAGGACGGAGGAAGAAAAGAAAAAAGACAGGAAGAAAAAGAGGATATTAGGTCACTTTTTATCCCAAAATCTGACTCATAGATGTTTTGAAGCTGTTTTGTTCTAATAAAATACAGACATGAATGGCACATTTTTATTGGCTGAAAAGTAAAAGTCAGTTTATTATTCAAATAGGTTTTGCACTGTTAAATAACTTGAACAGGTTTGAGATGTTGAAAACATATTATAATCCCAACTAATGTGTTCTTGTTATGTGTTCTCCAACTGTAATTACAGTGGATTGAAAAACTAGAGCAGCACCACCAAAGCACAGCTTTCTGTTTTCCTTGTATAACCTCAGATGCATTTGCTGCTCCCTATCACTTCACTGTGTTCTCATTTGTTCTTAATGAAATTACCTCAGACTGCCATTAACTGTGTGTGGGGGCCCAGTTTTGCTGCAGTTTGAACCAGAACTTAGCGTTTTTGATGTAACTTTTTTCATCAAAAAAATATAAAAATATTTAACAGCTTGAAATGAAAAGGGCTGTTTTTGTTGTTGTTGTTTTTTTGTAGCAACAGA
The DNA here is from genome assembly GCA_036245035.1 of Adrianichthys oophorus. Classification (NCBI taxonomy): domain Eukaryota; kingdom Metazoa; phylum Chordata; class Actinopteri; order Beloniformes; family Adrianichthyidae; genus Adrianichthys; species Adrianichthys oophorus. The sequence goes on along the minus strand of BSAI01000189.1, from coordinate 10,053,732 downwards.
TAAAATACAACTAACTTTAAAAAACAAAAAGTGAGTATTTGCACGTAATTTTCTAAAATATGTGCAGCCAGTGCTGAACTTTTTTCTTGGCCGCCTTTATTTTGAAAGCTGAAATTCGTGTGGCTAATGCTAAACTCTATCATTGGTCACAATAATTTTGTTCAGAGTTAGAGTCAGGACGCCACAGACCCAAACGAAGGGTTTAGAGGTCTAGGCTAAGATATGTAAAAATATCATCCTTTCAGCTTTGAACATGTGTATGTAAACTAAGTGTGGTCAATGGCGTAACATAGCCGCTCTTAAAATGTTCATTGTACCAGTTGGTAACCATTCTAGCGTTTACAACTACCCCTTAAAATACGTATGGCCAACAGCAAAATTTAGAACGGATGCACTTAAAATATGTGCGGATAATGCAGCAATGTGCATCTTGTACTACGTGTGGCCATGATGAATTTCCATCAGGCTTTGTCCTGGTCACGCGTATTTACGTGCAAATAACATCAGCCTTAAAAAAAAAACAAAAAAAACAACTCCATCTACATATTTAAACAGCATCAAATATTCTCAAGCTAAACTATTTATGACATGCAGATATGCTTAGGGTTGAAGAAAAACTAAAAATTGTAATTTTTCACTTTGCATTCATGGTTGTGCTTCGCTGATGTGACAGGTTTTAAATTGAAAGATAGTGTACCTTTTCTGAGTTGGCATACATTGTACATTGGCATCAAACTGAATGCAAAGAGAGTTAAATGCTTATAGAAAGCTTTTCTAAAGGTCAAGTAAAAATTCTGAAGAAAAAATCCTAATCAAACACGTTATGAACTCATTGCAGATGCAGTTTACTTTATCAGTTGAACGACTTTCCAATCTATAATGCCAATAAAGACTCATCTGGTTTCCTATGTAACATAAATGAGTCTACTTTATGATTAACCCTGGTGCAGTTTTTTTTTTTATTTTAAAAACAAAAACAAGAGTTAATCCTATTTGTGTAAAGCTTTGTCAATGATGAAAATATTTAAGGGTTTCAAATAAAGACTTAAATTTCTTCCTTTCAAAAGCATGACTTTAGCTGAAAAGGTTCCACCCAGCAAATATTAATTTGAAACATTAGTATATAATTAAATTCTAAGTGTAATTTTCTCTTTTATTCTACAGAAAATTTAATTATTTTTGTCAAAACATTCACATTTCTGACTTTATTTCTTAGGACCAAGTTTTTTCAAAACATAGCTTCTATTTCTGGTATTATTGCTTTTAATTCCGAAGAATGGGTTGTGACATGTATTTAATGGAGGTAGTCTACTCGCTCTTTTCATTGGAGTGATCCAGAGTGAACAACTGAGCTAATCAGCAGGCGCCAGCATAAAGGTTCTGAGCCATTTTAGCCATGATTTGCATCTTAATGTGGTGGCATATATATATGATGTCGCAGTCTGTTCGTGCTGCAAATGTCAGTTTCAAATGTAACTAAAACATTTGTCCATCTGTGGAAGATTTTCAAAAAGCGTGACATATTATAAAGGTACGGCATGCTTTAGTAACCAAAATTAAGAAATTTAAAATTCAAGCAGGGCTGCACAGTGGCGCAGTGGTTAGCGCTCCTGCCTCACAGCAAGAAGGTTCCCGGTTCAAGTCCTGGCTGGGGGACCTTTCTGTGTGGAGTTTGCATGTTCTCTCCGTGCATGCGTGGGTTTTCTCCGGGGACTCCGGCTTCCTCCCACCGTCCAAAAACATGCTTCATAGGTTAATTGGTCACTCTAAAATTGTGGATGTGAGTGTACATGGGTGTGTGATTGTGGCCCCTGCGACAGACTGGCGACCAGTCCAGGGGTGTACCCTGCCTTTGCCCATGAGTAGCCGGGTTAGGCTCCGGTGACCCCGAAAGGGATAAAGCGGATTGGAAAATGAATGAATGAAAATTCAAGCAAACAAAGAGGACCAATAATGACATAATGAAACTCAGATGCAGCAAAAAAAAAGTCATATACAACTTTATCAATAAACTTAATCCACCAAAACATAACGGTGCATCTTAAATTTGTAACTTCACCTTAACTGATAAGAATCCTTTTCCTACAAATTTGTGAACCCTTTCTTATTGTAATCCAATTATTGTGAAAAAAATCTCGAACCAATAAAGAATACCTTTTCAGGCGTTTTCATTCTGTTATCATAAACAGCCAATGTCTTAGTTGCGAATCCTGCAAGTAAAACCTGAGGCCAAGTACTTGTAATGTTCTTGTGTTTTCATGCATGTTAGTGCATTCATGGCTTTTTGGAAAATCTCCAGGGAATCTCATGGCCATCAGCCAGCAATCATGGTGCGACTTTTGTGCAAAAGCAGCACACTTGAAATGTCATTTTTCTCTGTTATTCCCACTTTAAAGAGCAGGTATTGTAGGATAAAAAAAATACACATCATTAAAAAAAAAACCTGCCTCTCCATGAGGTACAGTAAAGGCTTAGGATATGGATTCATCTTCCAAATTTTATTTGCACATTGGGCTCTAATTCATTTTTATATGAATATGAAATGATAATCAGTGAATACATTGTATTGTTGCACAGCAGGAGAAAAAAACTGTATATGCTATATAGTATAAAATATATATACTTATCTCTCGTGGTTTTCATGAGAGACTTATTAGAGCCTTAGGCCTAAAACGGTTAAGGTCATTAGCCTGAGGTGACTTACAGTAGGTACTGGTTCTACACGGGAGGTTCTACAGAGTTGCAGTGCCAACCTTAGCTTAAGGCTCAGGTTAAAGACATGCTCCAAAGCTCTTAGCGCTGCTCAGTTCACATTTGAAGTGCAATATCTTGATAAAATAATATCTTCGAGTTCTAACTCATAGTAGGGATTAAAAAAGTTTCTTTAAATGAAATGGCACTGATAGAAATCATCACTCCAGAAAGTGAAAGACGATTCCTCAAAAGCAAAAAAAGGTGAAAAGTGATTTTGGCTTGAACTGGATTGCAGCTGTTGTTCCATTTTGTTTGAAAATGAGGGGACAAATTCAGCAACTATCCAATGTATGTATTTATGGTCATAGAAAAAACAAAGCAGTACTTTATAATGTTACAAGCCATTTCTGTTTCACTAAAGATGGCAAAAATTGCAGAATTCTGTTATCCATCTGTTGTCCCTGATGGTCTCATTTCTGTGAATTATTTCTCCGAGCTCTGCATGCACTGATTGCCGTCTGTTGCAGCTAAAACCTTGACTGCACTTACATTTGCATTTCTATTTGCCAATTTAGTGGATGCTTTTATCCAAAGTGACTTCTAAAAGAGGGCCATAACTTAGATCTGGGGACATGTGATGGAGATCTATGGAAGGTGACATCTGGTAGAGCAGGACCAATTTTAAGACAGATAGACTGGTTATACTGTATGTAAAAGCAAGATCTCAGCCTTAATGTCAGCTAGGTTTAGTTGAAACCAGAATTCTTCATCAATTTTAAGGGTAATTTCATATCAATCCTCAGAATATCAGGAATCAAAGTAAGAATGCTGATTTGTTGTTAATGTTAAACACCACAGTGTGTTCATCACCCAGTTTTGGAAACTTTCGGTTGCATAGCTGGATTTCTTTTAAATGTTAAATTTAAGTAAACCAACCAGTGATCATAGCATTGCAAAGCACTTTTTAAAGTTTTTATAATTTAGTATGCACAAAAAATTGCATTCATGGCTGATTGATGTATTTTATTTCTTGGTAGCCTCTGCATTAAACTAAACTCTAGTAATTACACTACAAAAGGTAGATAAATCGAAAGTTTATGATTTTAACACAAACACAAAATGAATATTATTTTTACTAATTTTTAAATATTGTTAAAACCTCAATTTAATCTCTTTTAATAATCTTGGAAACACATGGAGAATTCATTTCTCTGTCATTCCAGTGCACATGCATGCTTCATGCTTTTCATCTGATGCTCAGTTTTGTTTTAGAGGCACTGGCATGGAAAACAGCAACAAAGCAATTGTTCCATAAACTGATGTAGTAAGCGTTTAACTATAGCTGTAGGGAAAAGCTTAGGAACCAAAATGCAGGTAACCAGGCTTACATTGGCAAAGAGTGAGAAACGACTAAAGACACAAACTGATAACCCAAAAAAACAGAACTAAAACCCAGAAATTTAATAAATAAAAATACCACTGACCAAAAACACACACAGCTGAAATCAAACAAAAAGAGCAAAATCCCCACAATCAAATAAAGACGCAACTCCAGGCAAACATTTAGTAAACGCGTTATGAGCACTGCACAGGTAAAGAGATTTATTTCCACCAGAGTATTTATCTTCACCAAATTCAGCTTGTTGTCTCGAGGAACAAAGCAGAGAAAACGATGTGCTGACGGGCAGCACAAAGTTCAGTAATTATCTATGACTCCTGTGCACTCTTGAACAAATGCCATTAAAAAAGGGGACTGTCTAACAGTCCAAATGGGATTTTCTAATTTTCCTGCTGTATAATAGTCTTCCAGTGGAAGATGAATGAAAAAAACTTTTTTTGAACGGTACCGACCTCTGCAAAAATGCAATAATAGTAATTAGAAACATGCCCACCATTCGTCTGAACAATGACAACTAACCACATTGATCGTGATTACATCTTTTGAAAAAGGAATCTTATGATTAGGTGCGAAATAAACATTTAAAGGAATGCATATTAGCCATAAAAATATTAGATTATGAAGGAAAAAAAAGTTTTTTTTAAAGGTGTATGATGGTTAATTAGGAAAAAAGCAGTTTACAAAAGCCTAGTTTTATTGGTGATTTTGCTCTCTGAGGTAGAATCCTAGGAGGAAATAAAAGATCTTTTTATAATAAACCTGAAGTAACACTTGAAAAGACAGAAGAAGAAAAAATAGGATGATTGCCTGCTCTTACCAAAATTGATAAACAAAATTTGTCAGCCACAGTAAAGATTTTGTTTTGTGTGTTGTCCCTGTCACAGTCACACCAGGTTGAGTTGTCATTTATCCACAGCTGTCTTCATTTAAGTAAATAATCCTCAGTGTATTCATGTGTCTGGTTTGTATTCCCCTTTGTCATTATGGAGACAAAAACTATTCATAATTCAACAAATAATTATAATTTTGTCATTTTAAATAAATCAAGCAATAAATCCTCTTTGAATATACATGTTACCAAAAGTATTCACTTACCTGCCAGGTCAGGACTCTGTGCAGGTCAGTCCAGTTCATCCACACCAGACTGTCATCCATGTCTTTATGGACCTTGCTTTGTGCACTGGTGCACAGTCATGTTGGAAGAGGAAGGGGCTCACTCCAAACTGTTCCCACAAGGTTGGGAGCATGGAATTGTCCAAAATGTTTTGTTATCCTGAAGCATTCAAAGTTCTTGTCACTGAAACTAAGGGGCCAAGCCTAATTCCTGAAAAACAAGCCCAACAACCATCATTCCTCCTCCACCAAATTTGACAATGCAGTCCGACATGAACGGTTCTCTTAGCAACCTCCAAACTTAGACTCATCCATCAGATTGCCACGTGGAAAAACGTGATTCTTCACCTCAGAGAACGCATCTCCAATGCTCTAGAGTCCAGTGGCGACGTGCTTTACACCACTGCATCCGCTGCTTTGCATTGCACTTGTTGATGTGTGGCTTCACTCCACTCCATGAAGCTCTCTGCGTACGGTACTAGGGCTAATCTGAAGGTCACATGAAGTCTGGAGCTCTGTGGCAACTGACTGTGCAGAAAGTCGATGACCTCTTTGCACAATGTGTTTTAGTATCTGCTGACCCCTGTCCATCAGTTTACCTGGCCTACCACTTCATGGCCGAGTTGCTGTTGTTCCCAAACTCTTCCATTTTGTTATGATAGAGCTGACAGTTGACTGCAGAATATTTAGGAGCGAGGAAGCTGGATTTGTTGCACAGGTGGCATCCTATGATAGTTCCATGCCGGAATTCACGGAGCTCCTGAGAGCGGCCCATTCTTTCACAAATGTTTGTGAAAACAGTCTGCATGCCTGAGAGATTATTTTATACACCTATGGCCAGACCAAGTGATTAAGACACCTGATTCTGATCATTTGGATGGTGAGCCAATACTTTTGGTAATATAGTGTTTATAAAGATCTTGGTGTTGTGAAATAATTGCTCACAGTATTTTAATGACTTTATAATTACAGTACATTTTATATTCAAAAGTTACATAATGGTTTATTTATTTAAATGACACATTTCTATTTGTTTATTGAATTTTGAACATTTTGAGGGTCCATATGTCAGGACATTTGCATTGTTAGCCTTTTGTTTCTCTTTTTCTTTTATGGTTTTGTCATGCTTTGAGTTTATTACAGTTTTAGTTCTTTTTGTTCCATCAAGCCCAGGCTTCTGCATTTTGGATCCTTCACTACCTGTTCTAGAAGAGGCTAGAAGAGCACAGTGAAAAAGTAAAAGTGACTTTCTTGCTGAATAAGAAAATCTCCTTTTGTCCTTTGTTTAAAATGTATGCTTTCTGTTTCTGCGGTTTTCCAACAGGATCTGGACAAATTGACATCTTTATCCCGAAACTGAAGGGTGCTGTAGATGACATCACTAGTAACAGGAAGTCTTTTTGTAAATTATCTGACTTATTCAACTTACTGCAGTTACCATATTAAGTACTGTCCTCATTTTGCCTTAAACATTTTCTCTTATGTCATTTTCTTTTATTTTATTCAGATACGTCTGTGTGAATGTGGATGTTCAAATAGGACAGTTGGTAGTTGAGAAACCTCAGAGCATAAATTATTATTTTTTCAAGCTTCAAACAAGCTAAATCTCATTTCTCCTGTCAGAATCTACCAGAGTTAAGAGTTGAAATCCTTTGCCTAAAGAAGTAGCTAGATTGTATGGTTTGCTACATCACAAAAAGTGTCAAATTATCAACCTTTGGTTAAAAAATAACACAAGTATAGACAGACAAAAAAATGTTGATGGTAACAGCCTTTATCGGTGACGTAGTTTCTGCAGTCAGTGGGCCACAAGCTCCCTGTTCTGTTCTATTCTGATGGATCCACTTGCAGACAAATAGATCTGATAGATCCATCCTTTGTCTTCCTTGTCTGAGCTGGCATTTGGCGCAAAACGACACGACTGGATAGCTCCAATATCGCTCACTATTTTTGTTGCACCAGTAATCATAGGTTGAGGTTGTGAGGGGCTGAAAGCTAGCAGGTGAGTGTAAACAAAGGGATGATGGGAAATGAGGGAGGTTTACTCTGTGTCAACAGTCCTGTCCACAACTCAGAGGCAAATTTCTGGAAAATGGCATAATCATAAATAAGTTTAAAAAGAAACACTGGGAACACCTAAATAGATCAAAAAATGATTAAAGTGGGACTTTAAGAATAAAAAAGTAGCCATAAAGAATCAGGGATGCAAAATTGTGTAGTGGTTAGCACTCTCGCCTCAGTGAGAAGGTCCTGGTTTGAATTTTGGCTGGTACCTTTCTGTGTGAAGTTTGCATGTTCTCTGCGTGTATGCATGGGTTTTGTCCAGGCTTTCTCCCATAGTCCGAGATTAACGGATTAATTTAAGATTCTAAATTTACTTTAGGGGTAATCGTGACTGCGACAAACTTGCAACCTGTCCAGGATGCGTCCTGCCTTCGCCCCGGCTACCCTGTGATCCCAAAAGGGATTCAGTGGGTTTAGAAGATGGAGACATGGCATAAAGAATCAAGTTATTGATATGGAGCAAAAGAGGGTCAAGACAGATCAGCAGCAAAAGGGCAAAAACTTTGGCTCGACCCTAGAATAGGGTTGAATGTACTGGAGAAAATATTTCAGCAAGTTATGAGAAAAATAAAATGTTGCATTAAATACATTGAAAACAAAGTGAAAAAAATGTCCCTTTAAAAGACACAAAGGGACGCTACACGGTTTCATTTGAAATTCCCTTTCAGTGTCCATCACCTCATGCATGTTCAGGGCATGAGGTGATGCCATGAACACTGGGTGAGTGTGATCAATACACTCTCACATAGGCCAGGAAATCAAACCTGTGTGAGTGTGTATTGAACAAAAGCAATTAAAATAAATTGTTCTAAATTTAAAATTATTAGAATGGCAGATAACTATTATATCTAAATTGGATTTCTCTGTGCCTAATTGGATTTTTATTTTCACCTTTTTACTTTGTCTGAAAGGTGCCCTTAGGTGACTTGGCCAGTGAGGTAACTATATCATTATAAACGAATTGGAGGGAAAACTGTTGAAGGATCAAACAGAATGCCAGAGATTTCCAGGCATTGGAGGAGGATGCCCAGAAATCAGGAGCTGTGAAGCTTATCTGACCTGAAGTGCAACTGAAATAATCTCAAACATCAAAACTCTAAATTGAATGAGAATGGCCTCCTCATCAGTACCTTTTAGTGGTTTGTTTTGTTTTTTAAAGCAAAATTGCATTAAAATTAGGATGCCAAAGCTTCAGAACAGTTTCTTAGTGCCAACGCTGTCCCCAGGTGGGACAAATCAACTAAGGTGACTCATCAAATCAGCTACTCTTTGATAGCTTGAGTGCAGAAATTTGTTTTTCTCCATTTTCTTAAAAGGCGGATGCTGGAAAGGTAGATGAGTTTTTTTAAAAAATAAATAAATAAATAACAAGGTGTTTTATCGTGGATTATTTGAACGGTTTTGCTGATTGTTATTGAGCTGAGCAGTCATGAAGTCAAGTGTTTGCTTCAGAAATGGGCTGGTCTCAAAGGCACATTTGATAGCATGTGTGCCACAACATGGCACACATGTTCCTCGTGTGAATTTATGTATTCCTGAAGAACTTGCCCTTAAAAACTTCCAACAGCGTGACAAAATAAACCCTGCACACAAATTTAATGTTCTGTGGTAAATGTCAGACATGTAATTGTCGTGCATTTGGAACATTTTTTAAATGTTTCCATGGAATAAAACATCTTTCTTCAGAGAAAACACAGATAACACTGTGACCGACTCTGAACATTTCTTCAAGGTTTTTCTTTTCAACAGCACATCTGATAGTTAAACTTTTGCACCTTTTACTGGGTTTTTAAGCTTTCGTTGCTTTTCTATTTAACTGAAGTATTTTTGTCTGCCTCTATAGAAGGTTTGGTCTGAATGTAAAGTGTTGTTTCTGAACATAAGCTGAATATCCAATTTTAGGGTCTTAGTTACTGAGAGATGAAAAAAAAAAATATATATATATATATATAAATAGAATTGTTGCAGATAATTATTAGAGTTCCTACGGGTTTTTGCCTATCATTTTTTCAACTATCTAACAAGAACAGAAGAATATAGTTATCTAACAAAGACATTTTGACAGTTTTGATTATTTCGCGTATTGTTTTCCATTTTCTGTGTGTTTGCACTAGAGATTCAAGACAAAACCAGTAATTTCCTTTCAGGCTTGTCAACAGAATAAGCATATGCCATGTTAGCAGATGGAACACCAAACTTTTTTTTTTTTTTTTTTTAATCTGTCCTGTTGAATTTGCAGGACTAATAAAAGCCTCTCCATCCTCGGGGGGGTATCAAAGCTGCTAAAATGAAGGAAACTACAGTTCCTTGTACAGATGTTTTGACAGTGCTGGCTGTAAAGGTTCTTTTTTTCTATTTAGTAGAGCTTTGCAGCAAAATCAGCACTTCAAGTTCCTTCACCCAAAGAAGAAACCCTACAATTTAAGATTTTACGCAAAAAAAACAGACCTCTCACCTTAATATTAAATAAGTACAACTTTACATGAAAAAAATTTCCAGCACAGCAACATATTTCAGTAACCAAACAGAGCTCATCTGTAGAAAGAAAGGTGTGAAAAACAATGTAGTATTATTGCTGTCATGGGAATCGACAGTGATAGCAGCAAGGTGCTAATGGCCATCACAAAGTCTATAAAGCTTTTGATATTTTGCAGGTCTCTTCAGGGATGTTAAAACAATCCAAAGACAGAAATTTATCAGCAGTGAACTTAGTGAATTCTGGCTGACGATCAATATGTCAGGAAGAAAGGGCAAAAAAAAAAAAACTTGCAGTCAGTCGCTTTGGAAGAAAAGTGGAAAATACTTGAGAGAAGATTTTAATCTTTGTAGAATCAAATGTGTGAAAATAAAACTAATCAAAGATTGGATTTTGTAACATTTAAAGGAATGACCAAAAGCCTCGAACATCCGCCATTTAGAATTTTAAAGGTTATCTTTTCAATAAAAATGTAAAAGTTGTTTTATTAATTTGTTTTGAACAAGTTTTGTTAGATTAGCAGATTTTCTTTGTTTTTGTAAAATAAAACATTCAATAATGAAATCAAATCAAACTTAATTTGAAGAGCACCTTTCTGACAAAAGCAGCTCAGTGCCTCACATAAAAACATTCTCCAAATTTAAAAAACCAAGACAAAAAACACTCTCTCAAACACACACAACATAAAAAAACATCAAATGATACACTGATAAGATACAAAATAGAAATCCGGCTTGATACTAAATGTTGAAACATTCTATTGGGGACCTGTCTGCAACAGTGGTGATGTAGTGGCTAGTGATCCCATCTTAAAGTGAGAAGGCCCTGGTTTGAATCCCAGCTGTGCTCTTTCTGCGTGGAGTTTGCCTGATTTTTTTGTGTCTGCATGAGTTTTCACCAGGCACTCTGGCTTCTTACCACTGCCAAAAACAAGGCTTCGTCGGTTACTTGGTATCTCTAAGAATTGTCCCTAGGTGTGCATGTGGATGTGTGACCCTGCAACAGAATTGCGACCTGTTCAGGGTGTACCCCACCTTTGCCCAACAGCAGCCATGTTAGCTCTGCAGTCCCATGACCTTGAAAGGGATTAGCAGGTTCTGAGGAAGGACGGATGAATGAAAAAAAATCAATAAATAGAAGACCATATGATTGGATTTGTAAAGATGCAATAAAATAAACAAGTTTCTAAAGGGACTAAAGACCTGAATAACACCCTGGATAATTTTAGGTTGACCCAACATGTAACAGAGCCCACACACAACAGAGGGCATATTCTTGCCAATATGTTAAGTATCATGGACAGTTTTGTTCCCAATAAGGTGAAGGTGATCTATGGAAAGAAAAATTTCCGTGGAGAAATTCTATACTAGTAAAAAATGTAGACAGAGAATATCGAAAATCAGATCGCAAATGGAGAAAGACTAAACTGCAAGTTGCTAACAACATCTATAAACAGAAACTTCACTTTTATAAATTACAGATGCAGATGACACACAGATATATATTACGATGACACCAGGAGACCCGAGGCCCTGTACAGGCTCTTGGTAAATGCATTGAGGACATTAATGACTGGATGTGTCACAACTTACTTCAATTAAACAAAAACAAAACTGAGGTTATTGTCTTTGGGGCTAAAGAGAAACGGTTGGACGTCACTACAGAGCTTCAATCTATTCATCTTAACACCACCAACCAGGCAAGAAACTTGGGCGTAGTGATGGACACAGACCTACATTTTGATAAACACATTAAGGCAATCACAAAATCAGCCTATTATCCTCTCAAAAGTATTTCAAGGATTAAAGATCTGATGTCTAAGCAGGACCTGGAAAAACTAGTTCATGCTTTCATCTTTAGTTGACTTGACTATTGTAACAGTGTTTTTACAGGAATACAAAAAAAATCAATCAGGAAACGACAGCTTATTCAGAACTCAGATGCTCGTGTTCTCACAGGAACCAAAACAGTAGACCACATCAGTCCAGTTCTGAGGTCTTTACACTGTCTGCCTGTCTGCCAGAAGATAGACTTTAAGGTTATGCTACAGGTTTATAAAGCTTTGAATGGTTTATCACCAAAGTACATGACTGACCTCCTGACCCAGTATGGACCAGCCGGACCTCTCTGCTCATCTGGATCCAGTCTTTTATCAGTTCCTAGAGTCTAAACTAGACATGGAGAATCTGCATTCAGCTTCTATGCTCCACAGATCTGGGACAGACTTCCAGAAATCCTTAGATCAGCTGAAACACTGTTTTTAAATGCAGGTTAAAGACCCACCTGTTCTCAGCTGCATTTGAGTCATTTGTATTCAATAATTTATATTAGCACTGTTTATCTATGCATGTTTTAACTTTCTTTTTAACTCTCCTTAAATCTTGTTTTAATGATCACATCTTTGATATTTCTTTTGATTGTTTTCTTTCTTTCATGTTTTATGTAAAGCACTTTGAATTGTCTTTGTACATGAAATGTGCTATACAAATAAACTTGCCTTCTAATTTTTTTCTGGTGAAGACAAAAGCAGAGATATTTGTTCATATGTGGGCAGTACTTGATGTAAATCAACAAGCAGTAACACCGAGGGAGATGATTAAGACTTATTTGGCTATCTGTGTACTAAGACATCTTCAAGTGAGGCTAAAGAACTGCCCAGTCAAATAAGGGCATTTAAGGATAAAAAAAAAAAAAAATGGCTGAAACTGGGTTGTACCAAAAAGGGCAGAAGAGTGATTGACTGCATGCAGACAAACGTGAGTCAGACTGACTTTCACTGATAACATCTAAACAGCTGTAACTTTAAATAAATGCTCTAAAACCTCCACCTGAGATCCATCAGTCCACCGCTGACGCCACAGCCGTCTCAGCTCACTCTTACCTTGTTTTGAAGCAAAACATAAAGTTATATTCTATGCTTTTATCATGAACAACCTCCTCCCAGCCTATCACCTAAAATGCTCCTCAGAAAGGTCACCCACTTGCTTTATGTCATTTTCTTAGGTTAGGTCCTCTGCACTGGAGTCAGCCTGATGGTAACCTTTTGGCCAACATTCATGACTGGTTTACGCATACATTCATGGTTTCTCTCCTGCTGGTGAAGCCAGGAATACCCGTGGATGAACACAAAATGAAAAAGAATATGCATTTTTCCATTCACCTGTTTGCTGCATCAGCATGTTCTGGGTTGCAGTCTCAGCCAAAATACGTGAGAGGAAACTGTAGATTTTTTATTTTTCTTGTGGGGGTGTGGAGCTCAACTGCCACACTGAAGGTTGGACAAAAGCAAACACGCGCAGTTGGACCCCCCCCCCCCAAAAACCTACTCTCTCTCTTCCACCCCCTTGAACTGTCAATCAAGTTTAAAGCAGATATAAAGCCAGTCGTCTCCACCAGGCGGACCTGTTGATCTCCACAGCAAAGTCTGCTCCTCGGCGACGAAAAAAAAAAAAAAAAAAAAAGATTCACGCGCGCTGATGGAAGCGTGAAGGCGGTGTGCGTGTCTGCGGCTCGTGCGCCTTTGCGAGAAGCGCGCATCTTCGAGACGCGCGGATTCTGCTGGAAGGTCCCCTCAAACGGTAAGGATGCGCTTTGGTTGAAATGTGTAAATGCGAGTCAAATACTTCCTAGAGATTTGATTTGATGAAGGATTTACTTAAAAAAGAGTGTAAATTGTTTCTCATAGTTGAACACCAGGGAGACTTTAATGCTATTCTTCTGCGATGGGTCGTTTTATCACTCAAACTCCTAAATCAATCCATGCGTTATGATTTCTAATGTGGCACCTCAGTGATGCTGGGATCACACTGTGGACTCTTAGTGTGGATTTTTTTTTCTGCATGATGCATTTTTTAATTTCATCTATAGGTGAAAATGTGAAAAATCAGACTATTTTGTTCTCACGGCATTCACAATGAATTATTCTTCCAATGATGTGGCTGCTGCAGCCTGCAGGGCTGTTTGAAATCAGGAGATAGCAATAAAAGGTAGCATAGAAAAAAGAAAATTGAAACAAATGAATGGCCAAATCAAATTCAGATTGACAGTCTTGATTTTCAGTAATGTTTAAAGTGAATGTGCACATTTTGTTGGATTTATTTTTCTTATCTTTTAATTTGACTTATTTGCAGTCACTGTGCAGCATCTCACATGTACAATAGGTCTGTAAGCTCAAATGTTATTCAATAGATCTGATTTAAAACACATCTTTCTTCACATCAATCTGTAGGACTGCTAAATGTCACAGACGAGAGATTTGATTTTTTGTCCTAGTAATTGTTTTATTAATCCTCCTCGTATGTCTCAGAAATCTTAAGACTCCTCAGTTGAGCAGTTCACCTTGAAGCTGCACCTTCTAGCATGCAAACGCTGCAGCATGAATAGAAGTCAGTCAAGAGCAGACATTTATCACACAGCCTTTCAAACTTCAGTCTTTAATGTATGTTTTGATAGAGCTAAAAGAGTGTGAGTGGCTCGAAAAGACAGTGTGTGGGAGTTATGCTTTTCCCTTTTTTTCTGAATGCATTTTGTCGTCACAGACATTCATGTTAGATGCTGAAGTGAACTTGTTTGAGTGGGTGACAAGTTCAACAAGAGGCTCATTTCCAGAAGCCCCAGATCACTGAAAGTAAAAGCAATGTATCATAAAAACAAAAAGATAATTGGACAGGAAAGCTGGTGTCAAGGAGGAAATTTTTCTCCCAAGAGGCGTACTATATGTACAAGGATTTATCTGTCATCGAATCTCCTTTTCTGCAAATAAACAGCATCCTGTTGAGCTATGTTGATTTTTTTTCAACATTTTTTATGAACTGGGTTTCAGCTGTACAAATTGACATCCCCCTGTCTGGATGGAGTGCACGGCCAGCGGTTGGGGGTCTGAGCTCACCACACTGTGTGCCATGCAGGACGGTGGCGGGAACGACTCAGGTCCGGCATTTGAGGTAGAACTGAAGAACAGCTCCTCGAAGCGCAGTGCTCAGTTTGTGGGAGTGGAGCTGCTGCAGTCTTTCAAGCCGCTCATCATCCCCTCCTACACTGTTGTGGCTCTGGTGGGAATCTTCGGCAACTACCTGCTCCTCTACGTCATCTGCCGTTCCCGCAAGATGCACAATGTCACCAACTTCTTCATTGGAAACTTAGCTTTCTCCGACATGCTGATGTGCGCAACGTGGGTCCCCTTCACTCTGGCCTATGCCTTCAACCCCCACGGCTGGGTCTTTGGCCGTTTCATGTGTTACCTGGTGTACCTCATTCAGCCAGTGACAGTGTATGTTTCAGTCTTCACCCTCACTGCCATCGGTGTGGACAGGTGAGCCATGTTTTCCTGGGAACCTTCATTTTTCTCATGCAGCAAATTTGAAAGATTTCAGGCAGAAATTATCGCAAAAGACTTTCAAAATGTTGAATAAATAAAAGCCAGGGATAAATTCTCCTAAGAATAACTACACAGATCTAAAGAGCTACATCCATGTCTAGCAAGATTAAACAGTTATTACTCACACTTGAAAAGAAGACGCCCTGTGTGTGATGGAGTTGCAGTTTGCTGTGATTTAGGATTATTTGCTTGTAAAAAAAAACATGGAATATTTCAAAGAATAATGTTTAAAATGCAACAATAAGTTGCATTTCTGTCAGCCCTTGAGTCTTTTATAAAGTCTCATGGTGAATAGATTTTTCTCTGCTGTCCCTCGCCTATTCTACTGCTCTGAAGAAAAAACAACCCACGAGTTTCACCCCTTTGGTTTGTTTGAATCCATTTAAATGAAAAAGCAGACAGGAAGAAAAATGATTTACTTTTTCCCACGCTTTCTGATCCTGGATTGAATGGCAGAATAACACAGGATTTGGGGGCCGATTAGATATAATTATATTTTTTGTAAAAGAAACTGTCCATTTCACATTATGAAGTTGTAAATGTTTAGTGTGCCATAAATTAACCTCATGCAGGGTTTTAAAACACTGACTCAGTTTGCCTTCGTTCCTTAATGATCTCTAACTCCTCCTTCCTCTAAGGTACTACGCTACAGTGCATCCACTGAAGAAGCGCATCTCTGTGTTGGCGTGCACCTACCTGCTGTCTGGGATCTGGCTGCTGTCCTGTGGCCTGGTGGCTCCTGCTGTGGCCCACACATACCATGTGGAGTTTAAAAATGAAGGCTTCACCATCTGTGAGGAGTTCTGGATGGGTCAGGAAAGAGAGCGTCTGGCCTACGCCTACAGCACTCTTCTGATCACCTACGTCCTTCCCCTGTCAACCCTCTGCATCTCCTACCTGTGCATTTCCGTCAAACTGCGGAGCTGCGTCGTACCTGGCCACCACACCCAGAGCCAGGCGGAGGCGCAGCGCATGCGCAAGCGGAAGACCTTCCGCCTAGTGAGCCTGGTGGTTGCCGCGTTCGGTGTCTGCTGGATGCCCATCAGCGTCTTCAACGTCCTGCGTGACATTGACATCGATTTAATTGATAAACGCTACTTCTTGCTCATCCAGTTGCTGTGTCACCTGTGTGCCATGAGTTCATCCTGCTGCAACCCTTTCCTCTACGCCTGGCTTCACGACCGCTTCCGGGCGGAGCTGCGCAAGATGTTTACGTGCCGTCGCCGCATTGGCATCTCAGCTAACA
Source organism: Adrianichthys oophorus (assembly GCA_036245035.1). Classification (NCBI taxonomy): domain Eukaryota; kingdom Metazoa; phylum Chordata; class Actinopteri; order Beloniformes; family Adrianichthyidae; genus Adrianichthys; species Adrianichthys oophorus. Next base: position 10,037,363 of record BSAI01000189.1, on the reverse strand, counting down.
ACTGCGCCACGGCCAGCGTGGTACTGTGAAGAGTTCTTGGGATGAAGTGCTCTGTCTCATCTTCTTAGTGGCATTCTGATCACGCTGAGGTCTAATAAGAATAATGGTCATTCATTTATCACTCAGTTATTTGACTTACAGTGTGTCAAACATTCACCTGTTGACCATCAGGGCTGCTCTGTGAAAACTCTGCACAAGCTCGCTATTCCAGAAATAGATTGTTTTCCACACTGTCACCGTGTCTCTGTCAAACCGTGGTGTTTACATTACTAACACTCAACCCGTCCAACGACAGCCGCCTGACTGACTCAGAAACGGGTGAAGAGGAGGAGCAGCCGCTGCTGCTGACACAAGCAGACACCAGATGTCTGCAGAACATCTTCAGCATTCCCCCCCCCCCGCCTGCTAAAAGCTACAAAATATAGAAACTCGCTGTTGTTCCGGATGGAGAATTTGTTTTCATATTATGCTGTCATAAAATGGAAAACACAATGGAGCAGATCGTATTACAAACAGACATTTGTCCAGGCAGCACACACACAAACACACATGGGAGTTTCTTCAAGACACATTTTAGGGGACGAGCTCTTGCTGGAACGTGATGCCTCCTACTCAGTGTTCTGGTGCCTCATGGCAAGAGCTCAAAGTGTTGACCCGGCGAGATGTGTAACAGCTCTGTGGTTCAGCTCCAAATGGTCCAGAATGATTTTGGAGGAGCTGTTGGGATTTCTGTAAGTGCGTTTCTACTGGTTGATGGACAACATGGTGCAAAAACTGTACCGGGGCATGGAGAAAGAAAAACAAACTACAAATAAATAACCAAAACAGAAGGTATGGAACAACAGAAAGAGTTCAATGTTTAGTGGAGGACATCTAATCATTACTGAGAGCATTTTTGAATGCCAGTGACATGCTAATCAAATCCTATCTGCTGACTCCAAAGTATCTGAAACGATTGACCCGATTAAACGTTTTGTTGTGGATGGAAATAGGAACCAGGCCAGGGAGTGTTGGTGCAGAATGAAGTGTTTCTTTTTATTCACATTCAGTTCCAGGAAGTTGTCAAAACACAGCTGGGACAAATGATGGAACTGATGATAGGATGAAACTGCTCGTGTCACTGAGCAATGCAAGGATCACATATTTATCTCAGTATGCTGTGGTTGTAGAGGGGCTGATGAAGTCATGGGGTGAATAAAAAAAGGCAGAGGACTCTAACCTTCATGTGTAAATGTTTGTTCACATGAAGCAATTTTGGTTTGTGCAGAAAAATGTTTTTAAAGTTAGGAAAAAGTATTCCTTACAATGCTAGCAGTGTTCTAAAGCAAATGACAAATATGACAAAAGCTGCAACTGTATTTATTACTGTCACATATGACACTGGCTTCTTACCACAACAGGACACACCCATTTTAGAAATCGTTTTGAATCTGCTTCAGTTTAGATGTGCTCTTAATTAGAATGTGGCCAACGTTTATATGCTTAAATACTTTTAAGTAGTCAATTATTTTTCACATTTGACTGGATAGAAATGTATTGAGATTTAGACATGTATTCAAAATGTCTGTCAGTATAAGTATGTGCAGTGGGAGTGAGCATTACTCTGGAGTTCTGCACATTTCTAACAAAAGACAGGAACATCTCAGATCTCTCCCAAACAGAATCAATGGTGTCAACTGCAGGTCCAACAGAAAGCTGATAATGAATACGACAAATATGTGTATACTTTTTTTTTTACATTCCACTTGAAACAACTCATGTAACATAATGTTTACACGTGGGAGATTCTCAGCAGGAAAGAAACTATTCTTGTACACATTAGTCTTACTGTGAAACTTTAATCAACACCTTCTGTGTGGTGACAAAACTGACCAAGATTTCACCTGTGACCACATTTATGCTTTTAATTAATGAATGGCCCCTGCGGCAGACTGGCGACCAGTCCAGGGGTGTACCCTGCCTTCGCCCATGAGTAGCCGGGTTAGGCTCCGGCAACCCCGTGACCCCGAAAGGGATAAAGCGGATTGGAAGATGAATGGATGAATGAATGAATTAATGAATGTTCGCCACAGGGGGCCATTAGAGCTCATTTTGTACCCCACATCTCAATATCATTTTAACATGAAAAGGCTGACAACACAACTTTTTATTTTTAAGGTTTTCAGCACTCTGCAGAACCAAAGCCCCCCCCCCATTTTTTAGAAGTCATGTTCTGACTTAAGAAAACAACACAGAAATCCCAACATGGCAGTTAAAGATTTATTGTGTTTTGAGATTGTGATACATTTTTCAAATAACCTGCCTGTTGTGAAAAAATAGATTTGTTTATATTTTAAAGTTTGTCTTTGTTAATATCAGTTGATCAGAAAACTTGATGCGGATTTTGTTGAATGTTGTAAATAAACGGCATCCTTATTGTTTCAATTTCTAAATAATTCAAATTATACTAAACATAACATTTTCATTAAAAAGTCATGACTATTGGAATCATTTTTTATCATTGAAAAGACTAAATTGCAGTTATAATCTTAATAACCTGCTTTGACTTCCTTATTGTTTGATCAACAATAGAACTGCGTGCACTTAAGACTGTTTTTTTTCTGCATTTGCTCGAACACTGGCCAGAAAATTGAAGCCAATTTGTCTTTAATGCAGCAAATGAATCACCAAGTGATGCAATTTAAATACATTTATCATTTTTGTTTCATGAAAAAAAAACACTATTGAATGAAACCTTAATGATTTTAGATGCAGACCATCTGGTGCCACATTTAGTGTATTTATTTAAAATAAAAGCAATCCAATTATACATTTTACTATTATACATCATCTGTAGAACGCGATCAAGCTGGACATTTTTCAGCTTTCACACCAGTAAAAGATGAGGCTACACATTCTTAATCAAAGGTTTCCAACACCAAAAACCGAGGCTGCATAAAGGCACAGTTGGTTACATTTTGCAGAGGAATATTGCTGTAATTTTAGCAACGACATGATAAGTTCTAGTAAGGCATTAGTGTAATTCAGATATAAAGCTGCATAAAACATAATATAATTTATCTCTGTTTCTCATTATGTACATTCAAAATTATATAGATGCATTACATTGAAGTGATTCAAATCGTGAACGAATCTTAAAAACATTGAATCATGCAGAAATGCTTCATCAATATAATCTAAACTGATGGGAGGCATAATTAAATGAAGGCTGAAGCTTCTGAACTGTGGTTTAAGCAGTGAAACACAGCAGAGATGCTGGTTCTCTTTACTTGCTGGTGGTTTTTTACAGAACACATTTTTACAGCAACAACAGACAAATTCTGATAAAAGACTGAACGCACAAGTGGAATTCCTTTGTGATCGTGCAGCGACAAATGCCTCAGACTGCCCAGGAAAATAACAAAACACAAATCAATAAAGTCAGTTAAGGGGGAAAAAAAGACTAGTTGTGAAGTAAAAAGAAAAGATGTAATATTGTGAAATGTCTTATAGTATTTTATATTAAATATAGGAATGACGCATTAGGCAGCAGTAAGTTGCAGCAAAGCTCAAGTAAAAAACAAACAACAAAATTGATTCTTTAACTTAAGTATATTAAATAGAGGCATTTAACCCAAATTGGATCAAGTATGAGAGATGTGAAATATCAAAGTTCTGAATAGATTTCTATATAACAAGTATCTAAAGCTAATTGCAGTACCTTAGTGTCAAAATGCTTACGTTTCCCCATTCATTTATCTTAAACTTTTGATTCAGAATATTTTGCAGCCCTTTGAAAGCTTTTTACCTTTGAAACTCAAAGTGATCAATGCACCAACATCACTAAAAACATACACGACCTTCTCGAGCCTTAAAGAGGAGCTCTCTTTTTCTAACAAGCACTCGCTTACACTTGCTTGGCAGCGTTAAGGGAATACAGGATAGCGGGTTTCTCCTCCATCACACGGACAAGCAGATTGTCTATATACTGCTCCAGCTCATTGATCTTAGCATCCTTCCTGGAGAGGTCAGCCTGCTGCTTCACCACCAGTGTGATCAGCTCTTCTTGTGTCAGCTGACTGTAAGGACCACTTGACACAGAATCGGCCACCTAAGGAAGGTAAAGAGCTGTGAGTATTTGGAGCAGATAGTAAACTATTTCCTGAAACTAGCTCGTGTGGGCTTTTTATTCTTCTCCGAAATACTTTCAGCAGACGTGAAAAATTAAAACATTCATTTTGGAGCTACACAAGTGTTTTGTTTTTTGCATTTTATGAACAACATTTCTAAGGACTTCCGCAAAAACAGCCACTGGTAAATAACTAAGTGGAGAGATGGAAGGACATTTAATTTCATGTGTATCCGAATTTGATCCTGCAAACAGATCCAATTAAACTGCTTTATTCAAAACTCGAAGGTTTTATTTCGGGGCCTGTTTTTATGCCAACATGAAGTACCTTCATTATTGCAGGTACACTGCTCTGCACTTTTATTTCCTTCACAGCAGGAGTGATGGTGGGTTGCTGGATCTCGGCTGAGCTCATAGGCTTCACAGGATGCGGTCTGTTAAAAAAAAAGAAAAAAAAGTATAAATCAAAGTAAAGTTGGGAAAATAAAGTCAAGAAAGCAAAAGCAATAGTAAAGTAGTTATGTTAATGTGTTAGTCAATTTTTGTGCATAGAGTGTTAACCAAGTTTGAACAGCCCAAAATCAACACCAAAGACGACAATTCTCTTCTGCAGTTGCCTGAAAAGCCTCGTTCCTGGTTTTTCTTTTCTGATATTAACAGTACGCTTGCATAATCCCAGTTGTGTTCAGTCTGGCACATCTTAGACAAAGAGTATGCACTCACATTCCACTATTCCAGTTTAATTACGTAACCAGCAAAAGTTAATCAGCAAAATGAGCTTTTTTGATGGAGGGGTCTTAAAAAAATGAATTCAAACGAAGCGTTTCAGACAGAAGCCAAAATCATAGTGGCAGAACTGCACCATGTGGGAAAGTGAAGAATAAAAAAAAAAAAAAAGGAAATTGTATTTATTTTAAAGCAAATTAAAGTTAGAACCTATAAATCAGCAAAACCATCATATTTCAACAAATAAAATAGATTATGTTTCCACGTTTTGATGGATTCAATATTTTTAAATAAGTAGAATTCAAAAGGTTTCCACAAGCCCAAGATAACAAAAACACCCCCCCAAAAAAATCCCGTATTTGCATTCAAATAATAAAAGCCCACGGTGTTCCAAGATTTGTGATTCATGTGTAAATCTGGACTAAAGGTCCAGAGTAGAGACTTTGCAGGTAGCCTGCTGAATCTCACCTGCGTGGAGTTAAAGCTTGCCCACTTCCATTGCTATACTGAGAACTGACAGGCTGAGCTTCAGAGGGGGACACCCATGCTCTCAAAGGGGTCTTTCCCCCCCATAAATTTCCTGTTTGAGATTCTGGCTCCTCCGGGACGACTGGGAGGGGCTCTGAATAAGCAAAAGCTGACTGTCCACGGAAAACTTCAGTTTCATACTGATCCTTCGCTGCATAACTGCTTTGTGTTCTGGCATCATGCTGAGACTTTGGTGTGACGGAACCATCAATAATATCTCCTGCCGGGAAATCCTTACTAGCTGAGGGCAAGTTTGCCATCTCATTAGATGCTGATTCTTGCTGAGACATGAAAGGTTTTTCGTCTGTGGGACTTTTTACTGGAAGATTTTTCTTTGTTCTTTGAGAGTTTTTTCGTTGAAAAGAGAAACTCTCTGGAACGTGTTCAATGTTTCTGCTTTCACTCTGTTTTTCAGAATCGGGATCATTTACGTCAATGCGATCGGCAGGACAATCAATGCTAAAATCCTTTAAATAATCTTTTCTCATTAAAACCACAGATTTTTGCTCCCGTTTTTCCCGCCTGCCAGTGAACAGTCCATCATCTTCTTGGTTCGGCTTTAGATGTCCCGGTACATCTTTGGAATTACGTTCTATAGAAGGAAGTTGATCCAACTCTGCAATACTTTTTGTTGTCTTGTGTTCTGTTTTGCTCACACTAGACAGTGCTTGGATGCTACTGCTCACAGCAGATTGTTCCTGCTGTGCAGGCTCTTTGGCACCAGCCCTTTGTCTGGGTTTAGCGGTGAGTGGTTCTTTGTCCAAAGGAACTTGAACAGTCATTCGGTCATCTGCTGATGTTGGATCAAACGTCTTCTGACTCTGTGGTCGGTGTGAAGCTGCGGCTTCAGTTGATGGTTCTGCCTCTTTGCCATCTCCCTCTCTGAACATCCTGCTGCTGGGGGAGTCCGTTTTCCTTAATGGTGGGACTACAGATGGACTAGATCTCATTACAGACTGGGGGGCAACATTCTGTCGGTGGTTCTGACTGAAGTCTACACCAGAAGTGGCTTGTTTTGGTGGAGCAGGAGCGAACGTTTTTTTTGACGACGCAGGTTTAGTCTTAGGCTTCTTCTCAGCTGGATTTTCCTCCAGCATGCGAGATTTAAGGTTTGGTGCATTTTCTTCTGGCCCATCAACACTCATTTCAGGACCCATCAGTTCAGGTTCACTATCCCTATGTTTCTGGCTGACCTCTGCAATTATATGATCCCATCGAGTTTGCCCTTGAACACCATGTCTCCTCAGAGGAAAGAGGCTTTCATAATCAGGAAGTGGTAAAGACAACTTATTTCCTTGTGGAGGTCCATCATCTTCAACATATGCTGGATTTTTGAGGTCTCTGACAGGAGCACAACTTTCCTCAGTCGGGGTCCTGCGTCCAGAATATGAGGGTGGTTGGAGGGCTTTTCTCCTTTGGTCTGCCATAGCAGATGATGATCTTCCCAATTCAACAGATGACAAATCCTCTGTGCTGCCCCAGGGAGACCCAGTCCGGCTTCTGTTTGGCGGAGCCAACAGTAAGTGTAGATTGGAGAAAGGCTCTGAGGATTCTGCTGGAACTCTAGTGAAAGTGGATTCAGAGCAGACTGAGAAGGGGTCTAGCTGACCTGGAGTTTGACACTCAGAGGTTTCAGACTCCAAACTTTGAGAAAGTCTGCCAAGAAGCGAAAACAAAGGCCTAAAGGTCAGTGTGACCACAGTCACTCCACAACATAAAACCCATCACCACTCTAACTGGGAAACGATGTCCATGAGTTCAATTTTTAGCCAATAATTATAACTATAAAAAAGCTCTAGTTTGAACAGTTTTATATCCAAAAACAGAATAAAAAAGTAACAATTATGCAATAGAAATGGCTTCTAATAAAATCACTTTAAAATCACTTATTTCTTCTTGTTTTCTATTTCTACTGATGACTAACAGATACACTGAAGAACAGAACAACCTTACCATCATAACTGCAGTTAGAACGCAAAAAATCCACAAAAAATATAGCTAGCCACACTGGAGATCCACACACACCAACACCACGTCTCAGTCTGCGAGCTCTCAAAAGCCCACAACTTGTTTGACAACATTTTCAGACACGCCCAGGTTTTCACCAGCATCTAACCAAACAAGTCTCACAAGTCTGCTGACGTGAAAAACTCTAAACATCCCAAGACTGTCACTCTGCAGAGTCATTGCAATAGAGTAAAAACAAAACCCGAAATAGCTGAGAATTTTTTAAGTATAGCCGCTAGTTGAAATTGTGAAGCAAAGCACTTTTTTTTTTTTTTTCAGAAAAAGTATGTTGTTGTGCTTTTTAAATGACATACTTGTGTGTGAAAAGACATTCTGTGAGAACAAAACATTTTGTTTTTGCAGATAGTTTTGTTCAGAAGTTTAGACAAATAAATAATGCAAAACAGTTGAACACAGGAACAAATGTTGAGAGCAAATTCCAAGTAGAAGATTAGTGGTAGTGGGTTACTACTGTTTTCTGTAGAGGAAACCTTTGTAATGTTAGCGAAAAAAAAAAGACTAAAGAAAAACCAGCTGAAAAAAACAAACAGAACACACGTCACAAAACTGACAAATATTGTCTTAATACATACTTTGGTTCGAAATGTGCTAAAATGTTAAATGCTAAATGTGGAAGATCCAATTCCAGACTGGTTTTGTGTGGTTCCACAACAGTAAAGAGCAGAGAAACCCTGTCTTCAATAAAGAACTTCAACGCTCTGTTTTGTCAGCCCTCCTTTCATCTGTAACTGAAACTAATTGTTTCCTTTGTATTTGTGCTGCCTAGCAGCTTCATAATTAGATGCGTGAGCTACAATTTCTTAAAACAAGGGGAGTTATTTTATTTCTTACTTTTGGGATGTCTGGGATTCGAGTGTCTGCTATGTCTAGAATGTAGGTGTATCCAGAGGAGGAAACAAAGACCTACCTGGGTTTGACGGCTGATACTTTAGCGGTCCGGTTGAGAAAGATTGTAGCAGAGGGGGTTTGTGGGTTGGAGTTGAACTTGCAGTTATCGGCTGAGTGATGGGAGATGGGCTGAATGGGAGCTCCTGAGTTAGTGGGAGGTGCCAAGGTGTGTTGCTGCTCCTCAGGAGCTTGTTTTTGTATTTCCTCCTTTTTCTCCTCTTTCTTTCGTATCATCCCAAACAAAGAGGACAGCCTATCGCTCATGGAGGCCTCCTCCTGGCGTTTGAGCTCCTCTGCTCTTCGACGCTCCTCTTCAAGTCTTTGATTTTCAGCAGCTTCCAGCATCTTTCGTTCTTCTTCTCTTCTCCTCTCATCTTCCTCCTTCTGTTTCTTCCTCCTTGCTTCATCTTCAATGACACGTCTTCTTCTTTCCTGGTCTTCTTGCTGCTTGCGCTGCTCTTCCTCCTGGAGTCTCTTGGCCTCCGCCCTGTACTTCTCCTCTTGGTCCAATCTTTTCACCTCAGCAAGACGCTTTTCCTCTGCCTGTCTTCTGTCTTCCTCCTCTTGGTGGTGTTGTTGCTCTAATGAAGCTTTATTGATTGGTTCAGGTTTGAATGAAGGGACGCTTATAGTTTTGGAGGATTCAGCAGGAATGTCAGATGTGTGTTTGCGGATGTCCTCCACAGAGCCTTTTCCAGAGCTGTTCAGACTAAGTGTAGACCCACTCTTGGTCTCTGGCTCCTCAGTGTACACATGGTTACCATTTATGCACAAGTTGTTTTGGTCGTTTATATTCTGCTTGGAGCGGCTCAGCAGGGCAAAAGGACCCAGAGACATTTTACTGTCAGAGCTTCCTGTTCGTTTGTGTCCCAGTAGTTTGAATTTCTTTTTACCTGTGTGAGACAGGGAAGGTAGAGAAACTGCGTCATTGTCAAAATGCAAAACAATATTTGTTTAACTTTAACAGCAGAGCAGATAAAACTCAGAGCTGTTGGTATGTGGAGCACACACAAAAACACAAGGATGAAAATACCTTCAGGAGAATCTACGTTAAGGCCAGAGGAGCGGCTGCCACTGAGAGATGAATTCTTTTCTGGGAGCGTCCCGAGAGTGGACATGGACTGTGAGATGTTGCGGTGCAAGTTTGACTTGGGGACAAACAGGGTTTTGAGCTTGGTCTTCTTTTTTGTTTTGGAAGAGTGATTAAGAGACTGTGCGTCGGCTTCCTCCTCGCTGTCTGTAAGGACCTGACTGACAGAGGGAACAATAGCTGAAGCAGAGTCAGAAAAACCATCTTTTTTCTTCCCACGGACTTTGTCCTTCAGCTTGGAGATGCGAGAGCTGGGTTTGTCTTCCATTGAAAGGTCAAACATGCTCGCTGACATGTTGTTTCGGATAAACTGGATATCAAGCAGCACCTCGCCTCGCACCTTGTCCTCTTTTCCATTTTTGTCCACCAGCTTGAACCACCTGAAACATAAAAAAAAAAAACTTCAAAAAGAAAAGATTACAGGATGTTATATTTACATCAATTTAATCTTTTTTTAAATTATGATTACTGGGCACAACATTTTACACTGCTGACAGATTATTTCTGCTACCACTAAATTGCTGTGTGGATCTGCAATCAAACTGAATTTCATTCATTCATTCATCTTCCAATCCGCTTTATCCCTTTCGGGGTCACGGGGTCGCCGGAGCCTAACCCGGCTACTCATGGGCGAAGGCAGGGTACACCCCTGGACTGGTCGCCAGTCTGTCGCAGGGGCCACAATCACACACCCATGTACACTCACATTCACACCTAGGGACAATTTAGAGTAACCAATTAACCTATGAAGCATGTTTTTGGACGGTGGGAGGAAGCCGGAGAACCCGGAGAAAACCCACGCATGCACGGGGAGAACATGCAAACTCCACACAGAAAGGTCCCCCAGCCAGGACTTGAACCGGGAACCTTCTTGCTGTGAGGCAGGAGTGCTAACCACTGCTCCACCGTGCAGCCCACTGAATTTCTTTCACATATTTTAATTTTATGTATATGCTAGTGCTGTCAATTGATAAAAAAAAAAAATCAGATAAGTCACACTTTTGGATTGTGATAAATCACGATTATTCACAATGTTTCACTAGGTAAATTTTATATGACAACATGTGGATTATGAACCAAAAAAGGCCAGTGAAGTGTTTTAATTTGTAAAGTGTTAACTCAGATATCCCAAAAATGTAATTTGTGTGCAGAAAACACATTAACAGTAAGCTTAGCAGTACTCTAAATAACTGTAAAGACTTATCTCTGCAGTATTACTCTAAGAAAACAAAGATGCTGATACAGCCAACCTTTGGCTTGCAAGAGTGTTCATACCCCTTGAAGTTCTCCACATTTTCTCACATTATAACCACATAATTTTTTTTTTGCAATTTTATGTGAAAGACCAGCACAAAGTGGCACACAATTGTGAAGTGGAAAGAAAATTATAAAAGAGTTCAATTTTTTTTTTTTTTTTTACAAATAAACGGAAAAGTGCAGTGTGCAAAAGTATTCAGCTCCTCTTCTCTGGTCTTTATGGAACAGTGGCAAGAAGAAAGCCATTGTTAAAAGAAAACCACAAGAAGTCCCATTTGCACTTGCCATAAGCCATGTGAGTGACCCAGCAAACATGTGGAAGAAGGTGCTCTACTCAGATGAGACCAGTATTGAACTTTTTGGCATAAATGCAAAGCGCTATGTGTGATGGAAATCTAACACTTCACATCACTCTGAACACACCACTCGCACTGTCAAACATGGTGGTGGCAGCATCATGTTCTGGGGCTGCTTCTCTTCAGCAGGGACAGGGAATCTGGTTAGAGTTGATGGGAAGATGGATGGAGCCAAATACAGTGAAATACTGGAGGAAAACCTGTTGAAGTCTGTTCAACACTTGAGACTGGGGCGGAGATTCACCTTCCAACAGGACAACCACCCGAAACAGAAAGCCAAAGCTACAATGGAATGGCTTCAAATGAAACGTATTCATGTGTTGGAATGGCCCAGTCAGCTGGTAGAGACAATACCCAAAAGACTTGCAGATGGAATTGAAGAAAATAGGGGTTCTACAAAGTATTGACTCAGGGGGGATGAATACTTTTGCACACTGCACTTTTCAGTTTTTTTATTTGTAAAAAAAAAAAAGCAACTCTTGCATAATTTTCTTTCCACTTCACAAGTGTGTGCCACTTTGTGTTGATCTTTCACATAAAATTCCAATAAAATATATTTATGTTTGTGGTCATAATGTGAGAAAATGTGGAGAAGTTCAAGAGCTATGAATACTTTGAAAGCCATTGTATACAGTCGTAAGAAACTAACTTTGTGATTCTGCACTTTAAATGGTCCGGGTGAATACTCAAATCTGATTGGCTGTTGCGTATTCACACGCACAGAAAGAAGTTCTGGTCACATAGCCCAAATGTTCTTCTTCTTCTTTAAGACAAACTTTTTGTTTCGTCATCTGGACAAAAACAAGCAGTAAGAGAAGAACTTTCTCTCTGAACTGATGCTTTATTGAACCTATCGTGACGATCAGCATTTATATCTCTTTCCTTTGCTGCTGAAACAACACTTTGTTGTGTTATCATGAAAACGGGCTGGACCACCGATAAAATAGTACGCTTTTTTGTGAGAAAGCAGTCTAAGCCCAAACAATAATAAAAATAAAGTACTAAAAATCGATTGATTATTTATTTTGTAAGTGACCATGTTAAAAGCGGGATAGTGCCTGATGAAGTGCGTATTTTCAGAAACTGACGCACGCCGTGGAAGCCTGAACCGTACAGTGCAAAGCGAAAGATGGTCGCTTCTGACATGTTATTAATTCTGCGTTAATAATGACAACACGCTATTTTTTTCAAATTAATTTTGTGCGTTAACGTTGACAGCCCTAGTATACACACTTCCGCACCTATTTAACCAATATCAGTAATAAGTTTACTACAGTTACTTTTGTCAAATAGCTCTTTTTAATACTGTAGCATTGCTTAACATTTAGTATTGAATGAAGCTGATTAAATCTAGTAGAGATAGGACAATTATTTTTTTTGTTTATTTCTTACCAACAAAGCTAAACTAAAAAAAAAACCTCAACACGTTTTAAATGACTGAGTACTTGTACACACAAAGTTGTAATTGTAATGCTTCACAGCAGATTGTTATTGTGTCAGACCAGTAAAGCATTGTGGGTGTAGCTAAAATACATGTGGATGGGAAAGACATTCGATACATGTGTCCCAAATAAAACCTGGTTTGAAATAACTATGACTAAAATATATTACATGCTTCAAATGTTTAAAAATGAACTGCATTTTGAGAGCTAAATAGGTAGATGTGTTTGATACTAGTGAATCAGCTGTTCTTCTGCTTAAATAACTGCAGCAGGAGTCAGACAATCACAGTTTTGTTCATGACTCCCATCTTATGGTTCTCTCAGCAGCAAAGTCTGACACTTATTTTCTGAAAGTTTAGTGTTCTGGAAGGCTCAGTTAACAAAACAAAAACAAGCAATTAGTACAGATACAAACAAGATTTTGTATTGTAATTTGTGCCCTTTCCTTCTTAACCCTTTAGTTTCCATCCCAGCAGCTGATTTAATTTAAACCACTCCTAAGCAGTTTCACAGTACTTGAACCAACACTGGGTTGTCATTTTGAGCTAAAAGCCTCTTGATATTTTATCTTTAATTAAGAACATGCTTAACATGCTGTTTGAGTTTTGTTGCTAAAAAAAAAAAAAGCACAAAACTTGGTTGAGTATTTGCCAGAGTTTTTGTCAGTTCCTCAACCATTTACCTCTGCAAGCTTTGATTTTATTTTATTTTTAAATCACTGAGCCGACATCAGGCTCATCTGGGGATTCGAGGCAGGAAACAAGCTTGGGAGTAAACCCTTATTCTTCAATACCTTAAAGCCTTCAGGGAGCTGCTGTACAGCGCTTGATGTAATAGAGCAGGATTGCACTAAATCTTATGTAAACATCCCTTCATCTCCCACCCTAAACAGAGAACACGTTCAAGCCAAAGCAGGTTAAGCTAAGAAGATTAAACTTTGTGCAGCCCATATTTTTGTAAAAATTACAGAAGGTAGGACAGGGCGATTTATCTATACATCGATTAATTAGATTTTTTTTTGGACGATTTCTTTTTGGGAAAAAAAAAAAATTCTAGATTTTATTTTCCCAGCTCTGTTTTTTTGGCTTCCTTTGTCCAGAGTAAAGTCAGCCCGTCTGTCTCTCGCAACAAGCAGACATGAAAACAGTAGCAAGCAGAGGAGCTTCTTCCGCAAAGCCGAGGTAAAAAAGAAAAAAAAACTTGCTGCATATTTACAAGCGCACGCAACAACGTAAAGCGCCTCCTACATCCACTCCCGTAGCTCCCATTCACTTCTCTGTGTAGGGTTTAGGTTAGGCTGATGGAACAGCAGGACGTGATAGTTTTTAACGGGATCTGAACAGAAGTTGAGGATAAACTGGCTGGACTCCAGGCAGCAACAGAGTTTAATAAAGAGTGTTGATTTGAAGACAGCAGTGTTGATGCACACTGATGCCATCATGCTATGAGGCTATATGCAATGCTAATGAGCTGTACCGCTTGTCACCAGTTTGTGACCAATTTATGGTCAGAATATTTTCACGGAGCGGACTTCAAGACATAGCGGATAAATACAACAAACTTAATTTATGGGACATTCATAAAAACTGCATTTTCTAAATACAATAACAGACATGAATCCACTTTGAATGAAACTTCATCAACGATATCTAACATTACAGAGGTAGTGTTGAGCTGAAAATCTTTTTAAAATAACAACAAAAGTTTTTCTTAGTAAAATAACGTAATAATTTGTCTGGTAAAAAATGTTCCTGATTGGTAGATTTTTTTTCCATCCACCAGCTAACTTGGCTGGAGAGTCAAAAATGAAATGTTGACCTGTGGGGTTGTGACTTCAAACTTGGAGAATCAAACCACATGTAGCAAAATCTGCTTGAAGGTCGTAGCTGCCAAAAGCAGGAGTACGACAAATTTGTTTCAATACCTGGAACACGCACCCTGTCAAGTGCAAGAAGTTTTTCTGTTTATGAGATGCTTAAGCTAGTGGTATCTCACCAAACATCTGCTGTGTTGATCTACAAACATGTCTTACAGCTTGTGGAGCTTTATGTTTGAGCATAATTCCAAGCAGATGCTAAAATAAAATAGTTTTTGTTAAATATATTCTGTCATTTGTAAAGTGAAAGGAGGGAGAAAAAAAATCAATTAAAATCGAAAATTGAATTTTGTGTAAAAAAAAATTTGAGATTTTATTTTTTGGCCTTATCGCCCAGCTCTAACAAAAGAGTTTGCACGTTGTGGCTTTAAGGAACAAAACCATCTATGCCGTCATGAATAATGATTAAGGGTATTTGTGTTCTGTATTTTCTCTTTCAAAACAAAGCAAAGCTTCTGATTCAAGGGTGGACAGGTCCTGCTGAACAGGTTTCCTCTACTAATAGAGACAGGCACTTCTGTCTGGCATGTAATGATTAACGCCAGAACCCATCTTCCTTTGTTAGGAGCAGACCATGCGTGCCTATAGGCCAAGTCAATAAATAGTTAAGAGTAAAATAGCAGAGATGGATGATGATAATTTTCACTTTTTTGTACCACCCATGATTAAGTATCAAAGCTTTTGAAGTATGATCACACGCCTATGCTAAAATCATCCAAAGGAGAACTGTTGTAAAGAATCCAGACACTGTTTGGTAAATACAATGGCAAAATATTGTCGCAGGAAAGGACCACATCCCTTCTTTTTGTTTAGAGTGCAACATATTGTGGAGCTCAGAGGAATCGGATACTAGAGAGCAGGCTGTTCTGTAACTACAACTATTCCAATGGTCTATTAATTCTAAATTATCTTAAAATAATACAAATTATAATTATTTGGCATACTGTAATACAAAGGAGCCATCTTTGGTTGAAAGTCCTAAAAATAATTGCAGTAGTACAACAGGAAAGTCAACTAAATAAAAATCAACAAAAGAAATGGTCAATTAGCTTTTGACCTCATTCCATGGGTTCTCATGCATTCTGCATATGTAAATAAAAGAGGCAAAGTGAACTGCACTGCAATGGAAATACATCACCAGAACCGGTTGGGTGTGTGAGTGTTTTTTCCATTGCGTCATGAAAAAATATATGTAAACGCATTACCTTGAAAGAAGGCCCAACTGTTTATAATTGAAACATGGGAAATTCTTGTTAATTTTGCACAGAAAAAGAGAACTAAGTTCTGTCCCCATCAATGTTAAACAATGATGTGACCTACTGCAAATCAGTAAGTTTTATTTATGCAGAAAACTTCCAACTCACCTTTATTCTGCAGTAAAAGTGGCTTTAGAAGTAATCTAACTTCAGTAAACTGTAGTAGTCATTATACTTATTAATTAAACCAAATGTTTTTCATCTGAAGTTTGCCTTTTTATAAGAGTTTAAATATGAATCACAAGCTCAAACTAGCAAAGCAGAAAACAAACAGAAAAGTAGGTGGGATTTGACTTAACAAAATATATACATTTAATATTGAGTAAATAACTCAAAGCAGGAAAAATTAACTTAGATGGATCCATTTTGTTTTCTTCTATGGGGACATAAGAATCTATATATTGGGATACCAAAATAAATGCATCAACTAAAAAGCAGCTAAATGGTTTTACATTTTTAGTTCTGACAATTGAGATAAAGATAACAAACCAAAGAATTGATTGGGTGAAAAGGATACAATGAAAAGCGTCATTTTGTATTCACTGCAAGACCTTAACAAATGTAATCAGCAAAAAGACATTCTTGTCTTTTATAATCAAATTGAAAAAAAGTTGAAGTCTATTTGCAGCAGAAAGAAACCCTTGAAGAAAGGTAAATATTGATTCTGACTAAGAATGCTCCAAGAAATCTAAACAGTAGTGTACCAAACTTATTTAAGCTACATATTTGCTTACAGAGTTATTCGATTATTCTTAGATGGAAAGAGTAGAAGAGTAGTACATAACAAATTAATAAAATAATTAAAAAAGAAGAGACGTGCCAAAGCTCAAACCTCGCCCTGAATTCACACTTTGTGTTAGAGTAGAAATGCCTCTCAGCGACAAACCAGTCTTTAGTATCGGTCAATGTCAGCACACCAGGGAAACAGGGTAGTAATCTAACACCAATGACTTTACGGTAAAAAACCACTTCTAAAACCCCGTGTGCACATTTGATTCTAATGGAGGAGTAGGAACAAGAAAAAATAAATAAAAACACGAGTATCAAGAACGTCCAACAGCCATAATAAAGAAAGCAAAAACACGTACAACGTGAAAGGGAAACAGAAAGGATGTTGCTATGAGGCTGTAACAATAAATTGCTTAAACACCAGATATGAGTATCAATATGCTGTAACAAAAAACCCACAAATGAGGTCATTCTATCACACAAAACAACTGGTTGAGTGATAACAAAGAGCTCCCAATCTAACATAGATTTTCTAAAGGTCACTTTAAAACACGAACAAAGCAGAAAATAGATATGTGAAGCAATTTTCATTTGTGAAATTACTCGGAGAATCTAAAATTAAACTATTGTTTGGTTTTGACTCCTGTTACACCCAAACTAAGCCCATGGCTTCTTTCAAACTGCAGACTGCTCATATAATCCCCTGTGTCACATAACACAACTGGGTGGAGTGAAGTCACTTAGTAATCAGCTGAACAGCTTACCTGGAGAAGGGAAAAGAGATTTCCAGCTAGCAGTCAAGCGGCCATTAACTGCTGACTTTATGATGTTTATCATTTCAGACTCAAACAAACACTTAGGTTGGCCAAAAAACAGAAAGAAATTTACACTCATCAAAAAGAATCAAGAACAGAATATTGAGCAAGAAAAAAAGTTCCTGTCTAGTAGGACTGCACAATATGAGGAAAACTAGCGATGTGCGATATTAGTGATCAATAGTGATGACAATAAGACCTGGATACATAACAAATAGCAAAACAAAAAACAACTAATAAACACTTCATTTCACAGCAACACTTCCATTTAAATAAAAGTCAATATAAATTACACATCATGACCTTCTTAGAAGGCCCAAAGCGCTTTACAGTCACAGTCCCCTTCACTCATTCACACACTGATGGCAGTTCCCATTCTGAACACTGGCGCCAACTTATAACCAATAGATGCAATGTGGGGTTCAGCGTCTTGCCCAAGGACACTTTGACACATGGACACACAGGGCAGGAACTGTACCTGCGATCAGAGGTCGACCGCTCTACCTATGCACCATGGCCGCCACGCACCAGAAATTAATTCTCCTTCTGCCCTATAAACTGAAATATATTAATGGTCTTAATGTAACTAATCAGCGCATATGAAATAATGAAACTATTTTGGGATAAGGAGAGTAGAAACAAACGGAAGTTAGCCTGACTGAAGCCAGAGAGTGTTATCAACTGTCAAAAACTTTGTAGGCACAAACCTTCTAAAATATACATATACATACATATATACATATATACATATATATATATATATATATATATATACATACATATATATATATATACATACATACATATATATACATACATATACATACATATATATATATACACATACATACACACATATAAATGTATATATGGGTGTGTGTTTTCTTTGCTGCTAGCATCCTTTTTCCTTTCAAAACTGAGACTGAGGTTTGACTTTTTAAAACAAGAAAGTACTATCTATGTTCACAGTAGATTTACAAGATAATATCAGTGACAAAACTGAAAGAAGAATTCAATTAAGGCAACTGAGACACACCTGGACAAGACAAGCCATACTTAATAGGAATTGTGTGCAATAATTCTAACAGTAAGACTATATTTTGGATAAGTCAAGGAAAACAGGCACATTTTTGGGCACCCTGACACATGTAAGGTAGTAAATAAATAAAGACAAAACCTGAAGTTAAAACTAGGCCTGTAATAGAACACTTTGGGTTTATTTTAACAAGCAGTCATATGAGTAAGCCATAATAAAAATGCTGAAGTAAGGGCGGAGGCCTGGCTATAAAGTTTCGATACGGTGGACAAGTAGTGTGAAGACAACGCGGGTCCTCGCGGCCACTTACTGTGTCTTTTTGCGCGACTTGTCGTCATAGAGTTCCAGCAGGTTGATCACGGCCTGGCCCAGAAACTTGTCGAGTCCCACCTGGGCTCGGTGCATGACGATGATGTACAGGGTACATCGCTCGGCGTTTCCCGGGTGGAAAAGTGGCAGGTCAAACGAGGCCTCCTCCTTCCACACCGGAGCGGCGCATTTTTCCGCCACCGAGGTGGAAAACTTGTCTTTGGCCAACTGGATGATGGCATAGGCGTCGTTGGTGCCATTCTTTCCCTTTTCACGGAGGTTCCGAGCCTGGTGCACCGTTACCTGGACACTCGTGGGAAAGAGCTGCTGGCTCTGGCCAAGCAGAGACATTCTAAAGTCCGTTAAGCTTGACCGAAGGATAACTTTTCAACGTCGGTGTTTTGGTTAACCTTTTTTCCGACCTCAGTGAGATTTCGGTTCCCCTTTGGCGTCCTCTGCGGTCGCTCGTTTTACCCAAACAACCACCTCACTTCAATTCAGGAAGCTCAGTTGGAAGTCGTAATTCTTAACCCTCCACGTCGAACGCGTATTCTGACACTCCTTTAAAAATGTAAAGTTTACCAATTCAGCACGGACGCCAACATAGATCATCAAGCCATAGAAGTCACCGAAGTAGAAACAACGTATTTCTTGTGGTGTTTGCCACAACACAACTCATTCGAAGTACTTCCACCAAGTTTCACAGTTCACTTCCCTGATGTTTTGCGTTTCCACCCATACTCTGTGACAGAAGCTGACTGATTGGCTGACAAAGTTGTCAGTTTCAAAAGTCAATCGCTGATTGGACAGTTGAAGTGACAAGCATTGACGGTCCCGGACCGTTAATTATTAACATCGAAGAGGGGTTAACATCGAAGCAGCGTCGATCAGGATAGAAAGTATTTTCTTCCCATCAACGTAAATATTTTAACGTTTTTAAAGTCACACTGTGTATTATCACTATTTCTTGTAATATTTTAAAGGTGATTAAAACAATGCTTTTGAAAGTGTGCATGCATTTTTGGGTTCTATGATTTTTTAGCCATGGTATGAAACGTAATACAAATACGTTTTTCAATATTTAGCCTATTTTTAAAATTGCTTTACATAATATTTTGTTAACTTTTACTCAGTGATAAAGTTCTGGTACATTTCAAGGGTTTATTTCATTTCACTGAGCCTTACAGTGAAACACTTGCACAGATTAATTTAAAACTAATTGCTAATGTTGCTTGCTGAAAAAAATATCGCTACAAATTGTTTTAAAGATTTAGAGGGAAAATACCACAGAGAATGCCCTATTATTAAACAAATATATTACGTAAATAAAGCTTTTTTTCCCAATTAAATGCACTCTTCTGGGAAAATTTTAAACAACTGAACCATTAACAAGAAATGCTTAAAGGTGGGCAGATAAACTAAGCTACACAAAACATTTTACATGTCTATTCTTAGCTTTGACAATGTAGTTATGAGTCATCAGGTTTTGCCTGTGTGAATCATTTCCTGGCTAAAACAGCATACAAAACACTTGACAGTATCAATCAAAAACAAAGCTTGTTGAAACACCAACAGGTATAGAATTCTGGCTTGAGGAACAACATAAAACAAAGTTTAAAAAAAGTTTTATACAAGACATTTCTTGTTGATGTAAGTTCTGAAATTGCAAGTAAATTAAACTTCTATAAGAGGTATGCCTCTTCTTTAAAACCATTAAAATGCGGAAGTAGTACTCTTGTTTTAAACAATTGTTGAACACCTAATAGAAGAAAATATTATTTATAAGTCCTCTGAAACAAGTAGTTGAACTTCAAACTTAGAAAATCTATTTTACTTTAAAATTTGTTCAATTTGCATCAGTGGGACATTTCAACTAATTTAAATGACAGAGAGATTTTACTTTTGATAAAGGGGACAGTCATTTATCCACTAGGTCAGAAAAGGTCTTCTGTTGGAAGGTCAGTGAACCTAATGAAAAAAACATTTAAAATAAATCATCATATGAGAAAACTTTATCAGTACTAAAAAAGTACACAGATAAATTGCAGCATCTTTTATATTTCAAAGTCTCACATAGCCTTTTTTTAAAAAAACACTCTTAGATTTTTTTTTACAGTTACACACATGCAGATCCCCTCTTAATGTGTGTACATATGTATTTTCACACAACCATACATACACACAAAAGTCATACAAGTGCATACATTTGCATATACAAACAATCCCTTGAAGAAAATCTTAAGCCTGAAAGCTTGCTCTCAGATTAAATGCATATGCTGTACTTTTGAAATGGATCATTTGGTGTTCCATCTCATGCAATAGTTGATATGCATAGACATATGGCAGCTAAAACAATAAAGCTTTTCTTAGACACTTAAAATCAACATCATATAATTTTTTTTGTTAACTGAATAAAATTAATTGCTTACCTTTTGCTCAAAACGGACAAATAAAAAAAGCCTGCCTTAGTATTTCACAGCAAACTCTTACATTGCTACAGCAGCAAGAGTGCCAGTTTAGTTTCCTGGATGCCTTCTAAATAATAAAATCTTAAATTACGTATTTATTAAGCGATCAGTCATTTCATTGTGGTAATGCATAGATTTGTGATTGTAGTTACAGTTCACACAGTGGTTTCACTTTTCCACAAACCACTCTTTATTCCCACAGAGCTCTGGGACTGGTCTGTGCCACTCATGTCCGGTTCAAGCTCAAGCACTGAGGTTTTCAGGGTGCCATTGAGGGCAGCAGCCCCAGGAACAGTGGTGGTGACACTGTTCAAAGGGTAGGAGCAATGCTGTGCTTCTTGCTCTGCAGATGCTGCCACCTTCAAATTGTCTCTGCTGGAGCATCGTCTTTGAGCTGCATGCATAGCTACAGAAGGTGGAAGCGGGAAAGGTTTGCGGCTCCCGCTGCTTCCTCCATCACTGCCATCAGATGGGCTGGTGGCCGCCGACTCTCCTAGCCGCTTCCCATTGGTCAGTCGGCTGGCCTGGTTTTCTGATAGACTGTGGTGGATGCTTCCATTCTCGCTTGTGGCCTGTTTGTAAACAGCATGTGAGGAACTGAGGTGCTCTAAACCTGTGGGCCCTAAAGCTCCAAGACTGCCTCCCCCTCCAGTCCTTAGAGCTTTGAGACGATAGTGTCCCCTGACTTCCCCCCGATGATAATACTGAGTGCCGCCCTGTTTAGTCCTGCTGCTAATTTTCTTTCTTTGGGGGTGAACAGGTGCTGCTGAGTTAACAAAAGGTAGAACATTGTTTGTTGGCTTGGTGATGTTGTCAGTGCTGGTACTTGTGTTGTTTCTTGTAGGGATGCTGGTGGTGTTTGGATTGTCTTGTGTAATCTGCAGGAGATTGGTGAGCTTGCAAGGCGCATGGCCAACACTGCTTATTGCACTTGGCGTGGACGAGGACCTCGCTGATGAGTTATGAGAGTCAACAGATGGATGGCAGTTGATGAAGAGCTGAGATCCCTGCTCAGAAGTCTGCATTCCACTCCCAGCGGTGCACGTATGTGTGTAAGTGGAAATGGGATGGGAGCGGCGATAGCCTGGACAGCAAGACAACCAAGACGTCCGTACATCCAGACGTCGGAAGCAGTGGTGCACCACCAGAAACACTCCCAAAACTATGGCAACTATTCCATAGAGACAGCTAAACAGCAAGCTTGAGTGGCCTGTGAGCCACATTGCCATAGCTCCAAAGCACCACATAGCCACAAAAAGGAAGTGGGTGGCTACCAGCACAGAAAATTGTGTCTTCAGCGAGTACTGATCTTCGGGAGAGACAGCTGGAGCGACAGGTACCACAACTGAGTCGGTTGAAAGAAGGCTGGTACTTCCTGCCAATGCAGGGTGGCTCTCGGTCCCGGTAGACAAAGTCGTTCCTGTGCATTCTTTGGTCACATGGTGCCTCAGGCGAAACACAGTGCACAGGAAATATATCCAGGTCACCAGCACGACCAAACTAGCTGGAACAAAGAAAGAGCCTAGACTGGAGCGCCAGATCAGCCAACAGCTGCAAAAGACCAAAAAGATAGATGGATTTGTGCAAAATGAGTAAGTCTTTGTGTTTTCAGCATAGAACCATTCACTTTAGCATAAAAACAAATAATACCATGACGAGAATCAGGAATAAAAGAGCAGCACTTACTAAGGGCTGTTGTCTCCGTAGTTGTTGACATTAACAGCTGCAGTGATCCCACAGATGATGAGTGGAACTCCATCGGCAATCAAATAGAACCTGGTACGGCAAAGAAAAGCACATGACATATACGTTTTTCTACACTAAAAGCATTTTAACTATCTTTTTGAAATTGTTTCTGTGTGACTTCTTTCTAAAGCTGTCTTCGCTGTCTGACACCTCACCAGAGCTCCACGACTGAACATTTTATTAGAGAACAAAAAGGATATAGGTCAGCAGAGACCCATAGGTCAGTCACTTGCTGGAAATTGAACCCTTGTTACTGCAACAAAGGACTGACTGGAGATCCAGTGAGGTCAGGGATAGTCCATGATGACAGCACTTTTATGATGAGTTTTACAGAACAGCAGAGATGAACAGAACACTGAATAATTGTCCTTTTGAATCACCCTGCTTAGATTTATGACAACCCATTTGTGCTACTTTTAAATTTGTGTCACACATTCTTCTCTTTGTTCCAAATTCATTTGGCCATATGGGTTTTATGTACTTCAATAACCCCTCTCCCACCCCCACCACCAATGTTTCCTAAACAGAAGGACTTTGGTTGTTGCACACAATGACTGCCTCTGATGGTTGACAGGCTGGGTGGGTGGCCTTGCACAAGAACTCCCGCATTTGTCTTACACATAAACCATATTGACAGCAAATACCAATCTCCTGATCCAGCAAATGGAGCGTTGTTCCAACTGACCTGAGCATGGGTCGCTGCGTGGGAGGAGCAGGAGACTCTCCTTCGGTCTGTTGAGGAATTCTCCAGACAGCTTCTTTGTAAATGACTCTGGCACTGACTCCAATCCACAGCAATGTCGAAAGCAAGTAGTAATGCAGAGCAATGCCCACCTGTTATGCATCACATTCGTATCAGACAGGAATCTGGTGTGACACAAGCTGGAGGCACAAACTAAACATTTATTAAATACTCACAGCCCTGCAAACCACAGGATAGCTGGTCAAGCCTATGCCCCCCACATAGATTGCTGTTGTCATGGCAATGTGGAAACAGGTATTCAGGAGTGTGTGCCAACTTTTTCTTGATATGTGAATTGAGCTAAAAATGCCAAGGAAACAATTAGAAGACTGGCAGAGTTGGCAGCAGCAGCAACATGTGCTCTTTCTGCAATGCAATACCTGTGATGGACTATGTGTGTAATAACTATTGTGAAGGCGCAAAGAAGGAGAACTGCAGTGCAGGCATAAACCACAGGGTGGAGCACCTTCACAGAATTGGAATTGGAGTTGTGGAATTCAGGCACGTCCTTGAAAGAAAAGGCAAACCATATAATCTTGTGATTGAATTCCTCAAATTATGGATGAATAGCAAAATACAGAAGCATGTCCAACCTGCAGTACAGCATAATTGCTGAGCAGAGTGCAGCGCATCGTTGAGGTTATGCTGTCACTGTGGGCGAGGCGACAGCCTTCCTGGCTCCATCCTCCTTGCTTCTGAATGCTCCACTGGACAGGCACCACATCTCTACCAGGAGACAAGTGCCGCAGGGACACCCAGATAGGATCGGAGTTGTTCCACATCCTACAACCATCTTTCAAAGACCAAAAGGGATTTGTTAAAAAAGCAGTTTGTTGTAGATTTGACAGATTATATCTTTGGTGTTTTCTCACCAAGGCCAACAAAGATGACAGGAGTGTTGACAATGCGTTTGGGGAATTGTTCAGAATTCCTGCTTGAGTTGGTGGAAACAGGAAAGAAACTGCCTGTTCGAAAGGCAACAAACTGCAGCTTACAATCTGAAGCAGCATCAGGAGGAAACAAGGTAGCTGGAAGACTCACAGAGGCCAGGGCTTCAGAATTCTGGAGCACAAACAAAACAGGCAAAGGGATTGCATTTTTTGCACTAAAACCAACCATTTAATCTCAAATAAAGATATTGTAGGTACAAAAAATAAAAAACCCTTACATTTACTTTTATTTTTGTTTTACTTCTGCTCACGGTCTGTACCATTATAAAATACAACTAAGTGGAGTAAAAGGTGCTGTTTATATGTAGAAATATAATTTATTTGGCTTGATTTAAATTGTACACACCGCAGAGTCATCTAAAAGGAAAAAAAAATACTGGTTCATAACTTCATAACACAATGAAATCCTCAGATTCTGTTATTTGGTGGAGTAAAATCTTGCTGCTTTTGAAAATGTATCACATCCCAGAAGCATTTATAGTACTGTAAGTTAATAAGAGAAAATTAAATTTCCAAAATGTACCCTCATTAATATTAAATGAGAATAAAAACATTTTCTTACTTCCCAATAATTTCTTCTGATTCTGTAATGTTTAGGAGCTAATGGCTCACCTTAAGGGGAAAGTTGCTGAGCGGTGTGTTATGAGAACCCGCCGTGCAGTGGAAATGAAGCTGCTGTTCCTGAGCAGAGTCCAACACATCGGCTCCCTGGCCCACTGACACCCCATGACGCTGATATGCAGTACAAGTGATGCCAGTGAAGTGAGCTGGTCTTATTAGGTGGGCCTCCATCACTATGTTCCTAGAAGTCTGTGTATTTCAAACATGGACACAGAATAACATTACTAGCAATATTTGTTTAAATATTTAATCAGAACCAAAAAGCTTGGTGAAATATTTGTTGTGTTTATAGTAAGATTTTTACACATGCCAAGGTTATGAGGACTTTAAGCTTAGTTGAAGTAAAAAAAACAAAAGAAAAGGGCGCAACGTTACTAACCATAGAGAAGTCTTGAGCATGACTGTGTAGCTGAGGCCAGGCCAGCGTCTCTAGAGAATAGATAATGGCGCTACAGGCTCTCTTTTCTTTCTGAGCCACTGCGAGGATTTGATCATTCACTTGCATCAGGTTACTGCCCATCTCTACCATCACCTTTGACAACTGAGAGGAAAAAGTGTAGAGATCATCAATGTAAAGATCACAATTAAAAATATATAGGTTTAAAATGTCACATTTAGTGTTTCTTACTTCTCTCTGCTGTGTAACATGCTCCATGAGTTTATCCATAATCTCTGCCACATAGAACATTGATACAGAGTCAGTGAAACTTTCAGCTTCTAGAGTGTATGTGCGCACTTGACGAGCCACAGTGACAGCATTGGATGCATTGATGGGCCTCTAAAAGATAAAAGTATAAAAATGTTTAGAACATGGGTTTTAAAGAACTCCAGGACTGCATTGAGGCTGTGTCGGATAGTTTCACTGACCAGGATGAAGGTATGCAGCACACGAGTAATCCCACTGGTGTAGAGACAGTTTGAATAGTCACCCTCTTGCCACTTTCCAGAGCGGTCGCAGTAACGAGAAGCCTTTTTCTGCTCTGATCCCCCATCTACTGATAAGGAGGGGTAACGCAACTGTAGGCAGTACTGATGAGAAGTTATGCCTGCCATTGTTCTTGGCCACCTGTGGGAAGAGTCAAAAACTGAGTGCTGAATCTTTAAATTACATAAAATTATGCACACAAGTTCATGTTTGTTGATGAAATGCATCCCTCATCTGTCTTACCTAAACTCCCCACGACTGTTGACAACTTTATCTTCTGGACAGAAGGGGGCGCTATTCTCCAGCACCACTATTTCCACATGGTGAGAGGAGTTGCCCCGCCTGGTTGAAACGACACACTCCCACTCTCCACTGGCCTCCACATGGACGTTGAACAGAATAAGCTCACTGAAAGAGGATATATTTGACAGCGCATTATAAAACGGTACTAATTCACAATGAACTTTGAAAATAAATGAATAAATTTGAATTTGACAGTAACCTTGTGATTAAAGTGCAGTCATGCACAACATTGTTTCCTAACTGGACTCCCTTTTCAAGATTGGAGGTCACCACTTGACCATTGTGTAGCCAATGTAAAGTGGTGACATTGTCCACCAGGGCTGCAGTGCAGTGGAAGGGCAGTTGGTCACCTTTGAAGACTACCTGTCCTTGTGACGGCAGCAGTATTAGGGTGTGCAGCTCCAGTGGACCATCTGAATACCAAAAGAGCACAAAGTTACAGAGATGGTCATTAGAGACGCCACCATTCTAGGTTTAAAATCAAACCATATGTTGCACCATTGAAGCAAATCACGGGGAAAGTGAATCGTTGCATTGTTATCCACAGCGTTTACAAATTAAATAAAAAAATCTTGCTAAGCTGCTAAGAAAGAACTCTTAATTTTTTTGGCACAGCCACTGCTTAATACTGGATAATTATCTCCAAGCCACCTCATTTGTGTGAATCAATGCTCTCACCACAGCTCAATTGGCTTTCCTTCAGTCTATTCAGTGGTTCCCTCCTTAGGCTGCTGGGGTAGGCACACAAGGTTTCAGACCCAATTTGCACCGACCTGCCCTGGAGGAAGCTCGGAACCCAACGAAGCCCACAGTCACATGTCAGGTAGTCTGAGTTGAAGTTTCTGAAGATAGAATAATTAACAGAATAAACCTCAATGTTTGCACTGCACTGTTAGTAGTTCTGGGCTTTCATTAACATCATTTACCATAACGGAAAGAAAACACAGAAGTTCTTGAACTTTTTCCACTATTAGAAAAAAAACGTTATTTTTCTTTTTGAAAGTTAAGTGGCTTATTTTTTATTTATTTATTTTTTAACAATGAACATTATTGCTCCCAAAAGCAAGCTCACTTTTCTTCAGTACTCACACCCGCTTGAGAGACGGCAGCTCCTCAAACACTTCTGAATCCAGGGTCGAAATGATGTTGCCAGATAAGTTTCTAACAGAACACACAAATTAGTCACGAACAAAGTTATCTTCATGTCTTTTCCACAAGTCAAAGCACAGAACAGTTTCACGGAAACCAATCAATCTGTCTCTTACAGTTTAGCCAAATTTCTCAGCCCCTGGAACATGTCTCCTGTCAGGCAGCCAATGCGGTTGTTGGAGAGGTCACTAAAAAGTGTCAAAAACAAAGAAAACAGTTACTTATTTTTTACTTTTTTTTTTTTACCAATAGATAGATTTTTCATGCACTGCTCACTCTATTTTAGTGATGCCAGGACACATACTGATAAACTTTGTGAACCTTTCATAGTCTTTTTATAAGATTTATTGTTTCCAGCCTCTTCACTATACATTTTTTTCTGTACAAAATTAATAAACCTACGGTAATATACTCTCTTAACACAGTATATTGCAGAACAGGTACATTTTGCCATCCTGAATGATAAAAAACTTTGATGTAGTAAAATAATAATCCAATCCGATTTTTGTTTTAGTGCATAAAATCTGCCATCTGTTTATTCTGTTCAGGATCACAGGGTTGCTGGAGCCTACCCAGCTACTGTCAGGGTAGGGTGAGCTGCACCCTGGGCAATTAGCCAGTCCATTGCACATCCAAATAGAGAGAAATAAAGATTCACACTCACATTCACACCTCAGGGACAATTTAGAGTCACCAATATACTTATCAAGAATGTCTTTGATTTTCAAGAAGCTGAAAAAAACCCAGAATTTACACAGAGGGACCCAGCTGGAACATTTTCACTGGGAAGTGATATGCTACTATACTATACTACTACGCCACTACCCCTTAATGCATGACATATAAATCAAATATATCTTTTTTTCCTATCACTTCCCAAATTCACATAGTTTAAAAATGTGTAAACTGAGCCCTGAAACTGAATTCCCAATTTGAAGTAGCAAATGTTGCAGTTCTTCAAATGACCACTGGAGGTTGGCTTCAGAAGGGAGCAATAAAATGGTTTTCTACTGATTCCAAGTACAAAAAGTTCTAACTCTGTATCAAAAATTGTTTGATGTTGATCACTTTTCCATTCATGACAATAACAGTCTCCAAATCAAAATGAAATGTTTTGAAATGATCTGTCATTTTAACTCCAGCTCATTTCAGGATGTCGGTTATTGCCAATTTGAAACAATTTCAGAGCATAAAGTCCAATGCTTTATTTATTTATTGAAAATGTAGCTCCAATGTCTGACATTGGGAACCTGAAGTATGTCAAGCACTGCTCTGAAATCCAGAAATCTCCTAAGCTTACCTTATAAGAAAGTGTAAGAACTTCTTTTAAACCATTCCAACTTCATCTGATTTAGTTTCAAACCACCCAACAAAAATCCCCAGACACTTTCCCTTTTCAGGATCCCAGAGGACCCAAGTATAGGTTTATCATCAGTGGGATAAAATAGGGCCCCTGTTCACCACTGAGGATGATGTATGGCTGAAGCCAGAAACGATCTGCACTGTTGCACCTCTGACACCACCCAGCAGAAAGCTGTCCAGAGCATGTGTTTATCTCTCCCTGTTTGTTTTGAGAAGCCCCAGACCTCGCAGGAAAAATACAAGAACAAGGAGGAGGGATAGGGAGTCATGCGGCGTGGCGCAGACAAACACTTTCGTCTCACTCTGCAACAAAGCCTTAAACTCCAAAAGCACAGGGAGAAAGCAGCTATCGGCTGCAAACGTTACTTATGGGTAGTCCTTAAGTTACAGTAGTAGTTGACAGGCCTGACACCCAGAAGCTTCCACCAACGCTGGCAGAAACATTTATCTGAGGAGGCGTCTATGTCCCAGTGTCACCAGGAGCTCAACATAATCTACTGTGAGCCAACAAAACAGTGTCTCATTGACTCATTTACTGTCCATCTGGTGAGAAATCACAAACAAACTTGAATCTGTCATCACATACCAAACATTTCAAGTCCACTAAGTTTGTGTTTGTACTTTTTACACTCAGCAGAACTGTGATCACGATCTACTTACAGTCTCCGAAGTTCTGACAGGCCCTGGAAGGCTCCTGGCATGATGGTGCTGATTAAGTTGTGCTTGAGATCTCTGGAAACGGAGAGAAAAATCTGAAAATGTATGCAGGAGTATGCTGGCAGAGATACAGCCGTTTTGTTGCTAAAGTTCATCTTGATTCCCCACCTCATACCTTCAACATAACTGAAACCAGCAGTCTACTCATTTACCAATTTTTCAGGGAGAAACTGTTTGTCAAGGTCTGTGTAAAGCTAATACAATCTCGAAAAAAAATTATGAGGGACCTTCATTTAGTTTCCAGTCAGGCTAGAGCCAGTATTCATTTAAAAATGACATAAAATTGACAAAGTTTTAAACAAAACAGCTTCCTCTGGTTTTTATGAAGGGGAATGTTGACACATTTTTCAAAAGCTGGTTCCTGCTGTGGGACAATGCACAATAATTCTTTACAAACATAGGAAATCTCATTCTCTCAGCGACCTGGATCTAGGTCTAGAAAAATGCAATTTCTTAATCAAATTTTAGACAAAACTTCAGCATAAAAAAAAACATGCTGGGATCTTTAAAGGTTTCCGAAGATCAAATTACATAGTCTACAGAACTAATATCCCTCTTTAACATGTGTTAAACTACTCAGCCAGATGCCCGCTCTGCATAGATCCCATATTTTCTCCTTTATTTTTCAGATGGGAATAGTGGTAATATGGGTCAGGAGATGGAAGGTTATTAACAGGACATGTAATCTACATTCCTAAAGTACAAAACTATTGTATTCCTGTTGCAACTGTCACAAAAGATGTTTTCTTAGAGGGCTTAGAAACATTAATGCAGTGACTCATTTTTTAAAATCTCATTTTATTTGCTGTGCTTTTGTAAAATGGACAGCCTTAGGTAACTTTATGCTCCTTTTTTTCCTCCAAAAGGAAAGTCTCTCATTGCTCCGTTATGCATTGTATAACCTCAGGCATTTCTTCCCCAATGCAATGTTTACTCTGCAAAAGCCAATTTTTTTGTTTTTATTCTGGTCAAAGTCAGACAGAGATATTGTTTTATAAAATGACCTGAAATATGTGGATTTGCAGAAATAAAAGCAAAAGAGGGTTCATGTTGATACAAAATACCTCCAGGACACTACTCATATTTGTACTCCAGACAGATATTAGGATGGAGCAACAATTTTCTAGCTTTAAATCGGTCATTCTGAAGTTTCCTGTTCTTTTGTTAATGCATTTTTAGACACCTCTAGCAATTTGAGAGAAAGCTTCCTGTCAGACAAAGTATTCTGCAACCATTTTAAGTTTATTTTAACAACAAAAATACATTATTTATACTTTTCGTAACCAAAAGTAAGAAAGTAAAAAAAAAGAAACCATGTTGGGCAGAAAAATGCTTCTGGGTATTTGTGTCTGCAGTTTCTTTCTGTCTGTTTTGATGCATGTGGTAATTGCTGTGTCCTGAGAATGCATTTGTTTCTTTGTGTCAGTAGCTGTGTGGTAGCTGTTGACCAGTGCAAAAAAAAGGAAAAAAAAGAATAACTGTTCTGTTGCTCTCAGTCTGTGTGCCACAAAGCTCATTAGTGTAGTGCTGAAAGACAAGGCGCTGCCCACCATTTCCTCTCTATAAGGTCTGTCTCTCCCACCCTGTCTGTCCCTTTCAAAGACATACCCAAGATCTGCTGCAGCGTTGACTTAAATGTGCATTTACTCTCAAACATAACATTTGGGTTGTTATTTTTTTTGCATTATTACATTTAGAAAAATAAAGATAATTTAACCACTTATAAAACTTCCTTCAGAAGACAATTCAATAACACTTCAGATTGCAGGATATGTATACGTTTTACTAACAAGACGCCTGAACAGCTTGCATTGTACTTTAATTGTATTTTTAGTTGATACTGTTCTTTACAATTTACTACATATTATTCACCCATCTACAATAAAGTATGTCAAGATGATGAAGAATACCTTTGATTTAGTCATTCTTCACAAGTACACTGACATTAAATTACTGTGTACAGGCAGAATTTCTGTAAGTTTTTGCTGTTTTATTTGTTTTTACAAAACCATGTTTGTTTCGTAAAAAAAAATACAGAACTTTTTATTTTAATCTCCTCATTTTTGTTATGGTTTGGTTAGTTTTTTTCATTTTTCAACTGACTTACAGCAACTCTGTATTTAGTATGAGCAGCGTGCAGGGCTATAATTTAGTGCAATGGCTTGCCCAATGCGTAAATTTGGCTCCTCTTTCCAAGTACTGCTTTCAAACAATACAACATGAGTAAAAAAAACAGACTTCATTTGCTGCTTTGTTTGTCACTTGCTAGGTATTTCTATTTATAATAGAAATATATTGACGTAATTTAAATTTTGACATCTTTTTCTATCAACGTTCAAACTTTATCAGTTCTAACTCAGATTCTGCATTTACACATGATTAGTTCACCAAAATTCTAAATTTACACTGCCCTTCACGACTCTAATTCAAATTTAACATAGAATGAATGAATTTAAAGTGTTTTGAAAATTGGCACCAGTAAAGAGCGACAGTAAATCAATCAATGAAACAGAATAGATTTATAGCACCAATTTATACTCCATATCCGTCCATCCTCTTACTGCGTGCTTTGTTATGAGCACATTTTGTTTTGCATTTGTGTTTGAAACAACACATCAATCAAATATGCTTGAAAAAATGTCCTCAGGTTCACATGAAAGTGCAAATGATAATGAGTCATACACAGAGTCACATGTTGATGCTAAAACTCTCCAAATGTCATGTTGTTTTTAGATTTATTACTATATTATATCACTTACAGGTGCATGTTTAAATTAGCTAGAATGCAAAAAAATCTTTTTATTATTTGTCTTAAATGTTTTAAATGTCACATGTGGTGTGATTCAGAGGAGTAGCAACCATCTGTATCAACCAGTAGATGATACAATGTCTTATCACAGAGCTGTGGAATGTGAAGCTACTCACAGGAGAAAACATGACTTCAACCACGAAAGCCTCTAGCCTTTATGCAGTTTGTCTGTCACCATCACCGTCAAGGCTAATCTTGCATCCCCTCACCTACAAACTCTTCATTTGCTAATTGATTTATTTAAAATTCAGCAACAGTGTGTGCAGCTGACATGACATCCAAATTAAAAATGATCTTTTAGTTGGCCTCTACAGTGGCTGGTTCCCTTCCTGTTAGCAGAATGCCTTCTCTGCACTCCACACTGATGACAAGAGCTGTCATCAAGGAGGAGGATAACAGCAAAGACAAGAATTATTTCAAGGTTTCAAGTTTGCTGAGTATAAAATGTCCGAATCCAACCAGCTTACATTGTAGTAATCTTTTTTTTCATTGTTCTTCACATTATTCTTGTTTGTTTTATCATCGTAACCTATTATAACCTATTATGCTTTCTTACCTTATAGGTGCTGTGCATTTATCCCCTTAGTTACATTTGACTGGGGTCACAGGCTGGACTGTCACTGGCTCGAGTTCAGCCCTGACCATTGTCTGCTGCCGTGAGGCGTAACACCAGAAGCTCCCATTAGGGATGCCCTTTTTCTCCCACAAACTTCTCCTCATCAATGGCTGCTGGTTCTTTGCCATTTTTAAGAGTCATCACTGTGTGGGTATGGAGGATGAGCACCTGGGCCCCATCCAGCCTGCAGAGGAGTGATGTGCTTGTAGGGCTGTGAGAGGGTCATAATGAAGACAAGCTTCTCCAGAGATGGAGTGCTCCATTATAAGGAGCGCCCCAGCAGGGACTGGAGTGCTGACATTGTTTGGGCCTTGGACTGGGGGAGAATGATGAAGCCAGAGAATGGCTGCTCATTATCACCAGAGTGGAATCCAGAATTTCCTGCTGCTGTTTTTTTTGTTTTGTTTTTTAAAGGAAAAACGAGGCATAAACGGGCTAATGTCTGACTTGACGGGTACCAGATAAGACAAACAAGTATTTCCTTGAAATAAAGGTATGCTAGAAAAAAAACATAAAATTAACAAGCACTGCAGTTCCTGACAGGGGTCATTAGTCACAATTTTTGCGCTCCGTGTCATATCCTGTCTGGTTGGCGTCTCAAGCAGAGACCCCTGCTTGTTTATTTTTACAGTTTCCTTTTTCTCCTTTTTTTTTTTGCTAGCTAGCTTTCCCCTGTAGGGAGGGGTACATGAGGTACGAACTAAGCAAAACTGTCCCTATGCATGGCCCTGTGTGGACCCCACCTCCCTACACGGCAACACACTCGCTCACAATGGGGGCTCTGTAACACAGGCCCCAAACACACTCTTGCCTTCCCCTAAAACAGGAAACCAGGATTTGCAGAGATCTTGTTTTTCTACTAATTTCCTGCTTTGCTGCCCCTTTCCTAGATTATTTTCTTAACTTTGTTCCTCTTCCTCTCAGATTGGATACACCTGACAAACTTTTGGTCTGCTATCACAAAAACCATTGTCATGCAGTTAGAAGGAAGCTCAGGGTTTTCATAACTACAAACCTTTTTAGATCGCTTGTGGAAATTGTCTTAAAGCCGTTTTGTTTCAAAATTCGCCAGGCGACATCTCATCATTAGTCACTGACAACACCATAAGCTGCACAGTTGTTAGTAGGATGCATGGATATAGCAACATGTTTATTTAAAGTGTAAAATTTCCTGCGTTCATTATGTTTCCATAATTTGCAGCAAGAGGAGATGGAGGTTGCACTGCCAAGACAAACGGTGGAATTTCTTGGTAACCATTTTTAACTCCGGGTCTGGCTTTTTGAGCAGCCGAGGCCAGCAGTTTTCACGGGACCTCCCAACAACCAAAACAAAGGCAAAAAAAAGAAAATACGGCCATAATTACAGAGTGATAACTGCTATCGTGCTGATGCCATCCACATTTTTTGGAGTCAAAAACCTCTGTGACAGTCTTTCTGTCAAAAAACAGCAATCAGCATTCAAAAACTCCATCAAGCAGTTACATTGGATAGGAAAAAGTTGACAACTGACTTATATCTGCAGTATATTTTGCCGGTAAGACGCAGGAGATGCAAAGGGAAAATAGAGAAGTACAGCAAACGGAAGTGGCGTGGGGGTTTAGGGGGGATTAAGGGAGAGTCCAGTGAAAAACTCAAGTTCCTCCAGAGGAAAATACGATTGAAACCATATCATGTTTGTCCAGAGTGTGTGCGAGTGTGTTATTGGCGTGTAAAGCATACAATTTTGTAATGGGCTTATAAGGGGGCTCGCTTTGCTTGTTTCCATAAACTCCCAGAGCCGTGACTGAGCTAGGCTTGCAACACAAACACACCCCATTCCTTGAGTTTATCTGAAAGACACATCTGGAGTCTATCAACTGCTGCAGCACCCCCTTTCTGTTTCCACTCTTCAGCACGCTTAACCCCTTCCTCACCCGCTTCACCCCTTGGTGCGGTGCACTCCTATTAAATGAGTGTTCCCAACCAGGAGCCAATCAGTGGCGTGTGCAGGAAAAGTGCTCATTTTTCTGTGAAGCGGAAACACGACTCCCATGTAGAACCTCCCCAGCTGGCTTTTACTTTCTCCAGAGTGGTGGACCACTTCAATATGAACTTTGTCCTAACCAGACTGGTCTAGACAGTATGCCTTCTTGCCATTTCTACCCATCCTTCCGCGTCTTTACGTGGGCCACCTCTAATCTGCTCATCTATAAAGGCTCCTTGGAAATAATGGTGAAATCCTGTAAAGGAAAAGAACTTAAGGTTTATAAAAGAGAAATTGCTTTTCGTCCCTCTCCCTGCTTTTTTCCTTTTCACCCACTTGCCACCCTCACGCCATGTTTAGCCATCACCACTCCACTTACCCTGTGTCAGATGGTAAACTTGTTGAAGTTGGACCTTTTCCTTGCCTTAGCTGCTTAGAGTGATGGAGGGGATTTTAAGTTTGTTTTGGTAAAGACTTGTGGTCTTTCTTGCCTTAAATACAGCAAAGAATATCAAAGAAAACAGTACGATTGTTTTTTCTAATGTTAAAGTTTGCTTTGTTCTATTAGAATTAGTGGAAAATTAAAGCAGCTCCCAATTTCTACTCATTTTCGGTTGAAACAACTTATTTCAAAGATTGGATTACCATACATATTTCTGCTCATATCTAGTGCATGAGGTTAAGTTATTCTGAGCAGATTCTCACCGTAGAAGCAGCTTCAGACAGACAGATGTTGACAAAGCCGAACACACTGCTAACACCTCAAGCCGTCAGACATTCTTGACCACAGGCCTCACTCCTGCCTCTCAGACCTGTCCACTACAAACGCTCTGCTGCTCCCTCATCCATCATCAGAACTGCCCTTTGCTCCCCCTTCCTCTATCCTTATTGGACGAACAGATCTGGTAATGAGGGCCCCTTGTGTCCTCCCTGTCTGTCCTGTGTCCCATGGTGCAGTGGGGCCCAGCTGGAAAGGAGCCAAACAGCTTCAGCTCTCTTTGCTCATTATTCTCATTACCCTGCTTCAAATCACTGTAGGACAGGCTGCTGGGATCTGTCCACAACTCATAAAGTTCTTGGCTCATTAGTGCTGTTGCCAGTGAGAGATCCAGCCACAAAGAGTGTATGCAGAGACAGAGGTAGGCAGATAAGTGCACCACGTAAGAACAGCTTCGGTCGCCTGATATGAATGTGGCTTTTCTGGCACACAACAGCTACCTCCACACAGACCAGGCATGGTTCAGCTAAAGTCTTCATGCCCAAGGCTGGGAAGAGAAGATATTCCAGTACTCAAATGTAGCTGTTGGACAGCAAGTCCATTTAAAAGAGTTACAAAAACACAGGAGTCCGGTAAAATGGCAAAAACAAACAAGCCTAAATGTCTCTTCTATGCTTGGGTGGTTTGGCAAGTTTTGAAGGCAACAGTGGCTTTAAGGAGGTTTAAGCC
This sequence comes from Adrianichthys oophorus, assembly GCA_036245035.1. Lineage (NCBI taxonomy): Eukaryota > Metazoa > Chordata > Actinopteri > Beloniformes > Adrianichthyidae > Adrianichthys > Adrianichthys oophorus. Next base: position 10,001,101 of record BSAI01000189.1, on the reverse strand, counting down.
CAATGAAAGGGCTAACTGTGTAGATTTCTGAACTGGTTGGCCCCAACCCAAAGGAGGGTTGACCATTTTGCTAAGAACAACAGATCAGACATCAAACCTGAATAGATGTGTTTGACACTCAATGTTTCTGCTCAGAAAGTAGACACCTTTGAAATGACTGAGCAGCAAAATGGGCTGCCCATACTAGGAAGCAGACTCAGGAGTTACACTGGAGTCATCTCAGAGATGCTGTCTGTGTATGAGAAGCAAAGAGAGATGAGCAGACTTTGTTTATCCTTGTCACGTCGGGGGAGAAATGCAATATAATTCCCCTGTGTGTTTACTCAGCTCTAGCGGGCTGGCTTTTGATTACAGCACTGACCACAAAATATGAGTAAGTGTTCACTACTGCCACAAATGACAAGCACATGTAGACAGCTCGCTGGAAAGACTGAGAACACCTGAAAAACTCCATGGAAGGCTGACGGGACAAAACTAAACTGAAATCTCTCTGGAAACAGAAGGACGAAAAAATCACCAGCAAGTTCTGACTGTAAACTCACATCTCCATTTGTACCATCCAACTTTTCCATCACTGCAACTGTGAATTTCACTGTGGCATTTTTTACAACAGACAGCAAATTTCCCATGAGCTCACATGTAATTATAAGTAGTTTGCGGGGCTGAATTAAAGGTTGAAGAGAGAGTGAATAGGCCACCGCTGTGTGTCAGAGAGCCAGGGGAGTTAAGACGCAAAGGAGAGAAATGAGGCCTGCATGATTTACGTTATGTCCTCTCATTACACCAGATCCCTACATCTTCCACTGTGGAGAGTATACAAGCATGCGTGTGAGTCCCTGTTTATCATAAGACTTTGCCATAAGTCTTCTAGTAAAACTTAAACAAGTACTCCCCTCCCTCATACGTTTTATTGCTGCCTCAGGTATAGAGGCCACCAGCTGCATAAGTTCAGGTTACTCGACCCTTTGACCTCCCGTTACCTTTGGGAGGCTTGTCCACACTTTTAAAAACAAGCAATATGAGCTCATTTTACACGTGTCGTGACACCAAGCTAATAGACACATTTCTAATATGGTTTCACTTTTATCTAAACTTTGAGATCCCATGTATTTCCTGCCAAAAAAAAATTTCCATGTCCTTGGTGCAAGACTGTTTACATGAGAACTGAAAACTTGGCCTTCAAAGTATTCGCCGCTGGTGTTCTCGCTAGACCTTAGAAAACACAGCCATCTCAGCAAACTGGGTTTTTGTTCTCAGTCAGTGTGTCTGGTGGAAGCTGCAGTTGGTAGACACAGACGAGCTGACAACTGCAGCAAATTACCATATTTTTCTTTCTTTCAACGTTTTTGAGAAGCTTGTTAGCTTCATGGGTGGCAGCACAGATTGGCATGTGGAAGCAATATCCCTTCAACTGCCTCCCTCCACACACACACACACACACACACACACACACACACACACACACACAC
>BSAI01000189.1:9950071-9999622 GCA_036245035.1 Adrianichthys oophorus | reverse complement strand
ACACACACACACACACACACACACACACACACACACACACACACACAGAAACTTGACAAAATCAGTGTCTGCAAGACTACAGTACCCACATAGGATCGGCACCACATGTGCTGCTCTCATAAAACTTTACAGGGATGCTGTTTTGTAATGGCACACCTTAAAAAAAGGGGTTGAATTGCTGGGAAATGTGTTGAAGAAAGTTGGTCTTACAACAGAGTAACCGTGGAAGCAGTAGCTGCCTGTGAGCATCACTTTATTTGACTAAAATATTTTGTATTGTATGTACAGATAAACAAATGAATTTAAGTAATTTAAAAAAGTTTGTCTCACTTATCTTGGGAGTCTAAGACTAAAACCTGAGACATTTTTAACACCTTTAAAATACTTTTAAGTATCAAGTTCCATGCAAGAGATAGACAATAGACAATGACAAAGTGCAGAGCATCATTAAGTCCACCTTTAGGTGTACAAAGACTATATTAAGTTCCCACCATCATTTATTAGCTTTTCGTCACCAGGAAGCTTGTGCATAAAGTTGCTGAGAAGTGGTCCTGTCCATCACTTGTTTCACACCCCATTCAGTGAATTTACAACATCATGAAGGAGTGCCAGACTGTCTGAAAGCCGCAGGGGAAGCTGCCAACACACATCTCCTGCAAGAGATCCCTCTTATCTTGTCCAAAGGAGTGGGACTTACCCGATAAAGAAAGTCTGAAGTGTAATTATGCAAAGTTTTCAACAAATTCTTTGATATCAAGTCTGAGTGTATTATCCTCCCTGCTGGAAGGAAGCCCACGACTGGATGCGGATGGACTAGATGTACACTGAGTTAAGTTGCAGAGTACTGCTTTGTGAAAAGCTGATAGGAGGTGAAAATACTTACAGCCTCTCTAAAGCGGCAAGTCCAACAAAGGATCCATTCTTTAGAGTTTGGATTTTGTTGTTGCTCAAAATTCTGAAAAAAAAAGAAAAATATTGTTAGTAAATATTTTGAGAAATGCATTAAATCAATTACACATCAATGAAGGGACTTAGCCTCAATCGAAGGTGATGTCAATAACAGAAAAGAAACCCAGGGAGGTGGCAGGCCCATGAGAAAATAGAGGCTTAGTCCAAAGGTGTTTCCAATAAATATTTAGATATATATTATTATACACATTTTAATATATCATAAATAATATCTAGATTTAGAAAAGTCAAAGGAATTAGGAGGAACCATGAGATATAGGAAAGTTCTCTGTTTTTGGCTGCTCTCTTAAGGGGTCACCATAATCTGCCCCATCTAATCCTCTGCATGCTCACTCACACCAGCCACCCGGATGTTCTCCTTCACTGCATCCACAAACCTCCTCTTTGGTCTTTCTCTAGATCTTTTCCTGGTAGCTCCATCCTCAGCATCCTTTTATCAAAATATTCTCTTTCCCTTTGAATGTGTTCAAACCATCTCAGTCTGCTTCCCTGTATTAATCTCCAAAACATCTAACATGAACTGTCCCTCTGCTTTATTCATTCTTGAATTCCTGGCTGCTCACCACAGTCTTCTTCACCTTTCCTTTCATTCTTGTCAAAACAGTCACACATCACACTTGAAACTTTCCTCCTCCTGTTCCAGCCTGCACATCTCTTCACCTCTTTCTCACACTCTCTGCTGGACAGCTGATCTTAAGTACTTATTCTTCCGCCTCCTTCCCCTCTGCTCCTTGAACATAATAATTAACGTTTCCCTGCAAAAGTCAAGACCAGAAGACAGTCTTAAAGGGCCTATACCATGAAAGATTAACTTTTTGAGCTTTTAAGTTTGCAGCCAGCGCTAATGGAACATAAAACATAATACAATGTTCTCATAATTTCAATCAATCCTGAAATGTTCTTCTGGTTTTGTTTTTTGCATTTTGCGGCTGAATTTCACTGCAAAATGAACCCATTAACCACCAGCATTCTGTCTGTGATGGAATAAACGCCAGGCCGGCGGTGGCATTTTTGGAATAAAGGTCCGGGCTACCTGGTCATTTTCACATTGTAGTAAAATACACCTACCATGTCTCGATCCAAAATGTATTTTTTCCAAGATCAACTTTCTACATATCTCATTTAGAAATGATTTTTAGAAAATTTAGAAAAGATTGACTCGATTTGATTCTATTAGCAACTTGCCTCAGACAGATGGATCTGGTTGGATCACAGGATAAGAAATCAATTCATTGATTAACCGTTACACTCCTAGAATTAATCTTTAATGCAATTTGAATCTTTCAAAAGGAAAAAAAAATCAAAGATGATATAAATTCCCTCACTACTTCCGAACCACCTAAAAAACTTTATTGTGCAGGACTATCTAGTGCCCCGGATTTTAACAGCAATTCAAACACCAAGCTCTCTACTTTATTTTCTTATAATATGACGTTACCAATTTTCCTAAGTAAAAAACCTAATAAACACGAACATTTCAAAAAGACTAGTGATGAATTCACTGGGTTCTGAATATGAAAACTTGGATGGTTTATTAAAATACATTTAAAATACATTTTTTATACTCCTATATTGTGTATATTTGCCAATCTATTGAGCATCAATCTACACTGGTTGTATTGCAGAGACCATTGGGGAATTTCTAGAACACTGGATTTTGAAATCGTAGATTTAGAGAGCAATGTAAAGTGGTGCACACACTATATATTGCACTAAGTAGCGAGTAGTGAAGGAATTCAGGCACGATCTTAGTTTTTACCCTCATTTTGTAAAAAAAAAAAGACTGAATGTGAATTATTGCAGAGTACTGCAAGAAATCAGTGCTGATGTTTGAATATTCATAACTAGCACATACCAAAATGTGTGATGCTGCAACATAACTGTGTCTGATCCACAGAGCTGTTGGAGCCCTGCTGGGGCGACAGGCCACTGCCATTAACACAGCCCACAGCTTCACATCGTCCTCACTCCTACCACATGTTGCCTAATGGGCTGTTTGTGACAATAGGTATGTCCTTAATCGAGCCAGAAAAGCTGTGTGTGTGTCTTTTAAAAAAGGCAGCCGAGAGTCTTTGAAATGCACAGATTCAGCAGGAGCACTTAGCCCCCCCCCCATTTCCTGCCACATCCATTAAAAATGCTGCCTCAAACTCCCGCTCCTTCCAGCATAGTAAACGACCAGATTTAATCATTCATACTTGATATACAAGAATAAACTGGCTTCATTTACCTGATCACTCTAGCACTTAAAACAAACAATAAACCAAGACAGAAAATCAATGAAAAAAATGAAATAATCTTCTTTCTCAATCGACTTGAACACTTCAGTTATTATAACACAACAGAACCATTATTTAAAATTAGAAACCAAGAGTATTTGTTTTTAGAGTAGGTTAAATCAGGAGAATTTAAACACTCGACTGAAAATTACTGTAATTATGATGTCCTCGACTGATTTATTAAGCTATTAAAGCAAAAAATATGCAACAAAAACACGATTTATTTTAAATACTTACAATCATAGCAAACACACTCATACATATATATATATATATATATATATATATTCTGAAAAAGGATCATTTCCAGCTTTGAGAAAACAAAAACTGCAAGTTCTCAAGTGCTGTAGAGATGATTTACAGTCTGAGTGGACATTTTTAGGTCTATGTAAGAGGAGAAAAGTCCTCTTAAGGCACAGCCTGAATTTGAACCCATGATTTTCAGGCTGGAGGTCTATTGCTAGACTTTGGGCACAAAACCTCTGCGATAAATGGAAGCAGGCCCAAGATGAAAGCTACAGAAGATCCGGAACTGTCCTAATAATTCAATGCAGATATGAGAGGAGAAAGTCACATCTGGCAAAGACACAAGCCACTTAATTGAAGACAGACAGTTTAGATAGCGATAGTTCCTTTTTGACTAAGCATATTGTAAAAAAAAAGATTACTCAGAAAACCAAACACATGTTAGCTTTGGGCGTGCCCATCTGTGCTTGTCTTTGAGGGCTAAATCTTTTGAGAATAGAAAAAAAAATGCAAAAATTATTTTTAAAAAGTGTTTTATACAAGGTAAAGCATGTTTTTTTAAGTGATGGTCCATCTCAATTATTTTAAAGTTATAGGATTATCACTATAACTTGTCCTATCAGTTCACCAAAACTTGACGTCTGGCTTTTACAAATAAACAAAGAATGTAAAATGAGTTCAACCAAAGCACATCTTTTCAGGAATATATGGGCTGCTGAAGCTGGATGCTAGCACATAATCCATTAACCTGAAGTTTGGAGCACAGTTGTAATGAAGCACATTGTTCTTTCTTAAACAATACATGGAGTACAACTTTGAAAAAGAGAGGCAGGCAGAATTCTGTAAACAGACCGAAATAGTCAACGCTCCCATCAGGCTAAACAGGAAACCCAGCCAATTAGATGTTTATTCAGAAACCAGTTTCAGAGGTCAGGGGTTGTGGAGAGAGCACTTCCTGGACAGCCGTCACACAAACGAAGAAGTGTCCTGGGGCAGGTGACAGTTGAGGCATACCCTCTTCATCACTGCACCATACACAGGTTAGCAGGACTTAACAAGCGAGGAAAATGAAGTAAAAGAAAGAAATGATCTAGTTCTGACAGGAAAGTCCATAGAGATAGAAGCTGGGAGTCTGCTCAGTACTGTTTTGGATCATCCAGAGCAAATATATTAATAGTGGAGCCGGTTATGTTGATATTTCAGACAATCATGCATTTTGTGGTACAAGCACCACATTTGGCATGAATGTACCTTAGAATCTCCTGTTTCAGAAAAGCGTGCTAGCCACAGGACAAATCCATTTGTATAGATGGTGGCCGTGCACTCAGTTTTTACAAAATATTTAATGTCTATTTGCAATATGGGCTGTTCATGCACAAAATGCAGTCTTTAAATTTGAGAGATACCTACAAAATAAAATGAAATATGTATATTACATACCGGTATATATTTTATAAAATCTTGGATTTATGGCTTACCTGCTTTTCTGAAACAGGGGATTCTAAGGATTTGGTACAAATTTGGTGCTTGTACCACAAAATGCACAGTTATATTAATAACCGGTTCCACTATAAAGAAAAATAGCATTACTTAAGATACAAAATAATCTTAGAAGTAAAATAAACTCATCCAAATAATCTAAAAAAAAGTACCTTTCTTGGAGAAAAAAACTTCAATATGAAGAAGTAGATTGAACATGTCTCATTTATAATGCAAAACAATTAGAAAAATATACAACTTTGTTTATTTCCAGACATTAAAAATGTTAATAAAAAGCAACATCCTCTTGTCTGCAGTCTTTTTGGCAACAGTAAGGTCTCCAGACATATGAAGTATAAAAATAAGGTTGCTGCACGTGTCAATATCCTAAAGAATGTTGGCCAATACTTCCACCTTTACCTTGTATTGATCCTTAATTTTCCTTCATTGAATATATGCTATCAAATCCCTCCCAATTTTTTAATTCTTAGTTTATATCGGTGGTTTATAAATTAGTTATGTAGTCAAAGATGAACAACAAAGATGACGTTATTTGGCTGAAATCTCAATACCAACCAAGGTTGACGTTAAAGAAAGTATCTGTTAATGCCAATGCTGTCCTGATGTCATTGTGGATGTCTAGAATGAATTGTTGAGATGTTACAAACAAAAATGTTTTTCATCATAAATCTTGTCAATTTTAAAAAAAAATAATGTAGTAAAATTTCTGAAAAAACTGTAAAACTTCAGTAAATGTAACTTGTTGCTACCCATTTCTGGATCTAAACTCCATGAGTAGCTCGTTTCTGTGCCACAAGTGACAAATTATATGGCAGACTGACTTAATCAGCTTTCAAGAGCTTTCAGATGCATGCTGCACAGGCTAATTCAGACCAGATATAGATGCTATCTCCAAACTGCATCTATTATCTTTCATCCACTTAACCCTTTCTGAGCACAAAGGCCTTTAAGAGCTCAGAAGAGTTAACCGATTTTATTTAATTATCAAGAAACAGGGCAGCTGCATGTCATGGTTCCAAAGTCTCAATCTGCCATTTAATGTAATGAATTTACATTCGAGATCAAATAGTAAAAGGTCATATTGAAAGAGACGGGTCAAAAAGAAAAACAGACACCAGACTTTCTTCTGTGGAGTTCCCATAAATCACAAGAGCTAAAGACAGGGAGCAAAAATAAATACATGCTCTAATGTCAAGGTTTGGCTTTTCACTATTTATTTAGAGCAAGTAAACGTTGAATAAATATTGCTGAGTAGTGATGATGACAGAGAAGGTTTTCAGAACTGCAGGGCACAGTGATAAATGACATGGAAATGTTCAGAAAACAGGGTTTGAAAATGCTTTCTAGTACTGGACTTTACTGACCATAAGGGTATACATAAAATTAATGGAAAGTTTAGGAGACTCACAGCAGATATGAGATTTAATTAAATTAGCTTTTACATACAAATTCAATTTTTACATTGGCTTTCATTAGGTTCTAATGAAAAAGAGTTTCCTTAAAATTATTTATTGAAGAGATACAGAGAATAACTTTATTAGGTTACTTGACGCAAAGTCAAAAAATTTCTGTCCAACAGCATTTATAACAGTGTAAAAGTGTTCAATTCAAATGCACGGAAAGATATATATGTCGCAATTCTTCAGTAGAAAAAGACATTTACAATTTTCAACAAAATATAAATTCTTTCATTTTTATTTTGTTATTTCAAGTGTCAAATTATCATGTGGAGCGACTGTCCAGGCACAAAAAGAAATCAAAAACATCCATAAAAGGACACATTTATTTGTTTGCCCTTATGCAATATGTTTCGGATGACTGATATTCTTAAATGTTTATCAATAAACTTTGAAACTTTTCCTGTTGAGTTTTTTTTTGTTGAGGGTAGTTCATTCATTCATTCATTCATTCATTTTCCAATCTGCTTTATCCCTTTCGGGGTCACGGGGCTGCCGGAGCCTAACTCGGCTACTCATGGGCGAAGGCAGGGTACACCCCTGGACTGGTCGCCAGTCTGTCGCAGGGGTCACAATCACACCCCCATGCACACTCACATTCACACCTAGGGACAATTTAGAGTGACCAATTAACCTACGAAGCATGTTTTTGGACGTTGGGAGGAAGCCGGAGTACCCGGAGAAAACCCACGCATGCACGGGGAGAACATGCAAACTCCACACAGAAAGGTCCCCCAGCCAGGACTTGAACCGGGAACTTTCTTGCTGTGAGGCAGGAGCGCTAACCACTGCGCCACCGTGCAGCCCACTTGTTGAGGGTAGTCATCTACCAAATACATTCCCAGAATCATTGCCTGTGTTTGAGTCTGGGAAAGGTGGTGAAGTACAAAAAAAGATTACCACCTATAGGAATAGACTGAAAAAAAAAAAAAATATCCTTCCATCTCCTGTCCCGACTGCAGCTGTTAATCCAAACATGACAGGATGTTCTGTTTGCTGGTCCTAAAACTCTGGTGTCAATCTGCTTTCCCTCGACATAAAATGAAAACAGACAAAAATGTTGTTCGTTTTTTAACAAACTTGAAGCATCTGCAGGAAATGCTTCAGACTGGTTTGGCATTAAGTGCGGGATATGAACGAGATCCACTTGAGTAAAAAGCATTGATTTTGATGGTCCCCTGTTGCCATGTAAATATTTAGCTGGATTCAGACGATGAACTCTGCGTGACTGCAGGTCTCTGCTGCCAAGTAGAAGCAGATAAAAGCAAAATATTTAGACTTATAATTTATAAGGTTTCATCTGCAGACCCAGCTTCCACTTGTCATTAGCTGCAATCTTGACCTATGAAGAGCCAATCTGTGGCTAATTAGGAACTCCACCTTCTGGCTCACCCTTGCATTAATGTAACCCACTGTGGCTAAAAAAGGGCACGGGTTTAGTGCAACAAAGTGTTTAACACGACCTATTTGGTCACTGTGTAAACACAATTTAAGTCTAAATTGCTCTCTTGCTTTGGAGGACTACGTGCAAAGCGAAAGACAAGAACCCTCCACAAAGAAAGGTTACGTGGCAGAAATCCAGTTCAACTTCTGAGACCCACAGGAGCCAGATAATGAGAGATTTCAAATGAAGCCTCAAAGAGCCATTAGTGAATTAAGCCCAGTTCAGTTGGCATGTTGACTTGATAAAACACACGCTGGCCTTTGTCACTGCAGTGCTTAAGTGCATTTAAATAAAAAAATGACACAAAATTGAGGCCTGTGAGCTTAATTTAGTTCACAGGGGGGGTAAGTGATTTTCTTTCTTCCATTTATTTACCACAACACAGTGTGAAAACTTTTATTTTCTTTTAACACTTAATAACTATCCAAACCAACTTTCTAAGGTATCTTGTGCTGCGCAACTGACATTTTTTGACACGCCTTCTGTTTTGCCAGTTTTTGTCAAATATCAGCAGCGACTTTACAAATAATGCAGTCAGGTAAAAGCAAGGTTAAAAATTATATAGAAATAAAGTAAATTAAGAAATTTGTGTCACAAGTATAGTGCTGTGGTTTGTTAAGCCATGTAGGTACCCAAATATGGGCATGTGACTGATCTAAATGGCAATAAATAAAGGGTGACACAAAAGAGAATTCCTATGTTTAAGAAGTTTTTTCAGTTACATGCGTTATAAAGAACATTTTAAAAAATTAATGAATTAAAATAAGGTTAAAATAAAACATTTAAATAATGATAACATTCAAAGCAAACTGCAGAAATAAGTTGTAAATATTCCAAGTGTGTATGTTTCTTATTCAAAAAAATGCCTGATGAGTTGCTTGCGTTGAAAAAAATCTGCTATGTATCTTTACAAATAATAATGATAATAATGTTGTAAACTGTGCAAATTTTTCATTTGAAAGTCTGTTTGTCTTCAGCCTCATTAAAACAATAAAAAAGCAGGTCATTGTAGATTGTTTTCCTTAAGTAAAATGTTTTTTTTCATCTGCTGTTGCCTGTCTTCTGAAATATTGTTTTCTTAATTATTTTTCTGTTCAGCTATTGACAGGCTGGCATTTAAAATAAGAAAAAATAAATCTGTAGTTCCGTGCAGATGGAAGATAACATGTTTTGAATAACATGTTTAATTTAGTCTCTGATGTCTGAGGTTTGGCCAGACTCGATGTGGCTTCTGTGTGTCCTTGTTCTTAGAAAAGTAAATTGACATTTCAGGAAATGCGAGTGCACAAGCTGTGGAAACTAAATAAAAATAAGGATTTTACAGGAGCTACTTTGTGTCAACCCAGTCCCACCAAATTAATATGATAGTTTTGATTGGGTTTTGCAGGGGAACACATGGATTTCCAAGAATTCTGGCTGGCCGTAACATCATTGCAAATTTTACCAAAATGTCTTAAAGCTGTTGTTATGGAATAAAAAAGGTTGATTTTGTATTTGCTTCAAAACCTGCACTGTTGCAACTGTCTTTCTGTTGATTTCTGCTAATTTTGAAGAAAAGAAAAAAAAACAAAAAACAAGAAAAGGATGGAGGATGGAGGAGAGATCAAAGAGAGCATGAGCAGAGGGATCACTCAAGCTGGAAGCTTGTTGTGTCATCATTGTTACAATAAGCACTTTATGAGAGGCCTGTATACTGATTCAGTGCATGGGTCCATTCGAAAAACTCAAACCTTTCATGTAAAAAGACAGTCACCTAAGCCTGGCCCAGTGTGCGAGGGGGCCTGTCTTTAGAGACTCATGAAACTGAGTGCAACAGCGGGACTGAAGGCCCTTGAGCACGACAGGCACTTTAGCAGCAAATGCATGTCAAGGTTTGAATGTGCCCATTGTGTGTGACCCACTGGAGGGCTGGTAGCAACCACCAGGAAACCCTGCCAAGCTGCAAGCCCCATTTGCTGGCTGTCATGGAAAAGAGCATCCGTGTAATTGCACGCAAAATATTTTTTACCAAATTGTTATTTTGCAGACGTTAAATTAGAATTTCGTCATCGATTCTTAGGAGGACAGAAGCCACACGAGGGGGGTGGAGCACCCCTCTGTCATAAGTGCCTGTGACAAATGTTGCATTGCTTCATTCTCGCTGGTGTTAGTCTTACTATGATAGTTATGTGCCTTGAGGTTCGGTGCAGGAAGCGTGCTCCTGCATCTGATATATGGAACCACTTATTATAGAGTGTGCTGCATTGTGCTGGGGTTAGCAGGCTTGGCTGTGGAGCTTGGCTTTGTGGCTTGTGGGTCTGTGTGTGGGTGAGTGTGCACGCACAGATTTAGACGCACAAGTGTGTGACCTATCAGATGCATTTATATGGAAAGTGTGTTGACTCCATAGATGTGTGTGCGCGGGTGTGTGTCCATGCACTCCAGGTCCAAAACTACCGGTCTAAAATTAAAACCCGGGTTTTTAAATGTCTCTAATTAGAGGGGGGAAGACTGAAAACCTATTTTCAGAGTTGTGGCCGTGCACGCCCTTTCCTCAAAAGTGTGCACAAGCAAACAAACTAACACACACTAACATTTACCTCACTCTGAATAAGTCTGTTTAGATCATTTTATAGATTTTTGATAGACAATAACTATCCACGAAGTGCGTTTCTGCACACAATTTAGTACTCTTCGGCAACCAGTGAACTTTACAGACGTAAACAAGCAGTCGCCGTAAATATTAAAGAGGGAGTACAAGCACAAACACAACAGTTTTAGTGCAGTGCTACAAAAAAACGCATTTAAAGTCAGAGACCTGACAAAACTAACCAAGTTGTAACATTTATGGCCACAACCCAAAAACACAATGGTCAGTTTGATCACAGTCTAAAGCGTTTTTACACTTTTAATGAGGCAATTTTGTGAACTTAGCTGTTTGAGACAGTGAGTGGAATGCGGTTTATGCCTGGCTAACATTGTCTCATTGTTCTATCTCATAAGTGGCCTCTGTTTTCTGCTCCTGAGCAAAGACAGCTGGGAAATCGGGCTGCTTTTAAAACCAACTGGCTAAAATCATGCCGTCCTAGATACACTCTCAGCATCTTCAAAGCAGTAGCATCTGACAGACACGCACAGATTTACTCAACATTGGTTTCAAATTTTTATTCTTTGGTATTTATTTTGTTACCCTAAAGTTACCGTGTTTAAACCCATTCCAAAAGTTTTTTTTTTGTTTGTTTTTTGAGTTTTTTTTTGGAAGAATGTTTTTTGCCAGACAACTTCTCTGAACTATCAAAAGTTCAGAGCATTTACAAAATGTCAAGCAAGGACTCATTCCCTTGCTTTGTTCAATATTAATTTAACTAATGCCATAAAGTAAAGGGTGCTGAGCAGAAAAACACAGCAAACAATAGATTATTAGATTTAGTTGGATTTTAGAGTAAAAGAAGGAGCAGTGGTTTTGAATAATGGCAGTTACTAAAGGGAAAAGGGCAAAGCTCTACATTAAATTGAAGGACCACAGTGCACAGCATCTTTTGAATTTATTTCTAAAAGTACATCCACATGTCAGCAAATGTTAAAACGCTGTGTTTCATTATTGGCCTCTTTAACAATAAAGCAGAAAATTGTTGTTTCCAACTTTAAGTTTGAATCCTGCGTTGTTTCCTTTAGTTTCATTGGCTTTTGATTGACCCCATGCAGCTTTTCTGGACTTCAATTGAATCCTTTGTAATGATAAGTCTTGTTGTGGTGTCTTTTCCATGTGAAGTGGTTTGGATGTCATTTCCACAGTGGTTTTGTGTCGCATTCATGTCAAATTTATTACAAGAAACATTAAGTGTCCAGAACCAATACTGAAACACTTTAGAAAATTAAGAATTTCAGACTGGCACAGAGATAGATTGTTGTTGACCGGACTGTGCGATTAAAATTGATTAACATTGGTGGGAATGACAGTGTTAACAGTGTAAATGCCATGTGACACACGACAATGCATCTGTTTTTTTTTTTATTAAACAACAAAGGAAAAAAATCCACATAAACTCATATTGATTCTGCTTACAAACCTATTTGCCAACATGACTTTGAACAGAACGCTATGACACTATGAGAGATCATTTGATTTGAAACAAACCTCATTTAGGAGGGAGAACAATAGGACTGTTCCACAGAACACGTACTTTCAGATAACTTTGCTTTTAATTTGCAGGAAAAAAGGCTAGTTTTCTGGCAAATCAATGGTCTGAGAGTTAAGATTTGGTTCTAAAAGTCTAGCTCAAGCTCACATTATGTATGCAAATATCAGCATCTCTCATAAATTCTTTGTTTAAAAAGATCTGTTTTATATGAAACAAGTCAGTAAGTTTACTTTGAGTTAGTAAGAAATTAAATATTGTAATAAATCTAGCCTAAATACACACGTTTTTATCTTTTGATCAATTTTTGCCACATTTTAACAAGTTTAATATAAAATATCACATAAATACCAATTGAAAATCAACACTTTAGAAATCAATGAAACCAAAATATAATACTTTTTAATATTCTAGCTTGGGGGTAGGTATTTGTAAAATCAGAGAGAATAATTTTTCAGAAATGTTGTCAAATTGATAGTTTCAGGTGATGTTTTGTTGTTGTTGTTGCTGTTTATCCTTTCTTTGTATTCTGACAATGAAAAAGATGGGAACAACTGGATCCACTGTTTTATAGCACAGATGACACTCACTCCAATCCTCTAGGCAGAAAAGACTTTTAAATGTTTATGGACCTGTTATTGCAGGCTGGAGGCAAAGTCACTTTTTAATGCACAATGGACTTTGAGCAAAGTCAGAATCCTGCCTCTAAAACGCTGACATGATTCTCCTGAATGGCAATAGCAAGGTTTTGATAAGAAATGATCCATCAAATCAGTCTGGTTGATTGAACCTAAGCTACAACAGACCATAGCAGACGGATGGTTCCTGCAATCACCTCCAAGAACTGGATTCTAGTTTCTAAACAGTTTCCATCAAATTCTTCCCACATGTTTTTTGATTCACCAAGATAGCTGGACAGAACTGTAAAATAAGTAACTGCTGCAACATATGGGAGTTAGCTTGCACATGCACAATGCTATCCACATAGTTTGTTTCATGACAGCTTTATATTTTTCAGTAATTATTGCAAGAACATTTTTAAAAAAGTACTTTTTCATGTTGTCAAGATACTGGGTTTGTCAGATAATGTTGCATCTACAAAATAAGAGTTTAGCAATATTTTAGAAATGTCTTAAGAATGGCTGTCATTTTACCATTTGTTCATGAAAGGCTGCTTTTTCTACAAATTGCCAATATATTTAAGTGATACTATCAACATGTGCGAGAAAACCTGAGCTGTATCAGCTGAGCAATTTAGATTAATGCAAAGAGATCACAAAAACCTAATGAAATCATCTCTGTTCCAAATATGCTGATAAGATTTTGTCAACCTACTTACATTTGAATTTTTTTAATTAAACTACCATTTCCAACAGATTTCCACACAGTTCTCTGTGGATAACTATCTGAAATGTTCATCTAAGCATCCCATATCCGTGAGCTCTTAAAATACTGTGAATGAACTGCTGTTGAGGATTATTTTTGTAAGAAGCAGCATATCAGAAACACACACTCGAATAAAGCCACAGGCATTCCTGCTACAGACACACATTATCTCCATCTGTATCCATGTGCTGGCGACCCAGAACAGGAACTTTGGGGGCCGCTGCGGTCAGACACAGGGAGAGGGAAGTTAGCGCTGGCAAAGAAAAGCCAGAGTCAGGCATTTTTGGAGTAAGATAAGAAGAGAGCAGCAAGAAAGGAAAAACTAAAATAATATGAAAAGCCACTTGGGAGTATGAGATTACTATGAAAATACAGCACTGCTTTTGCCAGAGACTGAAATATTGCAGGCTTTTAATCAGCAATCAAAACAAGGTGAGAAGTGAAAGAAGCTCGTGATCGAAACAGGCTGAAGTGCAGATTAGTGAGCATGTGCAGTTGTCCTGGGAAGGTCCTGCCACCTTGACCTTCAGGGGCACAGTGAAGTCCAGAGCTTGAGGGGGACTGGCAGGTGCTGCGCTACAGTTTAAAGCTCCAAGTATCCAGTGTCAGGCCTTTGTTTGCTTTTTTGATTTATTGCTGACCAATGCCCCACCTAACATGTGAGGAGGAGAGACAGCTCCCCCCTTCTCTCAACACCTTTCCACACATAAATAAACTATATCGCTGCTGGAATGCCTGGAGTCCAGCATTCTACTTCCAGCTGGGACTCTCCCCTCTGGATAAGATGATAGTTTGGGACTTTTTGTCGAAAACTTCCTGCCTCAGCAAATCCTCACTTCAGAACTTGACACGTGCTGGGCCGTTAGAACGCATGTAGTCCAGGAGCGAGAGCACGGCATTGATTCAGAGGACTCATCAGATGCAACAATGGATGACAGACTACATGTTGGTCAACAGAGCCAAGAGCATTCAGAAACAGTCAAACAAGTGTGGGATTAATAAACAGTGCTGTCTCCTTTGATTTAAAGCTACTTTTTAAATTGCTGAAATGTTTGGTGTCTTCTATTTAGTGGGGTAAAAAAAATCAAGTCAAAATTTTCTCACGTGTTCAGCTGGATTTTAGATTTCAGGGTAAAGTTACACATTTGTGGAGCAGAAGCTTAAAACTTCAATAAGTGGTATTTTCGTTTAATGCACAATGACAGAAAATGTAGCTCCACTGCAAAGTAATCTAAGAGCACTTGCATCTGGTAGGTTTAGTCCAAATCGGTTCTGGAATGATCAGACAACCCAGGCGCAGCCACACAGTAAGGTTTTTAGCATAAGAAAGTGGTTGAAGCTGATTAATTACTGGTATTGTCCAAACACTGCATAACGTAAAATATTAGCATGAGCAGAAGTAGCATAGCTACAAGATACAAGGTGATGAGCAACTGTCTTCATTGACCTCCAAACTCATACCCTACACATCAAAGTAATCTCCTTAAGAAAGTCCTAAGAACAGTGAAACGTAATGTGAAAGGTACTAAATTGATTTGTCTTGTGTAAAGTCATTTTTAGTAAATATAATTCTTTGTTATCTAGTCATCATATCTAATGAATACATGCAAACATTTTCAGTTTACTGTTTTAATCCAGTTTGGTTTTGTTAAAATCAATTTGTGAAGCTAGATTCACAAGGACCAAGTCAGTGGTCATTTTTATTTAAAAAGTCTAAACGCCAATAAACCCGCGTTTTGGGCTTCAGGGTTCCAAACTCTGGCGTTCACGGGTCGCTACGCCAATTTTTTTAAGTCCGTTCTTGGGCTCTATGTACAAACCAGGCATTTACTGAGCATTAGCTGAATGTTCAACCAGATACATTCTCGACTTCTTGAACGTCAAACAGCTGAACTTTGACCGATCAGGGCCTCGGATCTGGTAGTGATGTGTGGATAGCGTCCTGTTCAAAATACAGGAGTGCTAACAGTTTGAAAATTGATCATGAGAGGGACCTTAATAATTGCAGTCTGTGCCCAGCTGGAATGTATGACACCAAGTCTTTTATATATCAGGCTGTGAAAGAAAATAAGATTTGCTCCGTTTCAACGTTTCAAACCAAGCCCAGTCCAACATGGCGGACAAGCGCTAAACAGTAGAAAAACAATAGTAAAAGAAGCCCCTCCCTGCTTGTCTGGTGCTGGTCCAGTGTGAACACTTGAGGCTGAATGTGCATTTATGAAACTCGTGTAGCACGTTCTTGAACGCACAACATATTCCTGGTGTGAATGTAACTTTAAAGTTTGAAATAAAAATGGTCCTTTTGCTTCCAAAAGTGCCTTAAAATGGGACTCAGACTGAGTGAATCTTTTGAGCTCAGCTTTTGAATTAGTAGATATCTTTACTTTTTTCACACCGCCCTCTGCAACAGATCTTCAAGTGGCAACCTCTACAAAAGTAGATGTAAACATGTAAACACGCATTTCAGGTTTCTGCCGCTCTGGCATTCATGCATCATTGTGCAAGTTTTTATGACGATTTTTAGGCTCTATGTACAGAAGGGGCGGCCATTGAACGTACGCTGGAAGTTTAACCATGTTGAACTTTGACCAATCAGGGACTCATATTTGAAAGTGATTTTGGACTTTCTGAAATTATAAAATCAATGTTATTTATTTTTGTATGTATTTTCCAAGCGCTGGCTACGCGCTAACGTAGATGACTTGCGACTATTGATGACATCATGAAGTGGTAGTAATATTTGAATTTA
This sequence comes from Adrianichthys oophorus, assembly GCA_036245035.1. NCBI lineage: Eukaryota > Metazoa > Chordata > Actinopteri > Beloniformes > Adrianichthyidae > Adrianichthys > Adrianichthys oophorus. Next base: position 9,983,474 of record BSAI01000189.1, on the reverse strand, counting down.
GAAACACTATTTTTTTTTTCCATATCTCTTCGCTTGGAGGGATAAATCTAAGGGGAGGGAGAAACCGTAGGGGTAGGGAAACAATACTGATTCAGCCCAAGTCTTTCATATAGCGGAATCGGGCTGTAAAAGAAAAAGATTTGCGAGATTTGCACTGCTTCGACATTTCACACCAAGCCTCTTCCAACTGTAGGTGGTGGACAAGCGCTAGTAAACAGTAGAAAAAAAAAGGCGCATGTCTAAACACGTGTTCTTGAATGTGCATCACATGCACGGTGTGTTCGTAGCTTGGCACATCCTTATTTTGAATTGAACATTAGAAAATGTGGGTGTTTCTGGTTCTTGTTTCTATGATGAACAGTGTGGAATGAAGGTTTCCTCATGTTTAGAGAATTACACTGACCAAAGGAGTAAAGATGCATGGATGTTTGTTTCTTTGTTAGAACAGGAACAAAAAGATGAAAAGTCCATTTCAGGTGATCCTAGCTGATACTGAAGTCAATCCAAAAAAGGGTAGAGGATGAACCACTCAGTTATTTACAAAAGACATATATGTTTGAGGGATTTTTAAGGTTAGATATAAACTTAGCAATTTTTTAACTTACTCTGAAAGAAGACAATTTTAAAAAATTGTTCCATTTGAGTTTTTGGATAGTTATTGCACATCTCAGTAAGGTTACAGGAAGATACCAGCTTTACAAACTGACAGGCCTGATAACCTGTTTCCTGGCTTTTAACTAAAACAGTTGTCTGTGGCCTCTTATCTACCCCAAAGTCATGACGAAAGACTGCCATTGTTCAAGAACAACCACTTCACTTCATGATGCACGTGCATTCCTGAACTCTTTTGCTTTCAAAAAAGAAAAAAAAAAAAGTTATGTCCTGGAATATTTTTAAGCTAAACCTTTGACCACATCAGCAGTAATGTAGGAATCTACTGCAGCTGTCTTGTAGCAACAGGCATATATGTTCAGGCAGGGCAAGCTGACCCCCCACCCTGAGCATCTGTGCCCACTCATTTAGGCTGGCACCCACTGAAACCAAAGTCATAAGTCATTGACGATGATGACAACAGACTACACCAAAGGAAGAGGACAGTTTTCACTTTGGTTAAAAAAAAACAACCACAAACTATGAAGCACAAGCAAGTTCACAGATTTACTGCCACTGTAATTCTCTTCATTTGCCTGTTATCCATTAAAACATTCAGACAGCCACAGCTGCTACTGCGCAGCTTCACATGTGTAACTACATCCCCGTGTATTCTGGGAAATAGCCTTAACGTGCATTCATCTGCAAGGTTTCCTTTTCTTTTGAGATCTCAGACAAATGTTTTTTCCATCTTTAAGGGACTAAAACAGCAGTACTCTTTGAGGAAAGTTGCCTTGTCCTCCTCCCGCCTGCCCCAGTGTTGAAGCTCTGTCAGACAGGGGCAGAGGAGTTTTCAGTCTCCGGGGGCACATCCCTCTGAAACGCCTGCCAAGCTTCTCCCCTCTCTTTTCCTTTCTGCTCGTCCGTCATTCTTCAAACCCCTCTTGGTTACCTCTCCCCTTCTTCTACCTAGAACTTTCTTACTATCAACTCTTTTATTTAGTCCTATATTAGCCCCCAACCATTTCTAGTCCTTCTCCCACTCTTATCCGTCTATCTACCTTTCAATTCCTCTTCCATAGGCTCCTTTGCAACTGTGCATAATTAGGCCCAAACACAAGCCTGTGCAGGCTCACATCTGGAAGGAGTTTAGACATGGCAGTTTCCTACCGAGACGGCTAAATATTTAGGTTGAGAGTTACTGTGTGTGGATGAACTCATGATAGGGGAGAGAAAAGGGGAGTTGGAGATAAAAAAAAGAGGAAAGTGGGGCAGAGAGCTGGAATTTGTGGAAAAACATACTAGTAAACTAGTAAGGAGCTTAACAAGTGTTAATAAAAAGTGCACAAGGCCCTGACAAGCCAAAGGTAGAGGTGATGGTAAAAGGGGAACGAGGTACTGCTTACTGGCTGTCAAAAGCAACAAACAACGAACTAATAATTTTAATAAACAAATTCCCATTGGGATTTCCCATGAGGCTAAGAGGCCTCAGCTGGAATGTTCACAGGGGCCAGCTGTTGCACATTACAAGGAGCAGCCGGCCCCAGAAGCTTTGGACCTGATGTCCGCCAGCCTTCGCCTGTTCAGCATGGAGAAGAACATTCCTCCAGTAGAAGAGCTCTCCGTCCAGGCACGGGGAAGGTTCCTGCCACTGCACCTAGAGCACTGTCTGCAGGCTCTGAGTGGCCTGAAGAATGTCAGGAATAACACAAATATCAACACAACTTCCCACATTCCACATCTGGAGCTAATGTCATGAGCAAGGCTGGGAACCGGCGCACGGAGAACTCGATGAAGCATCATGAAAACAAATTTTCCAAACCCCAGAGTTGTAGGTAAAATGGCGAGTGGAATTGTCTGCACCTCGTAAAGGTTGTATAGAATGCCAAACATCTGCACAAAAACAACTTAACCAAAATTAGTATGTGCAGGAATAGAAGATTATCTTCAATCACCTCAACCACTGCCACCCTAGCCATTTTTTCCCTCCATTTTTCAGCAAATGTGCTCCCCAGATGTTTATCCCGCTTTTATTAACAGGGACCTATAAATGGCCCGCTGGCTGGCTGCTTTCAGCTCTCCTGGGGTATAAATCCCTTCTACTTTAGCTCATGTGCCAGTTGCAACGAGACACTTAAACATGGTTTTCCGAGTTTTTTTCTTTTTTTTCCACTGTGCCCGTGTCCAGCTCAAATTTCTCCCTGTCTGTCCGAAAACACTAACATACTGTGGGAGGGAGCAGCGTCAAACTTCTCCACATATGGACCAGCATCTGCCATGACGGTTGTTATCAGTTCATGACGAAGAACTTTGCTTCATGCAAACATCACAGATGGGTCCTTAAAAATATTAAACGTAGCAAACTCACTTCCATAGGGGTGTATCAAAAATGTGAGTCAGCACAATTATTTAAAATTTTAAAGGCCATACTTGATCATTCCAGCTCTTTGGGCCAACTCATCCGTGCAGGACAGACCACAAAAGTGAGTCAGATTTGAGGTGACAGGGTTGTGTCAAGGAAGCTGGTCTTGGTGAGGGTTCCGTCTTCCTAATGCTTTGCAGAGATCAGGTTTGAACTGTAGAGCTAGAGTAGTTCAAGATGTCAACTTCTGACCTAACAAGGTATATTACTGCAGCAGGTCGTCAGAACAGTTAAAACTCAGAACATCTGGATGAGGACATCTGCTATTTCTGAAACTTTCTGTGCAAATTACAGGGTTAAAAATTCACTCTGAGTTATGTAATGACAAAATCTCCAGGTTTAAGTGACACGTTTAAGAAACAAACATGATGAATAAAGTTACAACTTACAGACTGACAGTATTGTTGGGGAGCAAACTAGCATCCGGAGGTTCAAGCAGCTCCTCCTTGCTGCAGTTGACCTTTTTGCCCTCATTCTGGACGCTGTGCGGCTTGGTTTTCTCATCCTTGCAGCTGCAGCCGCTGTTGCAGATTTGGCTGGGCTCGGAGGCAGACAGCAGGAGCAGCATCAGTACCAGACGCCCCGGCAACAGCAGGATGCCAACGCCGGGCGCAACCATTGTCCCTCGCCGCCTGGGTTTCACCTCAGCTGCACCACCGCCTCCAGTCATCCCATATCTTCACCCAGACACTCAGATGGAGTATGGAGAACAAGTATCACGGGCCTTTGGAGGAAAAGATACGTTTGTCTGCTCAAAAGTGCGCGCCAATCATGCCAGAGGAACAAAAAAAAAAAAAAAAAAAAAGTCAGCTCCGCGTAATTTCCAGAGGTCCCGTTATGTCACAGGAGCGGCTGCGCTCTTTGGAACAAAATGGAAAAGCTTCAAGGATTTAATGCTCATTCAATGTTCACAAAACGGCAACAATCACGCTGTTTTTTGTAGGCGGATAAAATAATTCCCTATATTAATAAATGTACAGTTCTTTGGAGACTTTGGGGAGTGTCCATCGCTGCTAAAAGTCTTCTGGGGAATCAAGACTGAGAAATTCCACTCATAAGATTCACAAAACCGCTCACATAAAGAGATGAATATTATTAATAACAAAGAAAATAATAGATCAAAGTGATTTCTTTCTCCTTTTTTTACCCCAGTTGTTTCGCTGTTCCTACAAACTTTTCCTTAAGTCTTTTCTCAGATCCGGGTCCACCTCAGAGGTAAAGCTTCAACTTCTGTGTCAGAATTTAAAAAAAAAAAAAAAGTGCTAGAAGTGACTTGATCTCCAGCAGCTCCTGTGTGAAGGAGCTCTCAAAAATCAAGCGGTTTTGCCCGCTTGTCTCTGTCACGCTCAAACTCACTCACGACACCAAGTGCGCCCAGAAACGTCTGCGCCTGCGCTCTGCTCCCCACGGTCCTAGCGCGGCCGGTTCAACCTTTCACACGTGACAGGAGTACATCAATCCACCTGGGTTTGATGGATCACATATTCTTTTCTTTAAAAAAAAAATCAAACATGTGATCTAACATATACTAAAAATAACTTGTTTTATTTTTGTAATAATGCATACAACAATAAATAATAATTGTATATAGCCTATAGATAAATAAAATATGTATATTTCAGATATATAAGATCGCAAAGTTGGCACATCAGTTTGTACTGGAGGATTTCAGTGAGTGTCTGGACTAAGAGATCTAACTTAACTTATGAATGAATGCTGAGAACCCCCTTGTGTATTGTGTAGCTGAACAGATCAAACAGCTTCATTCAATCAGCGGGAAAGAGAGGAAGCAGACACACTTCTATAGATAGCCTCCAGTTTAGTCAATTCTATATTGTTATTGCAGAAAGACTTTTGTTTGTACGGAGGAGTTTGATCGCTGATGGAGCTGGCATGCTGTGGGTGAAAACTATGATAGGAGATGTGATGTATTAGGGCTCCTTGGGGCTCAGTGTAACACTACACTTGGAGTGGACAGCAAGCCAGTTTTGAACGAGTCAAACAAAGTAAACATTGTCAAATCAAAGTCGACTGAGTGTTTTTCTTTGCATACCATGTGTTTATATACAGATGAAATATGGCCGCACAGATCTTCTAAATGTGCTTACACAATCAAATGCTGTGACCTGCTCAGAGAGAAAAACAATATTCCAGCACTTAAATCTTGTCTTTGGAAAAAAAAAAACCTATTCATCCCTAATCCCCCCCTGATATGCTTCCTCTTGTTCACTTTCATCCTGCCTGTAGAAAAAGTTCCCCAAAATATAGTAAGAAACCACATAAATGTTGATATAATCTGTGTGAGCACAAGAGAAAGGAGACTTTGATTCTATATCTGGAGAATATTTCAGCACATGAAGCATTGAAGCTTTTGAAATGGGAATTTGTGCAATTGGCTTTGACACGTATTCACTGACAAATCCAAAACTGCAGGCCCTTCAGTCATGCAAGCAGCCTGGCAATATAATAGCTCACTGTGCTGTGACCCTCCCAGCAGCCCCCCGGTTTGTTATTCCTGTATTTGATACTGTACACTAGAGCGGTCTAAGAGACCCTGCATGACCATTTGAAAGAAAGCACAAGCAGGTCTATGGGCGCCTGCTCAGCAGTGAAACAGAGGGCTGTTTATCCAAGCTGTTAAATAAGGCTTCAAGTACAACACCCCCTCCAACCCCACAAGGCCAAAATCTCTCTCATCTGGTGAGCACAGTTTCCATTTTAGATGTCACGTCTCAAACTGCACATTACATCAAATTGTACTTAATGGCATCCAGACAAACTTTTATGTCGTTCCAACAGTTTCTCTCCTCAGCCCCCTCACATCTTATAGCTTAGCAAGCAATCTCTCCTTTCCCTGTCCCACATCTGGACCCCATTCCAGGTGAGGAGCGGAAAGGGAGGAAAAACATGGGCAAAGGACGAAAAGGGTGTACTCATGCTTCCAGGCAGGAAAAAGTATGGATTTCCTGCCTTTTACTACGATTCAGATACAGTTTTAACTCAAATAAAAGATAAAAAAAGAAGGTATGTTGTGGTTAATATCGACCTCCAAAGAAAATAATGGAACACGATTTAACCTAAATAAAAGTTTTGGGGAGAAAATTGATCCAAATATTTTAGGTCAGTGCTAATATGAGACCAAACATACGGTTTGTCTTATAATGAGTGAATAAACTAAAGAAAGCTTCAAGCCTGGAAGTCCTCAGGTTTTGCTGTGCAGCTCATGACATCTAGTGGTGAAATCAGCAGCTCATACAACTTAGCTCCTGGCATAGCAAAAAGGTCTGTTCATTGTCAGCAGTCCACAATCATGTTCATTGTTCATTCATTGATCGGTGGCCACCTGTCTGACAGCTAAAGATTGCTTAGAGCGACATCATGCAACAGGACACAATTTTAAAGGAGAACAAACTAAAAGAGCTTAAATAAATAAACAACTAGGATTTTTACGTCCAGACATGAGGGACACTAAAGAGAGAGGCGTTAATGAGCAAATGTCAGCAACCTCAGTGAAAACCCCTGTTCTAATACAATTAACATGGACTCATCAGGTTTAATGAGGGAATCTGGTTGGTTGTGATGTAATGAGCCAATATGTTACAGTAAATTAACTGCTTCACTTTTAAAAAATATTTTACTTCTAAATTATATTTTAGATGCTCTCTTTTTAACAGATTCTTTATAGAGAATATTTTACTGCAGTGAAATTATAGACAGCTTGACGTTTGAATAATTTTCTAAATTAAACGTTTGAAAGTTTGTGTGTGTGTACGTAATGTCTGTTTTTCTCAATATTTTAATGAAATGTGAACTTATCAGACCACAAATCACTTCTTCTTGTGTGTCTTTTTCTGGGTGCTCAAATAAGTTAAAATGTGTTTATGAAAAGCAGTAAGAGCTTTGTAGACTCTAAGCCTGCACGCATCGAATACATGAAAGACTTGGCTTATGTGAAAGATATTCTAGGACGTTCTGTATGCTATTTTTTGCACCGTAGAAACAAAAATATTCACAAACTTTGATTGGTAATTTTTTGGACTCTATAGCAAAATAAAAGAAGAAAATCATTCCTCCTTAGAAAACTTAATTTTTGTTGGACTATTTTTATTTCCTGTCTGAACAGTCACTTGTCACTAACTTAAAAAAAAATCCTTATATTTTTAAAATATCCAGATTTTTTTCTTTACCCTCCAAATCTTTTTTTAAACTCGCTTCTGACATTTCATTAGAGAAAGAAAAACAGTAAGGCTGAATTTAAACAAATGCCATCTTCTAACAAATGTTCATGTACAAATGTCGCCATCTTCTGGTAAAAAGTGTAAACTACAATGTATTTTTTACTAAAAACGAATAAAAATGTTTTTTGTTTCAAGTGCTATTTTACCCCGAATTGTTCAGCTTTACCAATTTTACTAATATTTTTAATAATTCAGTAATTTAAAAAAACACACCAGTGTATTAATTGGCATTTAAAGTGAATGAAGGACTCAAAGCACACTCTGATCTGTAAAAATCAGAAAACAATATATATATATATATTGTGATTGCATTGTGAATTCAGTCTCTTTCAAAAATAATTTAGATTGATGTAAATAGTAAATATAAAGCATGAGGAGTCAAAAAAGAATTTTTACACTCATAAGTTTTCCAACACAATAATGAAAACTGAAGAGCTTCAGGATGTGCTGTTTATTAAGTGCAACATGAAATATTGGAGTGTATCTCTGAGTACTGTTGTTTCTGCACATGTGGGTAATCCATTTTTTTCAATAAATTCATTCCTGTCCATATTTCATTTATTTTTGTTTTACAGCATGGAAAAAATACCCATTACAAACATATTTTTATAATAAATGAATCTCCAGTCCCTCAAAGTTTACATCTAAACTAGGCTGAAATCCCCCTCTCTGCCTATCACCTGTAGAATCCTTGGCTGCACTGCTGCTGCATTGCTTAACACTAAGAGAGTTTGTGTACAGACTTTGAAAGTTCTCCTCAGGCTTGGGCGGGTTGTCTCCATGTAATTAGGCCTCTTCTCACAGTTCAGAAGGATTTTAGCAAAAATATTCTGCAGCTGGACTGGGAACACATTTACTTAGTTGTGTGATTGTTCACCCAGCATTCTGTCCATGGTGAACACTGCCACTCATCTTTTGTCAGTTGAGACACAGCGAGGCCTCTGCCTGACCCTGAACGGAACAGAATATGCACAAACATTTACTCTCATTTAGTTTAAAAGGAAATGAAAACATTAGCGTTTTGGTTTAATCATTGCAACTCTAATGAACTCGAGCATAACATTTATTTTATTTTTCTTTCTCTGATGTACTTATGCTCACAACTAAAGGAAAATATACCCACAGCACCACACTCCTGCATGTAAAAGCATGCATCCACACACACCCACACACACCTGTCTATGTTCAGTATGCAGCAGAGTAGGACAGAATTTGATCTTTTTGCGTCTGCATTACATTTAATTTGCAATCGTCACTTTCAGAGTCCGCTTTTGGTGAGTTCTCTTCAGCAATCCTTCAGCCAAACATGACCCTATTACAGTGGGATGATTGATTTTAGTCAAAGCTGTGAATTATTAAGAGATAATTAACCCATTGAAGTCCATAAAATCCAAGTCATTTGAAGCAAAAATCCACAAATAACATACATTTACAAATAAAGCAAGAAGTTATGTCACAATATTGCAAAATATGGTTAAATGTGATAAAAAATAATCATTACTCTAATGTCAAACCCCATGCAACATCCAAAGTCAATAACTGAGTCAGAGGAGGATAAGTTTCAGGCAGAAAAACGGCATTCCTCGTCCACAGCAGGGCAGATGTGGAGTGGCAGGCTTGTTATGTGACGGTGGTTTGCTGCTTAAGGGGAGCTTCCAGGACCCTGGTAGCGTTCTTTGGCGTGCTTCTCGCAATACATCACATCTGCAACCCAAAAGTGGCCTCTCATTTTAAGATTAAGGCCACAATCTGTGCAAGTGTAGCACTCAGGGTGGCGGTAGTGACCGTCTGTGATGCGCACCACCTGGTTTCTGTGGACCAATGAGCACAAACACACTAGATTATGTCAAACAGTTTTCTCACAAAAAAAAGAAGTAAAACATTTTAAACAACTAACTAGCTTAAAACTAGCATACCAACTGTGGCCAACCTATCCCTGTTTAAAAGCCTACAGTATGGATCGGAAGTTTGGGCACCTCAGGTAAAATGTTATGTTATTGTGCATAAAGAACCCAAAGAAAACATCTCCTAAAGACATTCTTATAATATGTAAAAAAAAAAAAAAGGCTTTATTTTCCATCATTTCCCCTTTCAAACGAAATAATGGTGTCTGCAAAAGTTTAGGCACCCTGCAGATTTCATAGTATACACATCCTCCTTTGGAAAAGCTGAGACCTGACAATGTCATGGATTGATCCCAATCATCGTTTGCAAATACCGGTTGATTTCAGTCTCAAAGATTTTAAATAATCGGAGTCATCTGACGTTGCCCCAACAATCAGCATCATGGGTTCTTCCAAGCAGTTGTCCAGAACAATGAAACTGAAAATAGTTGATTTCTAAATTTTATTTAGATTTGAGGGCATATTGTCTTGATTGGCAGGTGAGTGGAACCAAAACCGCTTTAAATTTGATTACATTCTGCCCAATCGCTGTTTTGGAATGGGTGGAGCTAACTTCAATCAATGAGCCTGTTCCACTTCCAGGTTTCTTTTCACCGAGGCCAACCCAATGGGTCAGCCACCAATCAGAGATTATCTGGCCATGATTTCACACTGGAAAATGAATTGGATCTTTAGGACTGACATGCAGGCGTCTGCAGACTTACACAATGCTGCTGCCACACTTTTCACAGATATGATATTTGCCGACTCCTCCCACTGATGAACCTGGTTTTGGTGGGTTGGGTGAAAGCTTTCCTGGAAACCGCAGAGCTGCTTCTGAAGACAAATACACACACAAAAGTGTAATTCATTTTCACTCCCTTTGTGAAGGCAGCTTGCTTGTTCCCCACCCAGTAACTACAAGCTCAGAATCTGTGAAAAATGTGGAGAACTATTACTAGAATGAAAATGAAAAACTTTTTTCTCCAAGTTCTTTTTCAAACATGGAAAATGGATAAAAAAGTAGACACTTTTCATGAAATGAGAACAGGGATTTTCTAACTAATGATTTTTTTTTTCAATCCAGTAGAGAGGATGACGATACAGAAATAAAGGACTTAAAACCTTAAACACACCAATGGAAAGCCCTTAACAAATAGGTGCAAGCAAAAATGCAAATTATGTTGGTATTTGACATGGAATTTACCTACGTCCTGAAAAGAGGGCACTGGGTCATGAAAAAAATATATTTAAAACAAACCAATAGAATACATACAGGTGTAAGACACTGAGCCCCACCAGTGTGTAAATATGTGTTTGCTTGGTGAGTGGGACTGTGACTGTAAAGCGCTTTGGGCCTTCAAGGAAGGTAGACAATCGCTTTAGAAAGTACACGCCATTTAGGACTTTACTCACACTGATGACCTGTTGGTTTAACAGCAGGTTCTGGAAATGGATGGATGGATATCGTCTGTAAAGCTCAAACTCTCTAACCTTTTTCGTCAGCTTCCAGGACCTCTTGCAGCATTTTGAAGGTGTTGGACTGTCGAGGAGCCGTGCGGGTCTCCTTGTTCTCCTGAATCATCTTGTAGACCTCCGAGTCCCTGTCGAATCTCTGCATTGCGAAGTCAGAACTGGAGCTGCTGCAGAAAGAAGCCATGATAACGTATTCAATGTTAGTACATAATGTAACAAAGAAAAAAAAAACATGTTTGTGCAAAACAATGTAATTAACTGCTTCATAAATCACCCTGAAAAAAAACTACGTAGCATTAAGCATTTAACATACAAGATGGGAACAAAATAAAAAAAAAAGACTGAAGCAGAAATAACCAACTAACTGACAAATTACTACATTTATTTTAAACATAAACCTCCATATTAGTGCTGTGATAAAACGAACAGCTCCACCAAACCTGAACCTTCTGAAACATATGCTTGTAAACTGACATATATGATACCATGTCTGTGTATTCACCTACAGGGAACAGTGAGTATTTGCTGTTAAAGTGAACCGGTTAGCCAAGTACATACCTGTCCAACAAGGTTTGCTGTGAAGTCACACAAGTTGCTAAATTGTCAATGGAAATTAGTCAACAAAACTCCACTTGTTTCAGTACACGTCTGACTCAACACTAATACCAAAAGTAGTTTAGCATCTACCAAAGACAAATCAGAGTCAAATACCAAAAATCCTGTTTTGGGTTAAATAGTATGGACATTGTGAAGATTTTTATTTTAGCTCTGCTGCATTTTTGTTTCTGATAAGGGACACATTTGTTCTGCATCACTGCATAAGATGCAAAAAGATACGAAAACAATAAGTGTGATGGTTTATATAGAGATGTCAGCAATTTGTTTTAAATTATCTTCATTTGAAACTTAGAAAGTGACTTTAAATACAACAACTGTATGTATGATAAACATGTTGGTTCATTACGGAATTCTGAATTCATTTAGAAACTGTAGTTAAACGGAAGTCAGGTGACAGATACGTGAGTCATTATTACAAACCACCAAAAACAGAAATTCCACTTGATTACATGTGCCCTAAATCTGGGCTAACAGTGTTTCTTCCAAACTTACCAGCTTTGGAGTCCTTCATTTTTGACAGACCAGCCAAAACAATTGTTTCAAAATTGTTATTTATGTCTGGTTGTGTTTTTCTCTGCACTGTATTTAAGCTGTGAACCTTTGTTCTCCACTATTAGGATATGAAAGACAAAAAGTATGAGAAAAAAACTGCTCCTAAAGGCCTTTCACTCCATGTCGGCAAGCACGCTTCAAATTGAAAACAGACTTTTGAAGAACAACCTCCACTTTTTCCACATTCTCAGTTCCACCCTGAGAAACTCTGTTGCCCCTTTTTTGCTTTCAATTTTTGACTAAATGAATGAAAAATGCAGGTCGGACACAGTAATAACATAAGGAGGATGGCCTGCACCCCCAGATCCTGTCAAACACTCAGACATTTAGTGTGAATAGAAAATCAATGCTGTCAGGGTTGATCAATGAAAGTTGCATAAGCTTACACCCATTAACATGTACCACAAATGTGCTGTTAGCTTCTAATCTAAAGGTGCTTAATCAGCTTAAAGCATGAACTCAACCTACATTAGGTCAAAACATCATAAAACTAAGCTTAATCTCAAACACATTTTAGAACCTGTGAAACAGCAGTTAAAAAGTATAGCAGGAATTAGAAGTGAAAGCTCCCAATGACAGAACTCACCTCAAAAACAGAAAACGGAACAAAGGAAAGGCAGTAAAGCTCCAGAAAATGACCTGTTTCTGAGCCTCACTCATGAAAACACATAACTAACATGCATCTCTATCTTAGCCAGACCAGACAGAAAAACAAGCGCTGGAGTGAAAGGTGTGCCCCTGGGCTCACACTCATTGGCCACGCAGCAAAGTGGGTGGGGAAATGGGTGTCACTTAACCTGTGATTGGTTGGAAAAAAGCAGTGAGTGGGTTAGTGAACAAGCTGGGGGATACATACTGGGAATCTATCAGGGGGGAGAAGTAATTATTCTTTTTTTAGGAATACAGGACTTTTGGATTGTAGCTGCTGACACGTAACCCTGCAGGCTGCGGTTACTCATGGAGAGACGGGGGCCAAAGTCAACCATTCCTGACTGTGAAAACAGACACCAGCACAGTCTTATGAGAAGGAGAAAAAGAAAAACGTTCATTTTTGTTGAGACTGAATGCATTCCAACTTAGATGAGGGGGCAGCACCTGCGTGCTGAGAAAGCAGCTGAATCAAAGCAAAAGCACCTAGAAGAGGGCGAGGCGAGGAACGGGACACTGCAGCGTTAAAAGATGAAAATGACTTTGCCCTTATAGACCCCATGTGTGTGTTTAAAAATCCCGCCAAGACAATACCTGCTGCCCCACAACAGCGTTACAGTTTTTTTTTATATTTGACTATCAAGGGTGTACAAACTTTTGGGATACGCTTTTGCATTAACACATTAATAAATGAATACACATACTGTATTACTGAGTTCATGCAACCACAAGGGGGCACAATCCATTGCTATAGTGTGCTGATAAATTCTGCCAGCTGGAAGTTGAATGTGTGATGTTTAATGTTGTCTCCCAGGATGTAAGCTAGAGGAGGAAGACAGATTCTGAAGAAAGATGGATGAGGTGATTGATCCTAGAAGAGTTTGATAAAATGAGGAAAATGGCAGTGAAGACATTTTTTCCAGAAAAGGGAAAAGTAAATGTACGTCTATGTCCTTGTCAATGTGCTGGTTCAATACAGGTTGATCCCGTTCAAAATAGAAAGCTTAGTTATTTTGTGAGAAATACTTGATAACACTGTCTCATCTGTAAATCTCTAATAGCAGTAAGATTCCTTCCATATAGAAGAATGATCTTACAAGTTGATTACATACTGCGAAAATGTAATCTGAAAGAGATCAATGACTGCAAAGTGGTAAGTGTTCTCAGGCAGCATAGAATGGTTTTGTGAGGTCAGTAAGAATGATAAGTAAGGATTAAGAATGGACAGGTAGTTGGTGATGAAGAAATCCCTTTAGAGGTAAGAAAGAGTTTAGGGTCTTAGTCATATGCGCCCGAGGATGACCCATATGGGTGCTGTGGGTTTTTGGGTTATCCCGGTCTGTGGAGGGTCGTAAACAGGTCCGGCCGCATCTTTAAAGAGAGTGCACGTGAGTCTTGCAGTTCCCTTGAAGCTCATGAGGCCACCTTAAGGGGCGACATGAAAATAAAGTACCATTGTCGTTCGTGTGGTAAATGTATTGTGAAATATACGTAAGGGGCTGCATGGTGGCGCAGTGGTTAGCGCTCCTGCCTCACAGCAAGAAGGTTCCCGGTTCAAGTCCTGGCTGGGGGACCTTTCTGTGTGGAGTTTGCATGTTCTCTCCGTGCATGCGTGGGTTTTCTCCGGGTACTCCGGCTTCCTCCCACCGTCCAAAAACATGCTTCACAGGTTAATTGGTCACTGTAAATTGTCCCTAGGTGTGCATGGGTGTGTGATTGTGGCCCCTGCGACAGACTGGCGACCAGTCCAGGGGTGTACCCTGCCTTCGCCCATGAGTAGCCGAGTTAGGCTCCGGCAACCCCGTGACCCCGAAAGGGATAAAGCGGATTGGAAAATGAATGAATGAATGAATTAATGAATATCCGTAAGGATAATGTAAGTTGATTGCACTCATGATGTACGGGTGATGTGTCGTACGGTGCCCTTACTCCACACCCTAGTTGTTAGTAAGGTATCGGCTCCTTGCTAGCCATTCGAAAATGCTGCACGCACAGCATGTGCAGAGGATATGTATGTGCCCGTAGGATGCCCACACAAATTTCACTCTGTCAAATTTCCTGAGCAGTGTGAAGGATTTGATGGGTTGAACAAATTAAAAATCTGTACGACATGCATGAGTTTTATCTTCTCTTTTACTTCCTCGTATGTCTTGCTAAAGTGTTCACTAAAGTGTTTGCTTAGAGCATGCCCTTCAAACAAACGCGCATGAACATTTTTGCTCTACGGGCTCACAGAGCAGTCTACCACCTTGATTTTTCATGTGGACCACCTGCGTATCCTGCACAGGTTTACCCACTCTTGACTGGACTGTTTAACAAAATCCAGAAGAGTGAAAGGATCCCTGAGGAATGGGATAAAAGTCCTGGTGACCATTTTTTAAGAACAAGGAAGACATGCACAGTTAAATGTGAGGAGGCATTTGCAAGTTAGTTGGATTGGATGGAAGATGGTTTCAGGTACAATGTGTGACAAAAGAGTGTCAGCAAGAATGAAAGGAGAGGTGCAGAAGACTGTGGTGAGAGTAGCCATGTCGTTGGCTTAGGGACAATGGCTCTGAACAAGAGACAGGAGGCAGATCTGGGGGTAGCAGAGCTGAAGATGTTGAGGTTCTCTTTGGGAATGACGAGGATGGATAGGAAAATGAATAAATCCATCAGAAGAACAGCTTATGTTAGATGTTTTGGAGATAAATGCAGGGAATCAGATTGAGATGGTTTGGAAAAATTGAGAGGATGGACCGAGATTATTTTGGTAAAGGACGCTGAAGTTGGCGCTACCAGTTAAGAGGCTTAGAGTAAAACCAAAGAGAAGGTTCATGGATGAAGATAGATAGATTGATGGTTACACTTTATTAATTTAAATGGAAATTTGTGATAGGACAACACATATAAGATTTATTGCCCAGTGGTGGGCAGCAGCCACACAGATCTGGCGGCGCTAAAGTAGTGTAAGTAATGTAGTGAAGGAGAACAGGACGCTAGTTTGTGGAGCGAGGAGGATGCAGAGGA
Organism: Adrianichthys oophorus; assembly: GCA_036245035.1. Classification (NCBI taxonomy): domain Eukaryota; kingdom Metazoa; phylum Chordata; class Actinopteri; order Beloniformes; family Adrianichthyidae; genus Adrianichthys; species Adrianichthys oophorus. The sequence goes on along the minus strand of BSAI01000189.1, from coordinate 9,968,037 downwards.
TTACATGGACAACTCCTACACGGAGCAGCCGTATGACAAAGAGGAACCCTCATAAGTGCATAGTTTGCATAAGAGGAGGGCATACCTTCGTCTGGGAGACATGGGCGCATCCCGGTCAACAGGACTCTGTGGTGAGGCGCGTCCTGGAGGGGTTGGGGTCCGGCTGGAGAAGGAGTTATTTCTGAAATCTGAGGTGGAGAACTCCTTGGAGAAAATAGAAAAAAACAACAACAAATGTGACTGTTAATGGACATGAACATCTTATGTTCCGCAGCTTCAGTTAGTTGAATACATTGACCAAATGCTCAGAACATGATGCAATACGATTGTCATAACACAGAAGAGTTATGTTCAGTCTAGAGGCAGGAATTCCCTGTCAGTGTCTGAAGATTAATGCTTTACAAAACAGGGATTGGGTGAAAAAGAAATGTGACATCTGCAGCTCAGGAAGCTCTAAATCTCAGAATATTACAAGCATGACAACATAGAGTCAAAGATAACCAGTCACGATCAAAAGAAAAGGGAATGATCAGAAAGGTAAAGACGTTTAAGAACAGCAGAAATCCTTTTTAAACATGTTTGATTGAAAACAACAGAGAATTATTGAGATTCGGTTTTCAAACACTAGACTCCATGTGACTGTACAAAATATCCAGAGGCTTTTTTCACACAAGTCACACCCAACATTCCTCTCTTTCCTGCTGGCTAGTTTCAATCAAAATTTGTTAAAAACTAGATAACCGTTGAATATACAGTACTGGACTTTGTTTGCAAAGCTCATAGAATGCAGTTTTTACGTTGGTGCAAACAGCACCAACTGTGGAGTTAGTTTGATGGGAAACCCAGTCTGCCTTCAATAGCTTCCAGAAGTTGTTTGAATTCACAGTTATTCGTGGTGGTCAGTGTTTCTTGTCTAGAAAATGAGAGAAAACATGACCCTTTTGGACAAACAGTCCTTACTAAAATACTACCAATCAGTCGAAAGGTAAAGAGATAATTACAACAGAAGAGGGTGCTATATAACAACTGAACACAATCAGCTGGACTTAAGTCTATGCAAGTAACACAAATGACTGGTAGCTGGTGATTATAGAAAGAAATCATCACAAAATCCAAAGACAAAATGACACTAATTGGTTTTGCCATTAAAAATACATAGGTGACCAAAAGTGCCCATAAATGCTGAACAGCAGGGCTAACTCTGCACAGGACATATATCATCTTTGACACTTTTACTGTCAGGAATTCTACACTGCTGTCTGGCATCAGCACATGCTTACCTGTAAAGCCAGTCACCTACTCTGCAGTATTTAAATTAGAAAATTGACCAGTTTGCTTCCAAAATATAAAAAGTTTCCTAAATATGGCCTTGTTTTTTAATTCAAAGAAAGGAATTCTTTGTTCTCAAGTTCATAAACTGACTCTGCAAATTAAAATGCCCTGCAGGCACCTCAAAGAGTGCAACTTTTACAACAGGTCTTGTGAATTTTCTCCTTAAACCGTCACCACCTGGCACTGGAGTCACACAGGCTCCATCCAAAAGAAGGATGGCTCCACCAGACTCTGAATCACTCTGTGACTTAAGTTAAAGCTGATGCGCAGGCTTGATGCAGACAAAGTAGCATGGACAGAGCCAAAGATTTGTGTTTTTAATGCCAGCACCCGCTTCCAATTCTGCAACTCTTTGAACAAAGTTTCTGTTCTCAATTGAGTCCAATTTTCCTTTACCTCAGTGAGTGGGCAGATTAGTGGTGAATGCCAGGAAGCCTTTAGCAGAAACGGTCATTGGGACTGCTCCATGCAGTATAAAACCCAGCATAATAACTCAAGGCTCATAAGATCATGCACTTCATATTGTCAGAGTACAACAATAGGTGGGCATTCCCCCTCCTGCTGTGAAGCAATCAAAAGGGCATATACCTGATGGACATATATGCTTTACATGTTCTTTCAGGTAGGAATGGTGAAAGCCACGCATTGTGAATCAACACCAATGCAAACCAAGCATTTCTTAGATAAGTCTGGCATGTGACTTGGACCTTCATGCAATCCAAAAGCATAAGAATTTGTGGATAAAATCACAACTTTCAGCTACGAGGCCCAAGCGGTATGCAGTGGATTTAACAAAAACAAAGGAGGAGAAAAAAATAGGAAAAAAAAAACAACTCTGCTGTACGCAGCTGTGATTGAGCTCGTCTCTGGAATAGGGAAAAAAAATACATAAATGTCAAACTACACTCATAGAAGCAGAGCTTTCATCCACCCGCATGATCCAACGCTAGTTACCTTACTGCAGTAACCATGGCACAGCTGGCACTAGCAATGAGCTGTCAGAGCTGCACAACACCTTTGTTCTAAAGCCATTACTGTTTCAATGAAAAGAATCAGACGTTACTTACGGTACATATAATCCTGATAATGCATGTAACAAACTGCACCATGGCAGTGCCAACAAGGTCCACATGTTCTATACACCAGCAAATCAAGGCAAGGAGCACAGCTGGACTGAGAAATATTAATGTGAGCAGGGTAGTGACATGGTCACAGATAGTGAGAGACTGCTGTGGAATATCAGCCAGATTTCAGTGGTTCCTGTGGCTGCAGAGAGGAGGAAGCTCTGATTAAAGCTGCACTGGACTGTAATCAGATGTTCATAGTCAACAAACCCAAGATCATTAGGGCAAGTCGCTGGTATGCTGTATTGGCTAACGGGTGCACTTACAATAACAGATTCATCTATTCACTAAAAATCTAAAATGAAATCTACTCTTAAGCTTTTTTGCAAAGCGTGAGCTCATGTAAACACCATTACAGCTAAAAAAAAAGATTCAGTTTTGTTGCTGCTGGCTTTGTTTTCAAGAAACTACACTCAAGTTAGGGAAGAGCTACTACCCCATGCCTTTATGAACCAACTAAAACAAAGACTCTCTTCTTTGGTTGCCTGGCTACTCTCTTAATCCTATTGAAATTGTAGCACTTTTCATTGTTTATTTTGGAAACATACAGTTTTGATTAGATTTACAGAAAATAACATGTTTCAATTATTTTTAATGAATAGCTCATTTTGTTTATGGTGCTAAAATGCACAAAAAGGTTAACTATACTACAAAATGATGGCATATTGAAATAAAAAAAAAAACAACCTCTACAAGACAATGCCAAGCGTGGATGTAACCCATAAAAACTGTTGTAGGATTTAAAATATCTTCACACACAATCACTGAATCCACGTTATAGCAGCTGACAATCTTACAGATTAGTCTTATTCTTAAACCTTAAACCTGATGATTTCTTGCTCCAACACTGCAAGAAGGCAAGATTAACAGCTTTATATAAGCCAATGATGCTACAATAAATGTGTACTTAGTAAAAGTAACATTTTTGGAAGTTTTTTTAGACGGTATGTTGGGCTACATGTAATAATCTTGACGTTGAATCATCTAGAATTGTCTTCATCAGTCACTTAGATGACTGATGAGGCCACTTTGATCATTGGGAAATGTGGTGAAACATTTCAAGAAAAAAGATTTTCAGTCCAGATAAAATGACTCAACTTCAAGAAAAATTCACTTCCAGATGAGAAAACCTTCATCAACTTAAATGCAATTACTTTTTTAGAATGCTTACATTAGGTAGATATCTGCTGTGGTTTGTGTGATCTCTTAATGTGTTTTATTCCCATTCCTACACAAAGCATAAATCACACGTTTGTATTAGCTTAGGTACATGACAAAAGTGCATTGTGCCTTATATAAAACATTACTACTAAAGACATATGTAGAAATGAAAGATAATTATGTTAAAACACAGAGATTTCTCTTTACAATGATGCTTTCCAAAATTGGGGAATTTGACTGGAGTTGCACAAAAGTTACAGGTAAAAATTTTCAGACTAGACTGATACTTAAGAGATAAGACTTAAAACTTGGACTTGCAAAGAGGGACTTGTGACCATCTATGGCACCTTCAAAAACAAAACAAAAGACAACAAAAATATAAATGAATAAAATAAGGTTTACTGGATCAAATGAAAACAGATGGGAAAACATTCAAAACGGTGCCAGCAACAGTCCTCAAATTGACTTCAAGCTGCTCACTGTGCATCATCATTACCACCTTCAATTACAGGGCACTGGCCTGCAGCGCATACATCATATTTTAGGAAGCTTGGTGCTGCTGTGAATCGGTGTCATAACTGCTCATTCTGTCTTTACCACAGACATGACTACTAGATTACAAAAAGGCATGGGGCACCCAGCATGCTGGGCTGGGTAATAATCACAGCAGCATTCAAAGTTTTATCATTTCCTGCTGTGCTCTGGTGGAGGTTCTAAGCAATAAAATGATGAGAGCTTCCTACTGGTTATGTACCACCCTGATGGATGCTGCCTTGTAATTTCATCTGGGCACTGGAGCATTACTGCATCCACATTCTGCTTTTAACAAAACCCAATATAAGGCTGAAACTGAGACATAATCATGAAAATTGGTATCTTTCATGTCCCACTGACGCTGCCTCATGACAGGTCCGGACCACAGTGCTGACTGCTGTGATGAAGTGACTAGAACGCAGTGTTCACGGGAGCATGGTGGCTAATCCACAACAGTGTTGTGTCAGCACAGGGGAATGAACTGGCTGCACGCATAATCATTTCTGGAATGGAGGGGGGGTGGGGACAAACCCATTAACATTTAGTTTCAGAATGATGCCAAACCCAGAATTCAGCAAACTAGGCCATGATAACTTTTAAAGTTTTGATTCCACCAGAACAGAGCCCTGTTCTACAGCAAAACAAACATGTAAAGTGTGTCATTTGCAGAACATGGGATGCATGAATGACACAGCTGGTGCATATAACAGCCAACAATTCTAAGTAAAGAATACTAAAGCCATTTTAAAACATTTCTAAAGTGTTACTTGGACTTCTACATATTGAAATAGTTGTTCATGTTTATCATTCTTGGTCATGACGTTTTTCACTATAATACACGTCTACACTCCACTATAGATGAAAGGAGCTTTAGAAGTCAAACTTTCCAGCTTTAGACTGTATTCTTCAAATGAATTTCTGCCATGGGCTTTTATGGCACAGTGGTCAATAATAAAGACTAAAGTCAGAGAGATTTTCTGGACAGCACTTGTACTGTACCTCCTCCTCCTCAGTCCAAATCATTCATGGCCACACACAGTCTAACTGCCCCAGATATGAACTCCATGCAAAAAATCAGAGACCAAATGAAAAAGAAGCACAAAAGACATCGATATAACTAAATATGCAGTCATTCTTTTGTGCCACATTTTACATGAATTAGGAAGAAACATTACTTCCTAAACGGACACTGAATTACTTCATATGGTATCCTTTAAATCATACTGACTTGATGACAAAACACGTGTGTATTTTCAAAGATATTACCTGTTAGTGCAAGATACAATCTCTAATTAACTAAATTATTTTTATACTTAAATTATTTTCAAAAAATGCACCTGAACGATTAAAAAAACAAGGAAGGCAAAGTAAAAATGAAAAACAGCCTTATTTGATCACTATAGGTGGTCTGAATCGTAGGCACACTTACACTGCTACCTTCTTTTAGACACACTGGGGGGGGGACTGGAGCCAGAAGGTTTATTTTTCCTATGGAGAAACACATTTTATACCACTGTTAAAAACACTCAATAAACTTAGCTGGAGCAGCATTTTAATCCCAAACATCTGCATTTCATTAGGGATGAACAAAAACTCACTGGACTGCAAAGTCTATCAATTCATCGTCTAAGTCTTCTAATTTACACAGAAATTATGAGGAAACAGGAAGTTTTAACTGTGTTCAGATGGCTTCACTGAAGACCCTTCTAAGAAAAAAAAAAAAAAAGATTCAATGTTTGCTATTTTAACATTTCTCTGTCTATTAAATCCATGCAGTCAACTTGATAAGAAGAAAGCAGATTTGTCTGGAATGCTACTGTGTGTCAACCAGTAATCTTTTCTCCGAACAGCAGCAGACCAAGACAGAAAAATATGTTCCCCTCCAACAAGACCACTGTTTTCGCAATGTGATCTTGTGAGACCCGGAATGTAATGGCTTTGCTACGGACTCGCCATCAGCTTTTAATAAAAGGTCAAATATAGTCTGATAAATGTAACAGAATATCCGTCTTACTCCTTGGTCTCTAGAAAAAATAAATAAATGACCAGCTATTATGATGGAAGGCAAAAGGTTAGGATCTTGATGCTCAAATTCCAACTCGTGATTGTCATAAATCTTAAGCATCAAAAGGGTAAAAAGTGGTGTTGCAGAAGTGCAGAATTTTTTCAGTTTTTACTGTAAAATAAATCTTTTCTGGCAAAAAAATATGTCAAAATCCCACGCTGTCGAGCACAACCCAAAGATATACAGAAGACTGTTTTATAGAAATCTAGGGAATTATAAATATACTGTCAATATTTGCTCTCATGATTACAGTGAGAGGCAGTTCTAAACACTGTTTCTTTGACAACATCTTCTGGAATGTTGCTCAACCACCTTCATAAACTCCACCATCTTGTAAAAAAAAAAAAAAAAAAAAAAGGACCATCTCTCCAAGCCAATATTTCCCCATAAAATCTTCAGGGTCCTCGGTCCCTAAAAGTGAACCCGGAGGCCTGGAAAGCGCAGAATCAAAAGTGTCTCAGTTTGTGTCTCCACGCCAGAGGAAAGACAAACAGACAGGCTGATCAATCAGCGGGGATAGGGGGATAACAGACTGGAGGCTTACAGGATGGCAGTTTGTGTACTGTCACTGGGCTTTCTGTGCAGGGAGGAAGAAGAAAAAAAAATCCTCCACATAACCCACAGTTAGCAGTGCTCCCTGAACACTGGCTCGGCTTAACACTGCACCAATGTGCCAAAACAAACAAGAGGCCTACTCCTGAACGGCCGTGTTCTCTCTAAGCTATCTTTGTCAGGTATAGCATGTGGCTATAAGTCCCTACAGGTAAGGAGCACATACCTGTTGGAAATTTTTACTCACCATTTTTACAGAATTGGATGGTAACACCACAAATGGCTTTTCAATACAGAGCTTTGCATCTTGACCTCATCTAATATAAAAATAACCATTTTTTCTCTCTCCAGTCTTAATTTCTCCAGGGTTGTGGCCACAGATTTGCAATCCAATCCACCACAACCTTAAAAACAGAGGAAGAATAGACCTTAGAATGGTTTGAAAGCTGGCCAGCTGTGAGGGTAATAGTGGACAAAAATGTAAGGGACAGAAGCTGCATAGATGCAAACTGGCCTTACCCGAACTGGAGGCCAAGCTGGGCAATGCATTTTGTGTTGTAGGCTAGTCTATCCTTTCTTGCAAAACAAAACAAAAAAAATATGAGTTGTTTTAAACTTACAAAGGCACCATTTGTGAGTCTTAGTCCTAAAGCAGCTTTCAGAAATATCATCATGGCACTAATGATACCCAAACTTGCAGTCTGGTCTTCATTGCATTTTTAGGGTGGAACTAAGACATGTGGTTGGTTTCTCTGTCTTTGAGTTTGCAACAATAAATGAGATTATTTAACAAATTACAAATTAGCATGGATTGATTTAATTTCTGCTCCGAATTCCAATTTGTCCTATTCAAATTTGAACTTAACATCACTTTTCTATTTGTTAACTAATACAAGTTCAAGGTTGAGCTTGTATCAGGTTTGAAGAGGAGCTATGGTGTGTTTTGTGTGTATATGTAGCATGACCAGAATGTAATAAGAGAATCTCTTTGAAAGCAAGTTGTGAAACAAAGTACCAATTGGGCAGTGGTTAGCTGTTGGGACATAGACCAATGGCTGGAGGGCACCAGTGAAAATGAGTAGAGCAGATATCCAGCCCCACCCTCGTCACACCCCTGTGGTGCTTTGAGCGAGGCTCCCAACTCAAATAGCAATGGAGATGCTCAATGGTCACTGGATTTTTGGTCTTTGAGTGTGTGTCTTTGAGAATGTGAGTTTGCTCACAGTGTATGTATTAGTGCTATTGAAATGTATTTTGTTTTGTTTCTTAAAGACCCACTCTGATGAAAATGCTGTTTTTGATGTTTTTAACATGTTTTTGTGGCACTTTTCTCATGATGGAGGACATATGTAAAGAAAATTAAACTTAAATCTGCATTTCCAAATATTTCTTCAATAAAAATGTTGTAAATCAAGAGCAGGCAAAAAAATGCAGTTTGAAAAACAGCTTAGTTGTGACATGGAAAATTCAATGGGCGGTCCACAAGCTCCCTGCTCTGCTCCATTCTGATGCATCCACTTGTAGACAAATGTATCCATGTACGTCTTCGTTTTCCTTGTCTGAGCTGCAGCTGGCTTAAAGGGCCTGTATCATGCAAAATCAACTTTTTTGAGCTTTTAAGTGAATTATAATGTTCATTCATCACTATAAACAACTCCAAAGTGGTATTTTGATCCATTCACGCATCTCTGAGCATTTCTATAAAAACCTGCGTTCTGAGCATCCTAATCCGCAGGGACAAGGAAAAGGTATTTTCACGAAAATTGTTCTTTAGTGTGGAAAGGTAATATATTATTATATATATGAATGTAGTTTACTCTGAAAGGTTTGAGAATGGCATGATATAGGCCCTTCAAAATCGTCCAGCTGGACAGCTCAAACATTCCTCGCCGTTTGTGTTGCACCAGTAATGTTAAATTGGGGGTGTGAGGGGCTGTGAGCTAGCGGGAGAGCAGATAAACAGAAAACTCTCAGCAACAGAAAGGGGGGGGGTTGCTCCGTGCTAACAGTCCCGTCCACACCAAAGAGGCGAATTTCTAATGTACTCCAGTCACTCTGCAGAAACTATCTCCTAGAAAACGACACGGGTGTTTTGATTTTTGCTAAAAAAAATTGCATTATCATAAGGAAAAAAACCACTGGGAACACTTTTACAAAATATCAAAAGACAATTGGAGTGGGACATTAAATACATTTTTTGGCTTACCAAAGTTATGAAGCTTATCAACTATAGTATTCATAATTATAATCACAATAGGAGACATCCACTTTAGATGTTACCCTTGTTAATAATTAGAGAGCTTTAAGTTGTTTTTATTCCTAATTTAAGATGGCAGATATTCACAACTTGCAGTTGGGCACAATAATAAAGATGCACTCAGCTCAAAGCCAGTGTTTAATTGTGAATTGAAATTCCACCGTAAGGCGCTACAAAATAGTTTAAAATAACATGAAACAAAAAGAAATGTTCGTGGTCGAAGGGTGTCTGCACTCCCTTGAACAGGGATGTCCAAATCCAGGCCTCGAGGGCCGACCTCCTGCTGGTTTTCCAGAAGCCCAGTCTTATCTGATGCCGATTACCTGGATCAGGTGTGTTCAGCCAATAAGGAGCTTCAATGGCAGGTTGGTTGGAAAACATGAAGGACACCAGCCCTCGAGGCCTGGACGATGACCTTGATGGTTATATTTTGGACTCCTTCATGTTCGCTTTGCAGCAGCTCGGAACCCCACCCCCACCCCGTGCCCCAATTTAGCTCTCATCACACAACAACAGGCTTTGTGACAAGAAAAAAAAAAGCTGTGCACCAGCCTTCCACAACATCCACCATCACAGCCACTATTGTATGGGGTCTTTTCTCAGGATACCCAATACCATGGAAAACGGTGGATCCTGTTGAGCATCTAACTCACTTAAGCCATAGAAGGGTGGAAAAACCTTTTAGGAGTTTTTTTTTAAGTTAAACTGATCACCTGATACAACAGCACTCTGCACCTCTGAAGGAAGACTGAGGCCCTTGTCATGGATGTTGCATTTCGCCACTGACTGAGCCGCTTTTGTTCCTGAGCAGTATAATTGACAATAAGCCAAAAAAGAGGCCTTTTCCCAGTCGTTTCCCCGCCAAGCACTTTGAAAGAGCACCCACTGCACACAGCATTACTTTACATTTGCTTACAGAGGGAGGCTCATCACCATTTTGAAGCCAACAACCCTTTAAAGAGTCAGGCAAAAGCCAACTTTCTTGTGGAGTTTTAGCTTGACGTCTTCACAGCTGGTATTTTGTGGCGGAACAAAGCTTCTATAATTAAAAATAAATAATAAAATAGAAATACATTGTTAAGGGGAATGCCGATACAACTGGATAAAGGTCTCAAGCATGCCAGCCCACACCGACATTAGTGGACTCTTATGTGAGAGCTAGCTGTTGAAGCTTTTCATCAGAGCACAGATCCTCAATGTGTTGTTTGGTAGCCCGACTTCCACTTCAATCCTCTATGGGTTTTTGGGCAGTCTCATAAAGCTGGAACTCCACAGTGGGTTTTTTAAATGTGGCTTCATACGCTAAAAAATAGAACTCTTGATTTCCTGGTGGCTTCCAAAGTCTTTGGACCCACGGAGTAAACTTTAATGCTGTATCCATAAAATGTTGATGCCAAAGCTGAGGGACAGGATGTAATCAAAAAACTTGTTTAGCTTCTGCCTGCACTACGGAGGTCAGGACACCATGACTTTAACTTTACTCATTATTCCTAAACTCAGAAATTCACAAAATATATCACAACAGATGTTTTTTTAGAGTTAATAATTCACTTTCATAAATCACAATAAGTTTTAAGAATAATAAACTAAAATGATTGTACGAATTAATTTTGAATAAAGCAGTTTTTCTTCAGTTTTTGCATATTCTATTTCTAACAGCTGAGAAACTGTTAATGACAGAAAGCAAAAAACAAAGTAGCTAATGTATGTATGTAAACCATTTAAGATGTCAGACTCTTAAAAACAAAATCTCCTTGAGTAAAGCCCAAATTAAATATGTATTAGGTCTTGAGATATGATTTTTAATGGGTAATTTAATTAAGATTATTATTAAATCCATCAACCACTCAGAGAAAAGTTGAGCTTTCTTTAAGCTTTGTCAAGTTCTGAGGTTTAAAATCATGTGATTTGGTGCAATCTTGCACCACATCTGGTTACACAATCATGAAATCGTAAATCCAGATGAAAGAGGAATGCAGTCTTAAGTATTTGTTTTCAGGTTACAGCCATTTTAAAGAAGGCATGCACTGAAAACATCTTGCACTGGTAATAACTACATTATGTATCACAGATTCTTATAATGTCAAAGTATTCAATTGCATAGCACACACAGTAAATCAAATAAAAGTTTCAGCTATAATTTGAGGTTTTTGAGCAGATTCCATCTTACATCCTCACAGATTAGGCTTTGCTGGAGCTGGTCTGTTTGAAAAAGGCTCTGATTTATCTAAAGACAGATCAAAAATATTCACAAAAGAGTAAAAACAATATCCAGTACCTTCCACAGACAATTTTGGAGTTGATGAAAAGGCCCAACTTAACTAGTTCATCTTCTCATTGTAAAAAGAATCATCTTGTTTAGAGGCAACCGTGTCTAAGGTTCGACAGAGCTGTAACTGATTGAACCAAAAACACACAAATATAGAAAACAAACTTGCAGCAAAGCTTGGATCTTCTCTGACATCTGCATCTGAAAAAGCTTGAATGCATTTCAGGTCAAATCTCAACATATTTTATCCAGCATCCAATTACAAAATGACTGGAATTCTTTGTGCCACTACAAAAGGTCTTGTATGTTTGTCCTGTTCTGTCATTTCACATGTTCCCGCTCCAGAGGGATCCATGCATCAAACAAAGTATGTAAGCATAGCTGAAATAGCTGTGTTGAACTTTCCCACAACATTTTCTGTCCTTAACTCACTGAAGTCTTTCCAGATGCCCCGGTCTATCCTTTAGGATTTGTTGCTGAAATGGTAAATAGACCAAGCACATAGTTCAGCAGGGGTCTTAAAACCCCAAGTCTGTGTTTTATTTCAGAAAAGAGTTTCCATACGACAGCTAAAGGTTAAGCTATTGTTCCAACGCAAAGTCTGCTCTTTTGTCTCAGACAATCTCTGATTTAAACAGCTTCAAACGGCTGTTAAGCATAACGCCAAATATTTTCAAAGACTGACCTTTGTAGCTTGTACACTCCCTGCTATAAAAATGTCAACGTGCGTCTGCCTTTACTGCGCCGTGCAGCACACCGACCCTTTCTCGGGCACCTTCTGTGGCACCAGAAAATAACAATTCAGCAGGGAAGGGAAAGAATTCAAGTGTTATTCTTGCAAACAGGGCCATTGCAGTGAAAATAAATATAATTCAAAGACTCAATTGTACTGACAGAGGCAACATTTTTCAAAATATAAGGAACCAACGCACAACAGACATACCTTCATGGAATCAGTCTGTGCTTTGTGCATTCAGACTATAATCTTTATCCGGAAATGGAAAGAACTTTTCCCATGTCAAAGTTTAATAAATTACCTCAACAACTTTATTATATAATACATATATTACCCATTTCAGCAAACATTTAGTTTAGCTGATATTCTGAAGGGCAGATATGAGTGTGTTGCATCAAAGACCCAAAGCAAAACTTTTGACTTAGCCAACCTGAGACAGGGGTCTGGATAGCCGGTTGCTTTTTTCTTCTGGTGACCACGAGCGCAGCTGCACACTGTAACACAAAAATCTGTCAGACATTTCTGCACACAACACTGTAGAGGACACTTTTGAGTAAAGATTAGATTTAAAAATACCCACAATTTTTTTTATTTTATATGAATATATTTGACCTTTGTATCCAGGTAGTTTTTCAGTACCATTCTAATACATAGAGGAGAAAAATGTGTGCTGGAATGATTTTTTACAGTATTACAGTTGCTTTTTCCAAAACCCTGCAGCCTTATTAAATCACAATTGGATTCATCGGTATAAATGTTGGGGAACAGCACCTTCCACGAAGAGTCTGCGACAAAACACTTTCATTTTATATGCACAATTTGCACATGCGTCCCTACAAAACATCGGATGTTGATTGTTTTCGTGGGTGAAACGCAGAAACGCTGCAGAGGCCGACTCTAGGTTGATGACGTGAAATGGGCGGCACCAACAAAGTGCGAAAGGCGATGCCTCAGAGATCAAGTCGTCTTCCTTCCGGGAAGGAAAAGGAGCTTGTGAAACAAACTCGTATTTAATAAAAAAATGTGTTCTTTGGTGTCCCAAATTAATATATTATCATATATATGGATATTTAGTAGTTTATACTGAAAGGCTTAAAAATAGCATGATTATAGGCGCTTTAACATATGTAGAAATTGTATATATTTGCAATGATTTCTTGTTTTAAAATCAATTCCAATTTCTCACTAATTGGGTATCATTTTCTGATAGCAATATGTCTTGTGAAGCCTGTTTTTTCAAGCACGTTAGTCATGTACAATAAAACGTAGGGCCATAGAAATATAGCTGCTGTGCCTGTTTTACTCACAACGAGAATAGTTCAGTCCAAAGTCAACATCATTTTACTGCGGAATTACTGCAGTTTAAAAATATTTATTCCTAATTTTTGCTAAACTTAAATGAAACTTTCCTCCAAGTAAAAATAAGACATCTGCGTAGGGATAAAATGTGGGAAAACACCTAAAAAAAATCTTTGTCATCCTTGTCTAGACAGATAATCAGCCTTAAACTGATCCAGTACCCGTTGTGCAGGACCATGAACGAATGTCCACACACAGAAACCTCTGGTGAATGCTCTACATTCAGTCTTTTGTTCAGGTGAATGCAAAGAGAGGAATGTGATATCCTGTGCATGTTCTTTGTTCCAACAGTAGAACCCCACGACTCCACTCTGCTCCTATGATACTCTCGTTTGTGTTGACCTGCCTGTTTTGTTGCTCTTGGTAAAGATGTGGGCTTATTTGTGTAGTGGGTTTTTGTAAAAGACTTCAGTAAAAGTCAGAAACTTGGAGATCTAAAATGTATTTTCAAACAATTTTGATGTAGGCAGAATTTCTTGTATATCTGTCATTTCACAATTATTTTCCAAATTATGATTTCAAGTAACGAAACAATGTTTTAGTTTTCTTTATTTGAAAGAAAATCGTCAAACTGGTGCAAGAGGATATGCATTAAAAACATACTTACGCTTATCTTTATGTTCAAAAAAACAATATTCAAAACTGCAGCTATTATTTAAATGCATTTAGAAAAGAGCACTACCTTTTGTTGATGGTTGGAGTCAGCCTCCCCCTCTTTCCATTGGGGCTGGCAGGAGAATCTGGTGAATACAGTGATGTGGGGCTTGAGACTGGGTAATCTCTGTAGTTCTGGTTCTCATCTTGCCTCATTACAACTACATCCTGCACAACAGAGAAAAAAAATAATAAAGGAAACGAAGGAATGTTTTTGCCTGTTTAAAGTAATTAGATCTTGCACACGCAAATGCTGAAAAGTACAGTAAATGGATGAAGTAAAAAGTAATGTAGATTCTGGTTTTGAAATCAGAATTTTAATTAATACAAGAAAGAGCTCTACATTTTGTGATTTTCTGTGTGTTTTTTGCAAGATAGTTAAATTAAAGAGGATTATAACAAACAGATATACATTTTTTTAGTAAAAGCTGCTTAACGACAGTGACCTCAACTTTTTCAAAATAAGATTACACTTCAGAAACATTATTCTCTCCAACATTTAATGCTGTTTAATCAGGAAAAATTATTGACAGATGGAAAGTCCCACAGAATTCCAGAACTGACCTGGAAGCGTTCAGTGAGCTGCTCTGGGGTGCTAATGCCGTTAGTCTGTCCGGGACTGGAGGGCTCGGGTCTTTAAAAGTCAGAAAAAAAACCAAGATTAAACTGAGTTTGAATAAAATCAATATTTTAGTCCAAAGTTTCATTATGCACGCTTCCTCTTGTGTTGCAGTCCGATCCCATTTGATGCCGAATTAGGAAAAGTAATTTCTTTAAAACAGTATGGATGTCAATGCAAAAATAAGCAAAGCTTGATTTTAAAAGCAAGACAAATAATATTCTAGCAAGCTGGTGTGCTCTAAGACATTAGATCATGTTCCAAAAAACAAAACAAATCCATTTCCTAAAAGCCACAAAAGCAAATGAACTTCAGTTGAAGTGGAATCTGGTTTAAATCACTCTTTTTTGAGTACATATGTTTTTAGCATTCCTTGTGTCAATGCTCTGATGAACATCCCTTTTATTATGGTTTTTAAATTATGCAATTACCCAAGGAAAAAAAGAATAACAGACTTTTTTGGCAACTCTGCATCTTCTGTTTCAAAATAAAAAAGGAGATACTGAGCAAGCATATCACAAAGACTTTAGAGGAAATTATGATAAATTTGAGCACCAATTCAAACACGCCGTGCAACCCCCCCCGCAATCCACAGGATAAGACAGGTTCTCAGTTGAGCTCAAAGCAACGAAGCATGCAGGAAGACTGACATGATAAATCACGCAGAAGGCACGACTCTGGTGGCCTAGCCTCCAGAGAAAAAAAAAATTAGCAAGATGATAAAAGTGTTTATTGATTCTGCATCCAATGTATTTAAATCATCTACCAAAAAAAAAAAGCTTATTTTAAACTTTCACTTGATTTATCGTATTTGCATCAAAACAGCAGATGTTGAAGAGCACATTTCAAGGCAGATGGACCAGAAATGATTTCAAGATAACAAAGTTTTTATTGTAAAAAGAAATCTGAAAGGTCCCATGAATCTGAAGCCACAAGTCATTTGAAAAAAATATGAAAAAAAGGATGAATTGAGAAACTGACCAGGTGGTGAATGGAAATTGTCCAAGTAGAAATCCAATATGTGGTATTACTCTATGGTGAAATTGTGCTTAGAAGCTCTATCATTACACAGCAACTGTGTCAATGAATGACAAAAAGTTTGGTCAACAACCCCCATACGTTCTCAGTGAACTGTGAAGACTAAACAAGGAATCACAGATCCAGACTTCAAACATTTAAGGGGGAAAAACCGTTACATGTAGGCGAGCTTTCTTTAAATAAAAAAAAATTACACCTGAAATGAATTTCATGCATTTTCATGCATAATCATTTTTTATTTCTCCATTTTGGTAATATGCTGATAAGGGTTTCCTGCAGCTTTGTTATGACAAGCTGTGTTACTTTAAAACAAATATTTGCTGAACTTCACCTGTTTTGCTTCAGTGTTTTCACAGAAAGAAAGAGGAAGACCGTAATGATAAATTCATGCCACCCAAATTCTTTCCTTAGAACTAGAAATCCTAAAAAGTTAGAACAGAAATGTGGGAGATGCATCAGAGTACCGAAGGTTAAAAAACCAATAACAACAAAAAAGTGAACTAGAATACGTGACAGATCTGCAGTGGCACTGAACTGGGAGTAATGGCATATCTGATTTGGTCTGAGACATGAGGTCAGGAGGGAAAAATCCACTCGCATGGACATAGGACATCCGAGAAGGAAACATGTGCACGGGCGTGTGTGTATGTGCTTATGCAATAACATAGGAAGACTTTACCAAAGCAGAGTGGTGGGAGAGCTACATTGAGCAGATAAGAATTTAGGGAGGACCTTTGGTGTCAGCGAATGACCATTTTGAAAAAACAAAAGGAAAGTGAGGCCTTTCTAGAAGCCAGCTCCTTGTCATGCAAACAGGGTCTTCAAAAATGTCAAAAACAACATTTTTATAGGAGGGACTGGCGTTCATACATGCTGGCATTTCCCCTGATTACAATCACTTGTTTTGTTTGTACAATGATTTTGGGAAGAATGTAAAATGAATGTGGGGAAAAAAAGAAAAAAGATTTGGGATGTTTAACTTGCAGAGGGTTGCTTTTTATAAAGCTGTACTGTTATGAGGTTTGTTTGTCATTTGTAATATTTTATTTATATGTGAATCATTAAGAAATCATTTAAGTGGTGAAATAGCGTATGCATGTTCACAGACCTCTCCACCACTAGCTGCAGATGCGTCTTGGAGTTCTTGATCTTGTTCTGGGCCTCCACATTCAGCATGTCTGTCGTGTTTTCCCCATTGATTTCCAAGATTATGTCACCAGGCTGCAGGTCAGCTTGCTCTGCCTTGCTGCCCCCGTTGACCTGTTGAGTAGAATAAGATCCAGTTAAGTCTTACTGGTACCAAAGTCCTGGAGCCTGGTCATCAACGAATACTTCAGCGTCTCATGACTGCGCGGAGGAGTCTGACAATGATTGACAAAGTCAATGATCAGAGGTGCTGAAAGGTTGTCTCACACCAGTAAATGCCCAAACAAAGCACAACCTTCCACCCACAAATAGACTAATAAATCAGCACAGATCAACTAAGGACAGGCTCATTGTTCTCCTGTGGAGAAATAAGAACAGATGACACTCCTAACAACGTTGATGATCCCTGATCTTGGCAAACAGCCTCAGCACACCTCGAATTCCAGTTTCATGCCAACAAATCAGTGGAGTGACCTCCTCAAACAAAGTAAGAGTAAACGTCCATCCTAACACCATCAGCTCGCTCTGAGATTATCTGCAAAATAGAACGGACAAGCAGCCAACTAAAACAAAAGCTAAGTCAAGGAGGCTGCTTGTGCTGTTTAGAGGGAAGGAAGACTTGTACCACAAAACTCTGCTCTCAATTAAAAAACCACACAATAAATTAAAAACAAAAAATAAAGAAGCAAAGAGCCAATCAGTTACATCTCTACTAAGTTTATGATGCAGAAAGAATGCTAATCAACAAGATGTTTGTTTGGTAAGGATGGAGGCAGAGGTGTGATGCTCATTCACTTAACTCTTGGAGCGAACAAAGAGTTTCTTATGGTAACACAAATAGTCTGAGCCTTTTCTGTTTGAGGCATGTCTAAATTTACACATATTTTAATTAGTTCTTTAGTTTCTGTAGAGAATATGGGAATCTTGATTTTTATTTATGTCTATCCACTACTCAATATAATTTAGGGATATAGTAAAAAAGTAAATGAATCCATAAATAAATGAAAACTGTGGACGTTGTATACATGGTGTTTGTTTCACTTCACAGTTTTCTACATAATGATCTCACAGTGCATCTTATTGCTGCCAGACCAAAAAAAATGTGGAAAGTAAGTAAAAC
>BSAI01000189.1:9915503-9950061 GCA_036245035.1 Adrianichthys oophorus | reverse complement strand
CCTTGCAATGACAGACTGCAACCCATGACCAGTACCTGAGGACACATGCACTCAGACATGGTTTTGGAAACGTCATACAAGTGCAGGCCCGTTTACCAGATGTGAGGGGTACCAGGGTTTCCAGACAAGGAAAGTGCAGGTGATTCTACTGACACCAAGACACCGCCATGAACGCTTGCAGTGGGTGCAAAACCATGTGACCTGAACAATGCGCCAATGGCCTACCATCCTGAACCAATTTGGTTACTGTAGATGACCCAGTCACTGCATGTTCTTACCTCAGAGACATCATCATCCTCCAATTCCACCAGTACACCCCCAACTTTCTGTTCATGGATGCTAATGCCCCACCACATCATGACAGAATTGTCACAGCTTGATTTCAGGAAGTTAGAGAGCGTCCTATGGTATGGCCAGCAATGTCTCCTGACCTAAACCCCATAGAGCACATCTGAGACCAGCTGAAGCAAAGACTGGATTGTACCCCACCACAAGTGACCTGGAAGAACTGCAGGCAGGACTTGAGGAAGAGTGGAACGCATTGCCAGAAAACATCATAAGGATAGTGAGAAGCATGTGATGTCGCTGTCATTGCTGCTAATGGTGGAAATACTCATTATTTATATTGTCATTTTTTGTTATTTGGGGCCATCTTTATGATTGTCTTAATTTTTGGAGTAATAAATATCAAACTAATGAAAATTGTGTTTCTTCTCATTAATTATTAGCAGTATGATTAATTATTAGTAGTATCAAGGGGAACTTTTGTGCATTTCCTTAAAATTCAGACCAAAGCACTAATTTTAATAACTATATTGTGAGTAGTGCACATATATGAAAGAACAATACCTCAGTGCTGCAGTGCAATCATCAGCAGCTTTAGTCTGGTAAATTCTTAACAGGTTTTAACCCCTGATAGTGTAAGATAAGCTTTTACTACTAGTTTGTTTAAACCTGCTTCTTTGGTTTCACTACATAACATTTCTACATCAAATCACATGATGTGAAGTAGGATTAAAAGCCAGAGCCAGTGTAGAGAAAAGACAGAAGACACAACTAAACTGGCGTCATCACTACAGGATGTGCATTGGACAGGTCAGGGTGTCTCCGGCATCTGTGAGTTGGTCTGAACAAAGTTTCCTGGCTGTGTTTACTGCACACCGTGTACCTTGAACTGCTAATGTTTTCAATAATGTTGCTTCTTTATTTTTTCTCCTCTGACCATGAGAGGATATTATCACCGCCTGTGTAGAAAGCACTGGAAAACGACACTAAAACACACCAGGAACCTCTCACTTTAACTGTAATCAGAAGTTTCCTTCAATGCCGTCTACTTCCACTCTATTCTAACAGCCTCAGCAGTCAAGGAAATACCTACGACACACCAATGGACATAAACAAAGAAGAGAGATGGAGTGAGGAAGTTTGCTTTCCATGGTATGCAATTACAGACTGTGTTTTGAGGAAAACAGAGGGTACAATTTGATAAGGCGCACAGAACCCTTTGTTTAATCTCTGTGTTCAGCGTGCTCCCATGACAGATTACCTTTGAAATAGTTATGGCCTTCTTGAAGTCCCTTCCTCCAAATATCCTAAAGCCCCATGGTGAAGGGCCAATCAGGTTCACCGTTAGCGCCATTGGCTGATCAGGTCAAAAACCCAGGCTGACCTAAAGGAGGAGACAAGGGGAATAAGTCTCAATGATGTGAACAGAAGGGACAACTCTGGAACCAAAAAGATCCCAAGACACAGCAAATCCAAACAGACAAAATAAAGAAGTCTGTTGAAGGAGTTCAGAAAAGCTAAATGTTTTATTTATCCCAACTCTTCCCTGAATACACATGCACGTAATGTATATGAACTGAATATGCAGTGGTTTTCTGTGATACGGCCTGCATCGCATATGGTAGCTCTTTATAGAAACAAACTTCTGTCACTTCTCGGCTGGTTTGTTTAGAAATCTGGCGAGGCTTTCCGTGGTTATTTACAGGTTTTGCTTTCCACAAAATATGTTGTGTACATCTGGCTGAATACTATAAGTCTGGTGTTTCCATTCAGAATGAATGGACAAGGAGAAGAACAAACATTCCATGTAAACAATTCTGGATTTCTTTGAATTTCTGAAATACTGGCTCACCATCTGTTAAAAAAATATTCTGGAAACACAAAAATGTATTATTGTGATTCAAAGGATTCTGTGACAAAAATAGCAAATACAAAATTATGGCACTTTGTGCACATGATACTCTCATATGTGAGGTTAAGAAGAACAATTATGATTATTCACAAGCAGAATATATGCTGCTGCCCATCATTACAAGTTTTCTCCAGTGTTAGGACCTGGTAAAATTCCTTCTGTATTAGAACCAGATTGAATGGACCCAGTATTTACTTTTCCTACTGTGAGAAAGAGCTGAGACCACAAACATCCACATGGAAGACATGCACACTGCCGAGAATAAATTCATCCAAATGCCACAAACGTGCAGAACTGCAGCGGGATGTGAAAGTGTGATGCACACAATCTGCACTTTTTACAGACATTTGTGAAACATTTTATAAATGGGTTACATTCTTTCAAATAAGGTTTCTCTAAAAACTAGAAATAATGAGAAAATTTATCACGCGACTTTATGTTGCTTTACTTTTGATTACACAGCATCACATGAATTTATTCATGATGATGAGATGTTGGCCTAACCATAAACAGATGATAAAGCTGCAATCAGCAAAGTGCTAAAGGTTAATCATAAGTGGTTACATAAGAATTTATTGATCTACCCAAGCAGAACCATTCAACTGCTGACAGGAGTCTTAAAGAATATTTGATGGAATTGTAGAACAAGTCAGATCAAGACAAATGATCTTAGTTTTACCCAAAATAAATCATTTTCATAGATGGCAAGAACAGTATGTCACTTTTACATTTAATCTGATGTACAGTTTGTTAGGTTTCTGTTAACTGTTTTATTTAGGTGAGGCTACTGTTTTCCGAGATGGCATGTACAGTGTGATCTCAGTACAAGACTGTTCAAAAACAGGTGAGTAAAATCCATCTACAATCACGTTTGCCTTTATTTTAAATAAACGCGCAAAAAGTCATTCAACAAACACCATGGATTTGTTTTAACGTGACAAACTATTCATTCACTTAAAAATAACAGTTCAGAGCAGTAAGTGTTTTTTCCATCTTCTTAATAAGAGTATTTAACTCCTGTTATAGCACAGTATGCCACTGTCAATTAACTATCAGATAATACTAAAATAGAGCCAAATGTAAAACACACTGGTCTTAAACACTCATTATATAACCCCAGAGTGTTCTAAACTCTGGCTAATTATGCAGAATGTGTTGGTAGATAAAACAGTAAAGGCACGTCAATGATTGCATTAGTCATGGGACGTCATGAAAATCTCAGGTGCAAGCAGGAGAAACCGTACGACAGACCTGACAAGCAGAAATCCAGGACAGCAGCCGCAGCGTTTCTTTGCATGCTGCAAACTGAAGCTTCAGCTTCATTGACTGCAAATTCCACAAGTGTTTGGGACAAACAGTGCATACCTAGTCACTCATTAACAGTCTGCCCCAATTAGCAGGCTTTCTTGGCTCGCCATCACTAGAGCCTTTTAATTGCTGTGGCCTGCAGAAATAAGTGCACTTGTGATAATGACAGGGAGAAGCCGCCTCAAACTTTCCCAGCCTCTGTGAAAGTCAATTAGTTACATGAGTCTTAGTAGCCCTTCCTCTGGTGTAACCATTTAACCGCTTACAGTTCACCGTTTGAATCATAAAAAAGGCCAGTGACAGTATAAAAAAAGAAGATATTAGCATGCAGGAGAGCTCCCCGCTGGGAGAAAAAAGAAAAAAAATTGGCAGCTCAGTTCAACAAGCCCAGCACAATGACAGGAATTCCAGTCATGAAAATATTTATATGGCTTGAATTTGAGCATCAGCAAAACAGCATGATGAGAACTGGAACAGCACTGCTGTGAAACAAACAGAACCTTCTTCACACTTAAAGAGCTTCATATTTCACAATTATGCACATCAAAACAACAACAATAAACCTTACAATGTAATTTTTCAGAAATGTTTTGCATTTTATTAAGATTTAGGCATATTTGACCATTTGTATGTACTTACACGTTCCCAACTATTGGCTCAAGTTCTGTAACTATTTTTTTCTTTCAATGAGGAGACTTAAATAAGAGCCATGCTGAGGTTTTTGGGTTTTTTTCAGCAAGCACCAAACTGCATCAACTGAAGTTAGATAAAAAGAAATGATGCACTCCAGTTTTCATTTATGAGGATTTGCAAATAAACAATAAGCATTTGGGCAATTTTAAGCTAAATTATTAAAGGTAACTTTAAATGAGAAACATCACAACATGCGGCAATTTCAAAGAAATATCAAAGTAAATGTAAAAGGAGTTTTGATGTAAATTCTATTAAACAACATTATTTAACAACCTGCTTTATTATAAACTCAATCTTTTCAACTTTAGTGGTGAATTTTTGGTCCAATGTTCAGCAACCACACTGTTTATTGGAGCTGAACATTTTCCAGCTTTAAACACATCAGTCCCAGCAGTTCCATTCATTTAAAGTCTAAGCAAAGCCATTGCACCAGTGTGCCAGGCCATGTGCTTTAACAAATGCTCAGAGTTGGGCTGAGTGTAGCTGTCAGACAGATGATCCAGGGTTTCCCTTTGTAATACTTCTGCATACAGAGGATTTCGTGGACACCTTGGAAAAGGCGGTGCTTATGGCGTGACATCTACACTTTGGTCTTCTCTGTAAGGAACATTGTTCCACAGGTCTTGTGGTTTGCTTAGATGAAACTCTGCAAAACTAAACCACATTCTTATTTTTGGAATAAAGGAGTTGATTTCCTGACAACCTGTCTACAGACGTCATATGAGTTCTTTCCTAAATATGCAGAAAAACATTGGCCTTTAACACAGTAGCAGGTGTGGAGTTCTGTACACAGAAAAGGTTAAAACGTTTAGTGTTGGCTCTTTGTGTACTGAAGAGAATGCAAGTGTTTTAGAAACAGCCTTGGAGCCTTTTATACTGACTACAACATGATTTCTGTAAGATCTCATAGACTCCAATCCAAAAATTAAAATGCAATTAAATCCTTTTATTTGAAAGGTGCCATTTTAGTCGTTTCTAGATTAAGGTGTCACCAGATTAATTTAAAAAAAAAAAGTTCCATTGTGACTGGGGCAAGGCAGCGCAAGGAATTCTGATTTTATATAAAAGGAGTGGACCTACGTCACTGTTGCATCCAGCACACCCTGGAGTGACTAAGTGGCTAAAACTCATGCAGCCAAGCTGCAGGCTTCAGCAACAGATCTGGGAGTGTAGAGAGTGAGCATTTTAATGTTTAGGTGTCTTTTATGAGCAGAAAAAGCAACAGCTAAAAGCGTCACTTACCAACCCACACAACTGTTAGTAATAAACCCATTACAGGTAGATTTTTTTATTGTCTTGTCATTGCTAACAGACACACAATGGATCATTGTTGCATGTTTTCCCTCTCATGTGTTGGACTAAAAACTGTACCAACAAGATTTATAAATAAGAACCAATCAAAGCTGCGCTGGCAGCTTATAGGTATATCTACAGGACTGTACCCTTGGGATGCTGCATCCGCTAAATGTGAACAAAGCTCTGACTATTTGAGCTCAAGTAGAATTGTCAAATAAGGTCAAATAAGCTAATTATTATCTGCCATATATGTTTTCAGTGGGTGATTCCTAGTGTTCCTCCATCTAAAATAGTGTTGAAACTTATCAAAACAACACAGTTACTTTATTGTGAAAGAACACTTTCCAAAGCTATATAAATGAATAATAGAAACCGATCTGCTGTCTTTCCTTGGATGAGAGGTTCTTTTTATTAAATCCTCGAGACTCACAGGGAAAAAAGACATGATTGCACCTATGGCAACAGAATTGATAAAATATGATCAAAAGTCAAAGGAGATTTCAGTTTGTTTTTGTCTGGTTTTTTTTAAACTATGAAAAACTTGTGTTTTTGCAGTCAAGTAGATGCTGATTTAAGATAATTTTGGAGTAGAAGTGCTTTGGTGCATATTTGCATCATTAGGCATCAACGGGTTAATATAGCTAAATATTTAGCCAGTGTAAACATCCAAGTGTTTCAATGCTGCAATTAGGAGCAAAAGTTTATCAAATTTCAGGTCAGGAAATCCTACTTTTCAAGGGTTTTAATTGAGGTTTTCTAGAGAAAGACCAACATGTACTTCCTATATTTTTTATGTCTTTTGCTGTTTTTCAGTTTCCACACGTGCATTCTTGCTCTCTGAGTAAAAGTTCAAGCCTGCCATGTCAGTGCTCAATAATTTGAAAGGGCTACTTGTCATGTCTATGAGAGATTTTCCTCACAGGCAAACACAGAAAGTATAGAGGTAATGAGGTATGAAGGAGTAGGAAAATGGGGAAAAACGTTTAAAAAGACTGAACGCCATGTAAGAGCTAAGACACACCGCTACAGACTGCACAGAAACTTTGAAAAAATATCCTTTTTATTTCCTAAAACTGCAATAAAATAAATACATTTTGCAAGACAAACATGCAAAACTATGTTTTCCTAGAAGAAAATACGCACTTACCTTAACTACAAGCTTCCCCTAACACCTATTTTAGACTAAAACATGCCAACAAAGTCTGAAAAAACATGTAATTTACTGGAGACTAAAATGATGATGACTCTCTCTTGAGTCACCCAGTGGTTGGCATGACACCACAACAACATCACAGCAACCGCTGCTCACACTTGCAGTTCAATCTAGGGGGAAAAGTATGTTAAAGACACTTTTAAAAAACACTCTGGAGGAACACGCTGTGATCAGCAACCTGTAAATGCATGATAAAACTCCCACGAAACAATCGCCACCTTCGTGTAATAATGCCAGCCTTGAAGATTAGCGTCTTGTGTATTCTAACAACTAAAATGTGGAAAAACCAGTTGATGGAATAATGAGATCGTCTGGTAGCCAATACAGAAATAGACTATTTGAGTCTTTAATTATTGAAGTGCCCGCCTGCTCTTTAAATCCCTCTCTATCCCCTGAC
Organism: Adrianichthys oophorus; assembly: GCA_036245035.1. NCBI lineage: Eukaryota > Metazoa > Chordata > Actinopteri > Beloniformes > Adrianichthyidae > Adrianichthys > Adrianichthys oophorus. The sequence continues at coordinate 9,942,957 of BSAI01000189.1, read as the reverse complement.
TACTTAACTAACACTTTTTCAAGCCTTGAACTTGAAGGGTTGGTGCTCTTAGTCAGAGCACGTGCAGGCGTGATGAGCACGCATCAATTGTCTGACATGTTCCAACTTAAAATAATACATGGAGACAATGGATGCACACAAGCTGGGAGCTTTAATGTGAAGAAAGCATTCTTCTAAATGAATTAGTGTGGCTTTAGGGCAATAGTCTCTGCATGAATCACGCATTCTGCGGCTCTCGCTGGCCACCGAAAACATCAGGGGGAGCTTTCAGAAACCAATGCAGCCGGCTGCTGTTGACTCGGGCCTCCGTGTCACGCAGCACACTGACAGGTTGACATCTATCTGGACACACGCCCTCTGAATAACAAGAGGAACGCCAAAGTAAGCCTCTCCCTGGACTGAAAAGAGTGAAATTATTTGATGTGCATTCACCATAATCACATCCAATAAATCAGATATAAGTGCAGTCACTAAGGAGATGAGAAAACATCAAACAATAACAAACTATTCATTTATGCACTTTGGCAGTAATTATCTGTAATTGCTGATAAAAATAAATATTGTAGTAAAAATGTGGTAATTGTTATTCCATTGCCCTGGCATGGTGGGCTTCATTTTATCACCATTTTTTCAGCTTCAGTGCAAAAAATTTAAAACCTGTCTTCAATTATCTTTTATTTCTTTCCAACCCCGTGGCAAGGCATAAGAAATGCTGGCTTTACATCATATTTACAAAGCGTGGAGCGACACTCACTCTGATCAGATGTGGAACTAAACTTCACAAGACCCAGATTACTTCACCACATCCTCTGAAAGTGCCAGTGCATTTTCAGCTAGAAGCAGCAAAACGCTGCAATGCTCTGCACACGCAAACTCAGGAGCAAACTCACAGATCATTGCTAAAAGTCAAAGTCAGAACATGATTTCCTCTTTACAAAACCTTCTGCAAGACTAAAGATTAAAGGAGTCAAAACACTCGACACAATGGTTCTGCCTCTGCCAAAACTTAAAAAAACAACTTGTGATGTAAAAAACAAACTCTTGTCTTTCAGACTAAACACAAAGTCCAAGCTTCCGTCATAGATGTGCATGGCAGAGAAAAGGTCTTTTTGGAGGCTGAGGAAAAAGTAAAAGTTTAATAAAATTTGATCTGTTTAAAAGAATTAAACAAACACAAATTGGGAAAAAAGTGGCCCAGTTTCCACTTTTTTTTTAAATGCTACTGCTTTCTCCTGCGCAGAGTTACAAGAGTTACAAGTCTGCTTTTGATTGCTTAGATAACTTTACTATGAATGCTTGCCAAGTGAAAACGGGAAAATAGCAAAGCCAGCAGGAAACCAACACGGTGCAGAGGAGGGGAGATATATATAAAAAAAAATCCACTGACACATTAGGGAATGCGCTCAAACAGCAGGTGTTGAAAGCTGGAGAACATGATGGGTTTCAGGGTTCCTCACACACACCTCAGGTGATTTTCCCTCATCTGCTGAATCAATTTAAGTTTCTAAACGGAAGCAGCTGCATCCACACCATTTAGGAAGGAGGAATTACTGCAGCTTTAGAGAAATGGACTGAAGCAACACAAAAAAATGAGAGTGAACACTTTTAGAGGGGAGGTTGCAGCTGGACTCTTGTAATGAGTGGGTTTAGCGATCCTGAATTTGCAGAAAAACCCCTTTCCAGCACATCTGGGTTTAGTCTGGAGTCAGTGCTGGACACTTGCAGTAAGTTGGTGCTAAATAGTGAGACTTCCTTCAGGATTATACTTCTATCTGCCTTCATCAATCACAACAGTTCATGTGCTGTAAACATGCAGGAGTCCACACTGTCTGCCATCTCCTGCTTTTTATGATACTATATTTAACCACCACAGGCACAGTTGTAAATCATTTAACAAATAAAATGGGATCAAATAAGTTAAAGTACATGTAAAGCAGCTTTTTTTAAAAAAAAAAAAAACGTATATATAATTTTATATTATAAATATATCACTTACCAAGTTTAACTCACGTGAACAGCAGGTCCACCTTTACAACACAAAACAGAAGGAGGACGCGGTCTCCAGAAGCAGCTCTGTAGGAGCTCTGCAGCGTTGAACCCTCTCCTCTTCAGTCTGATGGGAAGATGCCACGCTCTGACGCAGCGTGACCGCGCGCGCTCCCTGCCACCGCTGGGACGAGCTGCGCCGTCTCCAACGCCAGACACGGCGGGTGACACGGAGAACGTGGGAGGAGACGAGAGCAGGCGCTCCGATAATTGAGACGCTAATTTCGGAACGGCTGCTGCTGTGTGCACATGCGCCACCTGCTGATGCAGAGAGGCAGCGGTCTACACCTTCCACCTGGCTGCGCAGGTGCAGGGACGCCCGGGGCCACAGCGCCCTCTGCAGTTCGAGAATGGTAGTTCTATTGTTTTCAAATCTGCATTCACAAACATTTAATAGTCTCGTTGAAATATTAAAATTTCAGCATGAAGTCAGATACCTTTAAATTTCTATGAAATTATGGGTATATACTCTTTTTTTCATTTTTGTCTTCCTACTTCTTACAAAAACGGAAAGAGGTTGCACTTTAAATTGTGTTGTGCTTTGCCACTATCACAAAAACTGTTTTTTATTCATTTAATCAATTAATTGATTTCTATTCCTTCAATCCAACTTGATCAATCTGTCTGAGGCAGAATAAAATTGAATTAATCTATGCACTTATAAATTCGTTTCAAAATTAGATGAATTATTATTCAATATTGGAAAATACCGTTTGGATTGAAACATATGAGGTTTATTTTACAATAAATGATCAAGTGCTATCACAGCCGACAACACGTGATCCAATATCAAACCACTACAACATACATTGAATTTAGCAAAGACGTGACCGTACAGTGTGGTATAATGTTCTAATAATGTTCAGTTTCTATTATTTTGATGTGAAAAAACAACAGTGGGCTGAACTTTAAGAAACTAAATGTCATGATCTGGTTAGGATTAATTCTGTCCCCTTGGTGTATCAATCTACCTTTTTCTGCCTTTGAGATTACCTTGGGATCATAGATGTTGGATTTGTTTACCTTCCCTGACTGGATTCCTCCTCATCCCATGACGTCTCCAGTGGGGTTTCTGTCTTTGTTACTGGGAAGTTTCAGCATGAAAAGAGCCTGGATTATGTGTTGTTTAGAGCTGGACACATTAGCTCTGTTCTCTTCTGGTTTCAGGCTCCCCTGTGCAACTTGTGCTGTATTTAACTCTTGGAGATCTCCAAATAAACTACTACTTGGAACTTTATACTAAAATGTGAATGTATTTGCTATTAATTCTTGTTTACTTGTTTGTACACATGTCTAATTTACACTTCATTATCTTGCAAGAACAACAAAGAATCTGGAAAAAATTGTAACAAATTGATAATAAATCATATCACAAAATTATGAAGGGAATCAAATTGTCTAAAATCAATTGCTGAACTCCATTTGATTTTTTTTTTTACAACTTATCACCCTTGAGATTGGTTTTTTTGGGGGGGAAACTGTATAAATTGCTGCATTTAATTAGTTGCATTTGTTTATTAAAAAGAGCTACCAGCAGCAAACTTACCATGGACACTGTATAAATGTCTAAATTGTGTACCGTATTACATTTATTTTACCAATGTTCTATTTTTATACATCACTCCTCTCATTGAAAACTTGATAGTAATTAACACATGGATTAACATTTACAAAACTAATCAGAATAAGAATCAGAATAACTACCAAAAGTCAGATCAGGCATCACTCTTGAAGTTTTATTTATATTTAAATTGTGTACCATATATATCCAATACATTTGAAGCAAATATATATTATACGTTCAGCTTTTGAAACTGTCACAATCTGTACAATGTTTTTTAAAGAGACAACATTAGCCTCACAACTAAAAGAAATTCAAAAGCAGCTGTAGCAAGAAAAGAAAAAAGTAGGCAAGGAATTTTCTATGCACAGTTTGCCAAAGACATTCTCTTTTTGGCAAAAACTTCCTTAAATATTCATTAAAGAAATCTTTTGAAAAAACCTTTAGATTCTGCTTAGTCCAAGTTGTAGATGTTTTACCATTTATGGAGGTGAAAAACATCAATATTCTATAATGGCATCACATAATGTGCCATTTTACTTTGCATTGGCAAACCACTTAGTTTTTTGTTAAAATCCCAAAAATAATAACATTGTACAATGAATGTCTACTTATCTTCTTTTGTATGAAACCCTTAATGAGTGTTACACTTCTGCTTTTTACTCAAGTCAGTGAAATGGTGTTTCTTCAGACCTTCTTCATGTATCTCAAAGATCTGAGGAGCATATGTAGGAAAAACATTAATACTCCAACACAGCTAAAAGCAATCCTTACTTATACATTTCAACACTGAATTGTGATGGCACTGTGTAGCAAAAGCTGAATGCATTGTCATACACTAAAATCTGAACCAGTGCTCTTCTGTGGAAAGACATAAAAATTTTCTAACATCTTCAAATTGAAATGTCCATCATGAGCATCCAAAGCAGCCTCATCGATGTTCATTCTTTTCAAACAGTGTGCGTGAAAATACACTTCAAGTCTGTGCACCACAAACACACACATTTTCTGTATGTGGACACACACACATGCAGGAGGTGAGAGGGAAAGCCATAGAGGACCTCTTTTCTGACAAAGAGTGAGTGAGCATGCCAGACTCTTTGCTCAAGGTTTTGAAAGTGGGAGTGAGCTCCGATGGGTGTGCGCAAGTGATAGTTAAGAAAGTTAAACAGGTGTCACATAATTCCCAGGAAAAGTTCCAAAAGTATGAGTCCGTTCTGACGTACCTACAAGAGCAGAGCACATATTAAAATCACACAACAAAAAAACAAACAAGACTGGTAAAACTAAAATGGTCATTTACTGCTGGCTCCACAACCTGCAGTGTATCACTTTGTCCACTAGAGGGAAGCATAGCGTGTAAAAACTGCGGTGGTGGTCAATAAGACTTGTTTACTAGGCAAGACACCAAGCTCTATAGTTTTCCTTAATAAAGTTGTAGGTATTGAGAGTCCAAATGCAATGCAACATGGGAGCTTCAGAGGCAAAATTACTGGTCTGGGAGGACCAATAGGCCATGGAGAAGGACTATCAAAAAATTCTGGCAAACATTTGCCATAGAGGAGGTTAGGTATGCCGGGATGTCTCCTGAAGGCTTCCATGGAGAGGTGTTTTGGGCATGTTCCACGAGCCAGGACTGGAAAGACTAAGTCTGTCGGCTGGCCTGGGAAGGGCTCAGGGTCCCCCCAGAGGAGCTGGAGGAAGTGGCCGAGAAGAGGGAAGTCTGGGCAACTTTGCTTAGACTACTGCCGCCGCGACCTGGTCCCAGATGAGCAGAAAAAGATGGATGTAGGTTAAGTATCTTGGGGTTTTGTTCATGCTTCAAAGAAGAATTAAGTGTGAGATCGATAGCTGGATCAGTATGGCTTCACAAGTAGTCTCCGTATTAGTTTGTTTTAGTAAAAAAAAAGAGCTAAGCCAAAACTCAAAGCTCTAGAATTAATAGTAAATTAATAGTAAATTAATAGTAAATATTTCCTACACATGGTGGCCGAGCACCCCTTTGAGATAGGCAGGAGTTCAGACGCTTGGGAGTAGCTCAGAGTAGAGCAGACACGCCTCCATATCAAGAGACGCCACATAAAGCAGATTGGGAATCTGTTTCAAAGGCCTCCTGGACACCTCCCTGCAGAGGTATTCCAAGAAATTAATGTTGAAGTACCAGAGGTACTGCATCTCTCAGCTAGTTTAGGCGCACCTCTGGGGTTCCCCAGACAGAATAGAGTACAGAAAGTTTCTGTGGAGATGGAGGTCTGGCAGACTGCTGCGCCTGTGATCTAGCTCCGGATTATCAGGAGAAAACAGACAGATTTTTGGGGGTTCTTTGGGGATGTGAAATATAAAAACATAAACATGTCACTATAATTTTTGTAACTTATTTACTATTACTAAACAAACACAATTAAAGAGCAAATGAATAAGACCAAGATCTTGTCGTTTTAGCCTTTTTTCCCCAGGTATTTCAGATATCATCACTCATTTAAAACATTGATCTTTGCTTGCTTTGTTGTTGTTTAATTATCTTTTTCACCTAAATAAGTAGTGTTGCTATAATGAAAATAAAATGTCAGAATTTACTACATGCACTAAGAAATGAGTTTTAAGAACTTTTTTCAGACAAAAGGTGACTTATTCTATTAAAAAATGCTTAACTGTTTTAAAGATACAAAAAGTAACAAATTGTATTATGAAATAAAAAATACACTCACCTACAAACCATCCATCATCACATTTCTCCATAACGTGTACAATATCTCCCTCTCTGAGCTCCAGCTCATCTGAATTCTGCGGCTTGTAGTTGTAAACAGCTTTATACCTAAAATTGAGAGTGCAAAGAAATCAGAGAAAACGCAGCTTCCCACAGACGGTTTTAGATCTGCGGGACAGACAGACGTACTGTTGGCATTGCGCCACAGTTGAACTGTTGTTGTTCAGTGAGGAGACAGGCGGATTTGAAGAAGCAACCTGGTTTGGGAACGCACCCTAAGGAAAATAAAAAACTTATCAGACAAAATTATGCGGCAATGAAGTGATGAGCAACTGGTCAGGTCAGCTCAGAGACAACACAGGCGTGAACATGCTGTGTCACAGTGCAGCAGACCTGTGAGCCATCAGTGTATCTGGATGCATTTGTTGACGGAGCTCCTGCTTTGTGCACATATGCTGGTGACTGAGTGGACGGAGACGCGGCTCTCACTTTGGAGCTCTGAACAGACCAGTGGCTGTTGTGGTTGTTGGATGAAGCAGCGTTGTATGTGCCGCAGGGTATTCGACGTGGTGAAGGGCTCTGTATGGGAGAGTGTGATTCAGAAACCGGAGTGCCACCTGGAACAGGTGATGATGGTTTCACGGGGGAGTGCAGAGGCTTTGGGCTCAGCGAAGTGGGAGAGAAATGTGAGAACGGTGATCGCGGTGAGGGGGAGTGCAGTGGTCGTCCTGGACTCTGTGGTCCAGTGGGGATGGGAGAGGTGGGACCTGGTGTGCCATCATCAAAAGAGAATTTGGTGCGAGGCATCTTGTTGACCTGGACATAGTTGGCCGGGAAGATGCCACTCCGGTTTGTTCCAGAGATCCTGCCTTCAAACCACTTGTCATCAACCTGTCTACTTATGCTGATCACCTCACCCTAAAAGAGAAAACAAAACAAGAAGAACAGTTGAAAAAGTTTCACTTCTTTTGTCTCTTAAAGCTTTTTGCCTTTGACATGTTTCATTCAAATGTTGTTTTATGTGAACCTGGCGTAACCTGGCCATGCGTGGACGAAGGCAGGGTGCACCCTGGACAGGTCGCCAGTCTGTCGCAGGGCTGCATTCATACCCAAGGTTAATTTAGAGTAACCAATAAACATATGAAGTATGTTTTTGGACGGTGGGAGGAAGCTGGAGTAACCACACATGCACGGGGAGAACATGCAAACTCTACGCAGAAAGGTCCCCCCGTTGGTGATGCTGTTTCAGGTCCCAAAGCTGGGACTTGAATCGGGGGCCTTCTTGCTGTGAGGCAGCAGCACTAACCACTGTGCCACCATGCAGCCATACAAAATAATTCATTCATTCATTCATTTTCCAATCCGCTTTATCCCTTTCGGGGTCACGGGGTTGCCGGAGCCTAACCCGGCTACTCATGGGCGAAGGCAGGGGACACCCCTGGACCGGTCGCCAGTCTGTCGCAGGGGATACAAAATAATAAAAATCATAATAATAATATGAGAAAATTGTTTCAGTTCCACTACAACAGCAACTTCAAAAAGTAACCAGTTTTAAGCAGAAACTTTAACAGTAAAACCTCACTGGCCAGCAGGCTACAGTGTTTCATTTTCTTTTGTGAATTCTGTGAGAAACTAAATGAAAAAAAAAAATTCACTTTTTATAAAAAAAAAAATACAATGCAATTTTTGCTTGAACAAGGTTACTTCCAGAGAGCTGTTCAAAAAGAATTTGGAATATTTCAGCTGGCGTTCAATCGGAGAACACTGAGCAAGTGGAGGACAAAAGGAGCCGCCGGTTTAATGTCTAAACCACAGCATTGATGGTTGCTGGTTTAATGCTTTGTACACTTTAAAAAATATTAACAAACACAGCAACAAAATGTAATAAATCCACTAACATTGTCAGCTAATTAATGTTTAGACTAATAATAAAGTCATTCACTACAAGAAAGTATGACTTGAAGAGATGAGAGGTGCCTTAAAGGTAAAGTATTCTTACAAAGTGGGTTTGAGCTACTCACTTTCCGAAAAGAAAGCTCAACAGGTAAATCAGCGTTGAAATTATAAAGAGCCACAGCTTCCCCATAGTCCAGCACCTGAATACTGGGAGACCTGATGGGCGTCGGCTTCTCTGTAGGAGGCAGAATCTAAGAGGAACACGTGAAGTTATTATATACATGCATATATGAAGTGTCATCACTTTTAGGAGAGTAGATTCTGCAAAAGGAGAAATTCACCTCCACATAAGACGTGGGGAAAATCCCAGCTCTTCCGTGGTGCTCCCCTTCAAACCAGTTGGCATCTATCTTCCTGTGGATGTAAACAATGTCCCCTTTCTGCAGCGTCAGCTCCCTGAGTGGAGAAAGAAGAAGCTCAGTGATGGCAAATCGGGTAAAGAAAAATATCGTTTTGAATATGCATGGTCAATCTTACATCATAAGAAGATAAAATACACATGTTTTCATATAATGCAACTCACTTAGGTGATTGAGCCTGAAAATTAAACTTGGCTCTTGCAGCTTTCATCTGGAAATACAAATAAGTCCTCACATTATTTTGCAAAAACTTCATATAGCATGTGACCTACTAAAGACAATGTTCTGGTTTTTAGATCATTTGCAAAGACACACCTTTTTCTCTTCTTTTTTTGATGGAAGCTCCATAGTTTCATTTGCTGATGAAGCGACTTCTGCTGAAGAGCACATGGACACAAAATCTTCTCATTTGTACAGCAAACATGTTCTTTTTGCCCCCCCGAATACGTGTTGCTAAGTTTCAAACCAATGGTCAGCACAACAACTGCGGCAGCTTAAAGGGGGTGTTAAATTCTCAGGAAGAATGACTGGATGAAGCTAATCTTTAATCAGTTCTTTCGAGTTTCCCTTTCCTATTTTTGTGCGTTTCCTCCCCACCCATCTACATCTGTTTCTATAGGAAAAGGGCTTGATAGACTTTCCACATGCTCAACAATTTCTTGCGGTTGTACCAGAATGATGTAAGAAATAAAGGGCGGGGAAACATTATACACATTAAGCAGAATCGTTGAAATTAAAATCAGCCTCATTTATGTGTTTTGATGACTAAAAAGTAAAAAGAAAAAACATGTTTACCATACGCAGGAGCAGGTGTTGATGGCGTTACACCAGAGTGCTGGAAGGGCTGTGCTGATGTTGATGATAAACTGCTAGAAAAGTGAAGCGAATATGAGCGTCATGTGGGTTTTTATTTCAAAGTGTTGCTTTGTTAAAGCAAAAACTCCTAAAAAAATCATCTGAAAGCATCTGGTTCAAAGGTAATGTATAGAAATGATAGACATTTAGTGACGAAAGTGTGTGAGGAAAAGAAATATGACATTTTATGTGCACTTTTTATGATTCTTTTCATTATCACGGGGATGGCTGAGAGTTTTTTTTTTTTTGTAAGAATTAACTCCAAATTCAACCAAGTCAGGCTTCGTCTGAGCTCTTTAACATTTTTCTTCACACAATATTTCTCTGTGCACAGCCAGGCACATTTCTTTCAAACCAGTTGGACCAAATCCTCCAAGATTGGAAAAGGTTCAAATCTGTGAGCTCGGTTTAGCACAAAACAGAAAGAATCCAGCAAGAATGTCCAACACACATGTGAGAAATGCCTGATGTCTGAAAGAACAAACCCCAAACTTGTTAAATTTAGAGCTTCTCAACAGGGCAGAGAGTTCCTGGATCAACAGCACTTTTCCGAGTACTGTATCAATGTTTGCTGGAATTCCTGAAACAGCAGCAGGGAGAAAGTAGCAGTTTCTGCCGTGATGTCATATGAAGGAGCAGCTGAGCTCAGAGGGGGTCTGTGCTGAGATTTTTGTTTAACCTGTCTTAGCATGTGTTGCTTTGTTACAGTCCTCCCAGCCTATTACTGAATGTGCTTGTCAAGATGAGGCAAAAGCATCAGAATGAGAGTGGAACAAAGTTGCTATGCTTATACTTCCTACGTGTTATGCAAAAGGCAACATGGTTTTTGAATGAAGTGAATAAAAAATGCCTTAGAAATTTATATAAACAATAAACTTAAGATATGATAATTAGTAAAATGTTCTAAAGACTTCCCTCATTGTTAATCAGCCTTGGTTCAATGTTGTTGACTAACCTGCGGATGGTTGCACCAATGTTTGGAGCAGCTACTGGATCCCTGGATCTGGCCTCCTGAAAGTAGAGCAAACACTCAGAACAATCTCCTCCCAGCAGCCCCTCTCTCTCAGAATCTCACAGCTCAGAGGAAATCTCACAAGAACACAAAGTGGAGGTGCTGGCCACTCCCAGAGGAGCTGAGAAATCTCCTGGGTCCTATTCTCCTTAGTCCACAAACAGCACTGCTGCAGCCGTCTGCAGTTTTAGTCAAATTGCAGCCCGTGAGGCAAATTCAGTGACAGAAATCAGTAAAAGCATGAAATGTGCTGTTTTTGGCAAGCAACTCAGGATCTGGAAGTTGAAACGTTATCCCAAAAAAAAAAAAAAATTAGATTCAAAGAAAGCCCAAAATGTTTGTTTGGCAGCTGGTCTGTGCTTGCTGTGGAGAGCAGGCAGGCGTGATTATGGGACCGTTCTGAGTGCAAGGCAGGCAGTTCTGAGGCAATCATCCGGGTCAAAGAGGGGGAAAGTGGTACGAACCACAGCTAAAGAGGTTGAAGCATCTGACTGACACACAGCTTTCATTAAGAGCACTATAGGAGGAGGGGTGGGGTGCAGTTCTGATAAGCTGGAAGGAAGGAGGGATGCTTCAGGAGAGAATCAGGAGGGGGGCTCAGTACCTCACCCCAGCCTCGACGCTGCTTCCTCTGCGAAAGTGTCCTCTCCAGACCCTGAATCTCCGAGTCCAGTTCAGCCTCAAATCGACTCAGCTCGGATGCCAAGCTGGCCTAATGCCCAGCAGTTATGATGTTGGAATGCAAGATTAACACAGCTACTTCGGAGCAAATTAAGTCCCTGGCCAAGTTTAAAAAATGTTTGAATTTTGATGAGTTAAAGACACTCACCTCAATGGAAGGAGATTGTGTTTTCTCCGGCTGCTTTCTTGAGGCTGAAAGAGCCTGCAGAAAGATAACAAAAGGAGGATAAACATACAACCAAACTGCTGCACCACATGTATAGAAACATTTAAGAAGCACTTAGTCTTGTTCCTTATATTATCATGGCTCATCCATAGAGGTATTTTAGGAAAATTAAACAATATTTGAATCAATATTCACCCATACAGAATGAATGGATCTGCAAATCCTTTAACTGCTTAGCTAACCTTTAAGGATGGTGAAGTACTTCTTTTTTTTTTTTTGCATGATTTGATTAGTCAATCGTTTATCTGTAGGTTATACAAGCTTATTAAAGATCCTAAATTGGATTCATTTAAATATTTTAGCCACACTTAGAGATAAACTACATAAAACATCCGTAACGTTGTTTGGATGAATGACGGGGTTTCAGGCGTACAGACCTGATGGATGAAAATGAAAACGGGATTTAAGTTTGAGAGGAATTTGGAACCAACTAACTAACCACAAAGAAAGTTTTCACTTGCAAAGATCTATCTGAAACTAAACTTCAAATGACTCAGAACACAGGTTAAACTAATACAGCCTTTTGGAGACGCTGAACAAACCACCATTTTTCTTCTTCCAACAAGCTTGGCAGATACTTTTAAAGGTTCTCTTTAAAAAAAACGGACATTAATTGCAGCAGATTTTATCAAACAGTATTTTAAAAGGCCCTGCTAGTATTTCTTTTCTTAAACTGTTAGACGAAAAGGTGAAAAACCCTCCACCCACCCATGCTGTGAGTGGACCTCCCGCCTATAAGACTATATTATCACAGTGCAGCTGAACAACACCTGATATGGTCTGTGAACTGCTTTTCCAAACACTGTCCAGGACATTCTGCGTCGGCTGCTGTCATAAAAAGGAAATTAAATAAGTCTCCATGCTGTGAGGCATTATACGCCACAAGAGGTTAACACCATAATGCGAATCACAAGGCACACAGCAGCTCCCTCGGCGGAGCGGAAACAAAGATTCCTTTTCTTCACGAGTGTAGACACAACACAATAACCACAGCAGATCTAGGACATTGTTTTGGGAGCGATTCAAAAGGCAGCAGCTTCAGAGGCAGCACTCTGAAACTCAGTGGGGCTTTTTCAAACCACCACATTCTCAGTTACACAAGAGCCTGCACCATCCAGGACTTACAGGATCATGAATGAAGATCCCCAACAAAGCACTTCATAAATCATTGACTGAGTGCCTAACCAACATTGGTCATGTCTTTTCTTGTCTGGAAGGTTGAACACACAAATGTTAGAAATCCACTGCAGTAACTTAAATACTTTTGCGTGAGAAGATGAAATATGAGGATTTAACCTCTACTCCTTAAAGAAAAAGTGGCTAACCTGTGCTTGAGGTCCTCACAGGGAAAACAGACTTTACAAAGGTGCAATGTTTTCAGAGCCTGCAACAGTTTTCTGTGTGCGTGAGATTGAGTACCTGGCTGTGGCTGTCTGAGGTTGTGCTCTTTCCTGGTTCAAAATCAAAGATGCTCCGTGGTTGTGGTTGTTGTTTCCCCGGGTGTGACAGTTTATCAACATCCTCCCTCCTGAGACATAGCATGCAGGCGGACACACATGTTATCCACGAACAGCAGCTTCATCATAGCAGCAGTGCATAAAACAACAAATCCAAACTTGTCTGTGCCACACATTTTCCTTCCCCTGCCCCTAACTTGAGTTAAGACTGGTATTTACACGCCTGCTGTGGATCAGTGGTCTGTATCTGATGTGTGAAATAAAATATTCTAAACATAAAATAAGATAAACAAAAGGATAAAATGAAGCCTTCCACATATCAAAAAATACAAATATTTAAATTCCAGACGTCAGTTTATTTGAAATAACTTAAATGTTTCCATAGAAGTACTGCGAGCATCAAGAACAAATCAATTTCTCATAAAATAAAAGATGATTTCCTCACAACAAATTCGGTTTCTACACTACACTAAAAGCAGCAGCTTAAACCTACATTTTTAGCAAATTTGTGCTAAGCTAACAGCCAAGAAAGTTGGATGAAGAATCTGCCTTTCAGGAAAATGTTCACAATCCAATTTCAACACATTTGGCTTTCCTTGCTCTTGTTTAATTAATGTCCTATACTCAGGGGTGGAGCTAGAACATTTTATTTGAGGGGCAAGAGTGGGGTAAAAGACTTTGGAAGGCAGCAGAATGAGAACAGCAGAGTGGAAGGCTTTTACAAAAGAAAGGATCATAAATGGATATTTCTACCCATTTTTTTATTTTTGTTGTTTTTATTTTGCTTTAAAATATAGCCTTTGTTATTTTGAACGCTGAAAGAAGCTCATATTGATGATTTCTTAATCTTTGTCACTAATGAGACTAATATTGACTCAAACACAGGGGAGGGGCAAGCAAACTTTTTTCCTTGTGGGGCAGCTGCCCCCCGTAGCTCCGCCCCTGCCATGACTACTACTTCAGCTTAGTTGCATTAGGTCAGAGTTCAGAGGTGACGAAGAACTACAGAGACATTTCTTAAAATGTTCTGTAATATTATGGGAGTTCATTTCCAGCTGCTTTGCTTGCACAGGTTTTTTTGGTTGAGGTTTTTGTCAACACGGTCCTCATCATAACTAAAATTTCATGAGATCCACAACAGCTTTGACATCAGCAACACACAATGTTTGTGTCTCTTGGCCTCAGAAAAAGAAAGTTACTCTGCTTTTTGTGAAAATGAGACTTTTGTTTTTACAAAAATGATGCAAAAGTCAAAGTTTTCTTTTGTTTTTGTTTTTTTGAAGACTCAAGTTTAATTTATTTCTATTTTAATTAAAGCTTTGGGGCCTTACATTGATTTTCAAACCACAGTAAAGCATCAAAGATGACAGCTTTATTAAACTGTTCAGGGATGTGAAATGAGTGACTGTCAAATCTGTGTAGACTCACCAGTCTGGTAGAGCTCCATGAGGTGTTAGTCTGAAGAGATTTTGGTCATCTTTATCGTTTGTCTCTGCAGTGTCAGACAACCGTAGATCTGTGGATCAGTGGATTAGTGAAGATTAGAATTAAAATGTACTGCGCAGCCAAGCGCAACAATGATGTGGAATATAACAGAATCCCTTACGTTCGGACGACCAGGGCTCAGAGTCCTCCAGCTCTGATCCAGCAAACAAAATAAAGATTTTTTTTAGACAATTTGCACACTTTCATTTGAGAATTGCAGTGATTAACCATGTATTACAAGAAATCTTTTAGGATCAAACTGTTGGGCAATGTAGCTGTTCTACACAACCCATAATTCAGACAAATGACCTTAAGCTTGAGGAGGGGCTGAGATAAAAAGTTGGATTATTGACAGAGCTCATGACACAATGCCTTCATGCTCTTTCATGCTGCTTCTGCAACACTCTGTTCCTGCATTACTGCCATAGTTTCAGGCATATTGACACAGTGGAATTCATTGTGCAGTCAAGCGTGGGAGAAGAAGAAGAGGAGGAGGAGGAGCTGCGTCCCTACCTTCTGGCTTCTTATGGATTTGCCTGAACATGCTCCTGTACCAGTCTTTGGGTTTGTTGACACTCTGTGGAAGAAAAGAAGGGAGAGGCAGAAAATAAGTCATCAACAAAACACCAAGAAGATGAAGGTTTTTTTTGTTTTTTTTGGGTCTTACAGATCTGGAAGCGATCGGCATCCCACTCTCATCCACAGGACCTATCCCGGAAAACTTGATAAATCTCTCCTCCCGACCGGGTGCCCAGCTTTTGGGTAGAGTGGAGGAGCTGTGGCCTCCATTAGACACTCTACCTGCAATACAGCCACCAGATTCCAATGAATCAGAGGATTTTTAAGGAGGAAAACTCTCTGAAAAGTACACTTTTTTTTAAGTGATCACCATCTAGATAATTCCTACATGGCTCTAATTTCTCACATAAGATTTGGCCGACAAATCCATCTCTTTTTTTATTTTAATGTTTGCATTCTTAACTTTCAACAACTTTTGCACCAAAACAGAAACTTAATACATTAGATTTTCTTTATTTCAAAATATGTTTAAGTCAGTTATTTTACATTTAGAACAATATTTAGCTTTGTCTTTGTGACGGGGGTCCTACCTTGTGTTTCTGAAGGTCCATAGTATGATCCAAAGCTAAGAGCTGATGGTCCTCCATTCATCTCTGATCCCTTGATTAGAGATCATGAGCAGAAATCAGCAAAATCCAACCGAAAGTTACCTTTTCTAAATTATCTTGACTTTTCTCACATCTATCAGGCAACACTTCAATTTTCCACAAGGAGGAGCCATTTTTCACCAAATCACTCTTCCCCAGCTTCAACATTTATAAATAATTTAAAGGTCATCGCATGCCTTGACTTCTTCGATGGTCTTCCTCACAAAAGGGCTCACAGAAGAAGAAGGAAGTCCAGGGGAGATGACCACCTCATGGGTCAGCTCAGGAGGAGTTAGAACACGCTGCTGTGAAGAAACTCCAGCCTCTCCAGAGATAACAAGCCCAGAGCCATTTAGATGGCCGACCACTTCTGCACTTTGCTGAACACAGAGGAAATGAGATATGGATGAGCAACAACAATGTGTGAACTTTGCTCCTGCCATGTTTTCCTGACAGTCCAGCGTAAACAACGCTCTCTGTGGGAAACCATGTGAGCACAGCTATTCTCCAGAGAATAACTGGCCTCTTTTAGGGGGAGCCTGTGATGAAAAGGCCCCTAATTCAGCAGTGGGAATCAGCGTTCCACTCTTTCTATATCATATCTCTTTTGACACAAATGTGGGAAGAGCTCACGAGGGGCAGTGAGGGGGCACCGAGGCAGCAGAGGATCGTTATGAGACCATTAACTCCCCACACTTGTCTTTTCCTGTCAGGGGGAGGAGCTGGGGTCAAAGAAAATGGTAAGGGGTTCTTAATGTCAACCTTAAACTCCAGCAGTCTCCATGGTAATCGTTTTCATCCTCTGTCAGCACACAATGGCAGGTTTAACTCTTGTTTTGGAACGCTGTGTTTTTGAATCAGGTGCTTTCATCCTGCCTGTGTGGTTGCTAGAGGTCATGGGAAAGACCTGCGTGCCTGTTAGTGACAGTTCAGCTGCCATCTGCACCACAGACATGAGCTGTTGTTGGGATTTTCAGCCAAGTTTACAGTTTCTTTGAAACTTTTATGCAAACGACAGCACATAAAAAAGGGCCTTACCTGATTCTGCATGTGTTCTGTTCCAATCGATCTGTGATTTATCATACTCTTGTGCACCGCATGAAGTTTTCTGTAAAGACACAACCATTAAGGATGAAATGATACTGTTTTTAGATGTTTTGAATTCTCCAAATTTCATGATAAACATATAAAAAGCCATAGAGTTTCTATAGATAATTTCAGATGTCAACTGCAATGTGCCAACTAAAATCCAACAGGCTCTTTTAATGAGATGTACTGTATATTACTGTGATGTTTTGTCTTGCTTTTGTTTTTTATGTGATGCACTTTGCTCCTCAAATAGAATTGTGTTTGATTTGATTTGATCCGTAAAATTATGTGCATTAAAACCACAACTCCTTTCAGCTGTCGGCATTTCATTGTAAAGCTTCATACAGAACAGACTTAGTATTTTCCAATAAACATCAAATTACCTTTCATAATGACAGAAAGATTAAAAAGAATACAAATAAAACAAACAAAAGTTTTAAGTTATTCACAATCATAATGTAAATTTATTTATTTTTGCATGTAAAAGGCATTTGTGGCTGATTTTAATTTTAAGGGAATATTTCCACTGCAGAAAACAGGACCCTTAGAAATAAGTAATAATGTCTTACCCCATTGACAGATTTTTAAATAAGTAAATTTCAATAAATAAATAAGTCAATGGGGTAAGAAAATGGTCTTACCAAAACTCATATTTTAAGAAAAAATGATCATACTAAGATTACCATGCCATTAAAACCTTTTTTAATAAGGTTATTTTTATTGCAAGACAGAAAAAAAAGACATTTTTTTCTTTAAACAAGGGTCGTTTTAGTTTCTTAAGGTTCGTTACTTTCAATTTTTCCTCTGAAATACAAAACTTGCTTTATTTAAACATTTTAAATATGTAAATAGTTATTTACTGTTGCTTATTTATGTTCCTGACTTTCAAGACTCTACAAAAAACCTTCTTATCAAAGAACTTCATATTTGACCATCAGACAGTCTGGATAATTGCTCCATTTTCCCCATCCTGCTCATATTCCAAAGAGTGAGCGCATTTTTGCTGGAACCAAGAAAAATTGACGAAACAATGAGCGTGATTCACATTCCTGTCTCATTTCCCCAGTCTTACGATGATCTCATAAGCTTGTCATGAATTGGACTGGATGGTGGACAGGATCAGGGGGCTGAAAGCAGAAACCTACTCCTAATCATCAGTCTGCTGCTTCGGCATCAAAAGCATGAAGAGTATTTGTGAGGGTCAACTTTACAAGAGAAACCAGAGCATCCGAAATCCCTGCGACTAAAAAATCTCTAGGAAGTTGGCAACTGATCCATTGTCTTATAATAATATTAGACGAATGAGCAACTCCTAGACAAAATGTTTAAAAAAGCAACAACCAAATATGGGCAATAGGGTTCCTGGGATAATGGAAACCCAAAAAAACCCTTTAATGAGTTTTCCAGCAGGAATTTCCTGAAGACTTCTAAAGCCTCTGCCAAAAACCCAGAAAAACTTCTGTTTTCTGTCTCTGTTTGCAGAATGAAGCCCAAGCACTGACAGAATCAAGGATTTAGTTACAAGACAACAGTGTCAGCCATCTGAATAATCAGATAATCTGTGTTACGAAACCGGAAAAAGAGATGGGGATTGTGAATTGTGACAACAATGTTATTAATGGCCGTGCATGACAGATGACTGAGCACGGGATCACATCCAGATGATGAGTCATTGAACAGATACAATGTAAATAAACTGCATTCACACTGTTTGACTTGCTGATCTGCATTTCCATCTGATCTCATCTGAGCAGGAAACGTTTTAACTGAAAATGAGCTCGCAGGGATGAACAGGTAAAAAGAAGAGTTATTTTTCTTTTCTTTTTTAGAGAAAACAAAGTATCGATTTACACAAGTTAACCATAAAAACAAAACGAATCTTTATCACCAAGTTTATTTTTACATGTTCTGTCTGCTAAAACCTCAATTTCCTAATCCACAGTAACTCCAAACACAATATTCCAGATTATGCAGCCAAGCAGAAACTCAAAACAGTTTAAGACTAAACCGTGTTCATAACCAAACTAAACTAGAAACTGATTCTTGCTTTAAAAGTTTAAAGCCTGATACTTTCTTTATAAATGAGCCTGTTTGACGGTAAAAATTACTATACTCAATGGAAAGGCTTTTTTCATCTAATCTAATGTTACTTCATCGAGTGAGGCATTTAAAGCTTTACATTAAAATAGCAAAACAGAAGCAGAAAGGCAGTTCAAATTAGTATAAAACGTATGACAAATCTTATATTTATGCTGTTTAACCCTGCATGGTCTAATGATGAATTGACAGCCTGTGCAGGGTTTGCCCCTCCCTCGCCCTCTGACAACTGGGACAGAGTCCAGCACCTCCACAGCCTAGAAAGGTATAGAAAAAGGATGGATTGAAGGCGTAAACCTTTAAGGTTTGTTTAATGTTTTGAAGCATACAATTTCCAAGAATTCATTCCATAACAAAACCCATAACATAACGGTAACTCTGTTTTATATCTCAGGAGAAACAAACTGAAAAAGATCTTCTCATCAGCTCCACAATAAACTTGTAACTCCTTTGAAAGCCCCAATCATGATCTAACCTAAAAAGGCAAAACCCCTCTTGATGGTGAGCAAAGAAAAGCCCACTCCAGAAGTCTGGTCCTCTGCAGGTTTGCTTTGAACGCTCATTGCGCTCTTATGTAATTGTTGAGACTCAACGCAGAAGGCAGACACTCCAGGTTCCTATCTTTGTGTCTTTCTGCAGGCCTGCACTGATGATTAGATTTGGGGAAAGCCAAAAGCATGGCCTTAAAAAGCCATTCACCTCCACTCTGGAGTTGATGTCCTCCTTTGGAGATGCTTTCACAATGTTGACTTACTAGTTTTGTTTGCTGCTTAATACCTGCTAAAAGAAACTCAGCAAAGCTGAGTGGAACTGAGGACATCATCAAGAGATTTTGACTCGGAATTATCTTTGGAAACTCTGTCTTCAGAAATGTCTTCAGGGAATGAGGGAACCAGTAACTCATAAAGTGATCCAAAAGTAAGCAAAAGCTAAAATTGCATCAAGAAAACAGAAAATGCAAACTGAGAAAAAAAATGATTGAGATCACTTCAAATTAAAGCTCTCTAGCAATAAGTTGTTGAAAATTACACTTTAAAATAATATTCCGTAGCAAAAGAAAACACGATTCTGCACAGATCTGTCACAGCAAAGATGGGAACATTTAAAGGCTCTGTTTGCAAATATAGAGGTTTGGAGGCATTTATGCTTATATAATGGAACCTAAAGTCCCGTTGGATTGCACCAAATCTAGGTTAGTGGGATTCTTTTCTTCTTCTGTCATTGAGATTAATGACAAAAAGTTCTGACCAGTGTCCCTGTAACAACAGGATAAAACCTCATAAGAAATCACCAATATCTGTCAGATATGATTTCATTTCTCAATGTTTTTGTTTCATATCCTATTAAAAGTTTCATGCCTGGTTTTGTTTCGTCAGAATTGTATAATTTCTTACATAATATTTTAAATCTCTAAACTTTTTTAAAAAGTTTTTTTTAGCACATAACCAGTTTCCCATGTGTGTGTGGGTGTTGGGGGGTATCATGGGTATTTTGCTTGATCCGGTTTTGGACCCTACAGCTGCACCATTCCCTTACCATCGTTATTCAATATATAACACCAGTGACTACATATAAAATAAAGTAAAGCCGTTATTTTAGTTGGTTAGCGTTATATTGTCCCTCTACTCTGTGTAGGTGACATCTCAAAATCCTCAAAATCCTGTTTTTGGTGTTTTGTTCTTGTAGCATGTTTTTGTAGCGTTTTTCTCATCATGGAGGACACATGCAAAGAAAGTTCCGCTTAAATTTGCATTTCTGAGTGTTTCTTCATGCAAAAATCGTTGTGAATCAGGAGCAGACGCAAAAAATGTGGTTGGAAAAAGCTTGTAGGTGTGATTTAGGTGCTACAACGGTGAGCCACAAGCTCCCTGCTCTGCACTATTCTGATGCATCCACTTGTAGACGAATAGATCTATGGATGTCGTCATTTTCCTCATCTGAGCTGGCATCTATCTCAAAACCGGATAGCTCAGGTATTTTTCGTCATTTTTGCTGCACTGGTAATGTTAGGCTGGAGGTGTGAGGGGCTGTAAGCCAGTGGGAGAGTGTGTAAACAGATCGATGGGAAGGGGGAGGTTGTTCCGTATGAACGGTCTCGTCCACAACTCAGAGGTGAATTTCTAATCAAACTGAAACTGTGTTCTTGAAAACTACACAGGTTTTTGATTTTGGCTTAAAAATGGCATAATCATAATCAAAAGACCACTGGGACCACTTTTCCAACAGATCAAAAGATGACTGGAGTGATACTTAAAGCTAAATGGAACAACGGTGTTGCAGAGAAAAGAAAAATAATTATAAACATGTGCCCAGACAGGTACCATACTGCAAAAGGAAAACTAGTGTCAATACTCATCAGTCATAAGATGTCTTCATCTTCCTCAGAAGGTCTTCTTAAGAAGATCACAACCTTGATGAACATCCTCCACACAGAAGGGGAGCTTGCATTGTTCTTCCCATTAAAAACTCTGTCATACATGCTTCAGTGAGAACATGTGGAGGGTTGACCTTTGAACTTGTGTGGTTGTCTTCCAGGAAAGTTGTGATTTGTGTTCATGGGGAGGATCTCTCTTCTTAAGGAGAAAGATTTGGTTTCCAGTCGTTGGCACACCTTCTGTTTCCTGATTCCACAACGTGGGAGCTGTTGAAGGCTCACGAGGAGCATGAGATCAAGGTTTCTTCGGCATAAACACAATTTCCATGTTTTAACGGCTTTGATTCATGACATGCTGCTTTCCTGGATATTAATACATCTGATGATCTCATAGTGACAGAACAGTCATGTCCAATCATTTCCTGATAAACATTACATTACTGCTGCTCAACAAATTACACAATCAGCCAGTAAAACCAAATAAATCATGGCTTTAAAAGTGCTGAGGTGCCAGTTACAAGCTGTTTGAGTGAATAAAACAGACATTTTATGGACACATGATGTGAGTCAGCGTGCTGCTATGTGAGAGGTTAGCTGTGTCAGGATGATCACACGAGCACACTGAGCAGATGTGTGGACAGAGTCCATAGAAGGTCCTGCAGCAGCAGGTTTATGATATTCAGTGATTGAGGGGGGATACACACATTTATCAAGGAGGGAAATGTTTCGCCTCCTTGTATGGTGCTCCACTAGCCTAAACAACAGGAGGAGTCTGTGTGTGCTTTATATCAATGCAGAGTTCAGAGCGTTCCAGGAGAAGCTTCAGGCCAGTAAATCCCAGCAGCCCCCCCACCCACTCAAGAGGAGACTAGCACAGAGTCAAAGTTGATGATTCTCATCAACAACTTGAATGTGTTCAATCTACCATAAAAGCATGAGAAAGTACACGAGGATAAGGCACCAAGAGGAAAAAATGTCCCAAATCCTCTTGCATTTTCAAAGCTGACCGTAGGCTGAGGATATGAACTCTGGCAGCCGGACCCACAGAAACATGACAAAAGGAGTCACAGCCAGCTGTAGAAATCTCCCCGACAGCGAGGGGAGTCTGGACAGTCCAGGTAGCGTTGGCATTGAGATCTGTTTCAGGAAAGCACCACGACTGAGTGACAGGTTGATCTCACCTGGCTCTCGCTGGTGTGCACATACCACCTGAGCAGATATTTGGAAACTTTACCCACACTGTGCTCTATGTGTTCATGCATGGATGCATGCATTATTCCACCTGCTCAGTCAGTAAACTCTAGTGTTGCAACACCAAACTTCCACAGATTAAAGACTTTTTTTTCTTTTTTTTGCTGTCAGATGCTTTGTAAAGATACAGACTTTCTGCTGCATTTAAAACGTGGGAAACACTGTGTAAACTTGAGCAGTCAGACTGGTTACTCAACACACTAACAAAGCAGCCATACCTGACTTTCTGAGTTGCCACAAAGGTCTCTGGATGGTGCTCCCTTCTCTACAAGTGTCCTCACCTTCCCGTTGAGGCTGACAAAAACGCTTCCTCTGACCGAGTGGGGTATGGACACAACCTCGTACCGGCTCTGGAGTTTCCCTTTTCTGACTCCTGAAACTGGCCAGGTCGCCTCTCACACACCCAACCCTCACACCGTCTGCCTCCGAGAAAGACTTCCCGGTTGACAAGCATCACCATGGCAACCCCCTTCAGCCCGCGTTTAAAAGGCACCCTGCACTTGGCTTGTCAGTTTGGGGGCACCTCCTTCAGTGAAACAGCTCTATTGTAGTGATAAGGTGATATTTCACAGCACAAGGTTAACCAAAGGGAAGCACAAACAGTTCATCGCGTCAGCTGCCTGAACACAGCCAAGCAACTCCATGATCTCTCCTTATTATTTTTCTGTGAATATGGTGCATACAGAATGTGTTTGCATGTGAGGAACTGAGCCTTTTAACTACTATTTGTCTTTCCTTTATATGTACAAACACATGTAGTTCATCATTTGACACTTGATAGATATCTTAGCAGTGAAAAGGACAATTATTCAAACTCACATGATGAGATCATGAATAATTTAGTCAAATTTAGGAGTTGTTCTTGATCAAATCATACAGCTAATAAACCCCCAAAAGAACAAAATGCGTGCATACATTCTGCTTTCATGGTTGCATCCTGCCTAAAAACTATAAAAACATTGCAAGGCCTCATAGAGTTCTGAGCCTGCCACAGTAGACTGAGAGGGATGAATCCAAACCTCTGCTGGTGAGATTAATCTCACTCAAACGTTGATTTGTTTTAACATCTTTATGTAAGCCAGTTTCCTCCTGAAACTCAAGGACTCTGCTCTTTCAATAATTCAGTGGTCTGCCTTGAAAAACGTGGGGGCACAGAAACTCCTTCCTTGAGCTTGAACTGCTCTCAGGGCCAAATGGCAAAGCTCCCCAACAAGAAGCATTACCCAGGCTGCCTTCAGAAGGCTCCGTTCTTAATTAGTGCCCCGCTGAAGCAAAGTTTTTTCCTTCCTGGTTAAACTTCTGTCATTATGTTACTCCGCAGTTAAATGAGGTAATCATGCAAACAGCCGTTGCAGGTTAAAGCTAAAACCAAACATCTTTCCCACATCAAATCTGCAGACACCTATTTCTTGTAGAAATTCAAGCCAGAAAAGGAGGGAAGGTAAACTTTTTTGCTACGTGGTTCTTCCCTGTTGTGGAAAGTTTCCAGCAGATCTTTATTGCGCTGTAAAGACCAGCCACTGCCCTTTCACATATAATGCCAGTGCGCTGCAGAGCCTCATTAAAAGGATAACAGCCAAAGATTCCAGCGAAGAATTTACCATGAGAAAAGTTGGTTATGTAATGAAAAACCACATCATCTAGTAACAAAAGTTGCAGGTTTTTCTTGTTTTTTTAACACATTTTTTCCTGTGAGCTTTTCAAAAGGAAGAGGCTTCCAGACCATAAAAGACAAAAAATTCAATTATCAGTTAACATGAGGGAGATAGTACAAGTCTACAGGTTAAAGGTATCATCAGAAACATGGAGGCTCCTGAAGTGCCACATGTGGGAATGTCTCCACAAACACATGAAATCTGGGCTGTCCTGGCACTAACACAACTTATTTTGTTTCAGGACTTCGAATTTTGTGGAAAAATCACATACAAATTCCAACAATTTAATCTGAAAAGAGCTATTAAATTGATGTTTGGGGATACCATTATCTTGACCTGTAAAAAAAAAAAATCTTTACAGTATATTTGGAATAGCTATAAGTGATGAAAAAACCCTGTGAAAATCAAGTGTCTTCTTTCATGAAACAATGCTCCTAATTGTTGTTCTTCTATTGTGAAACTTTGAATCCGAACTGTTTAAACAATTCTAAAGTGTTGAAAAATCTGCCTTCACTGTCAACCTTTACTTCCTCATCACTCTTGCTGCTTTCATCCTTAGTCAGAAGAGGAGGCACAAGTAGTACAGTACTTACAGGCTGCGCAGTCGGATCTTCTCGGCACAGAAGAAGAGAGGAACTGAATCTAGAAGGAGGAGGGAACCACCACTCCTACCCTCTTGCTCCGCTCCCTCCCTTTTCAGTCTGAGGACAACAGGGTGGCTTTTATCTGTAGTGAATGATTCAGCGTGGGCCTGAATCTTTCCCTGGCTGTCTGTAGGCGTGCTGGCATGTGTTTGTTATGCGGCCATTCACTTTAACGCTCATCAGGGAGACAACGCTCCGTAATAGTTTCCATCCACAGCTGGAAATAATAGGTTCCCATCCAGTCATAAGCTAAGCAGGACAGCTTGTCAGCGTTCTAGGTGCAAGAGCAGATTTTTCTATTCAGAAAAGAAGCAGGGGTAACACATGTTTTGCAGCAGTTCACTCTGTTTACTGTCTGCTGTTGTCAGATGATGCGTCTGATATATTTGTCCCTCACACAAAAGACAGTCTTGGCAGCTTTTGAAATGATACAAGTGGTTGAGTTAACTCGCTTCACCTGTTTCTCACAGTCATAAATGTAGATATAAATGCATAAATACAAGCTGACTGCCCCACACACGCAAGGCTTCCAGAACCAAATCTCCTCACCTTCCTGTAATCTGAAAAACATGACAGTTCAACCATAAAAAGCGGGGCCATAGATATAATTCAAGAACAGTGAATCTCTAAGATCCTGGCAGGGTTTACATGTTTATTACCACAGCTTCTTATCCCCAGAAACAGATGTTTGGTAGATTTCTTCACTTTGAGATCTAAAGCAGGGCAGTTCTGCCATTCAAGATAAATATTTAACAGGTAGGCTGTGATATCACAAAGCAAAGGTCACACCTTCAGTCTTTTGTCTGGAGTCCATCCACATGTAAAAACAGCTATCTCATAGAACGTCACCACGTTGAAGTGTTATGGTTGGAGTCAAAGTTCAAGTGTCATTAAACACATACATTATAGCATTTTTGTTCAAATATGAAATATAAAAATGTATTTCATAATCTGCAAAAGTTTATTGCCTTTAAATATATATATTGTTAGCTGTAACAAGCCTCGGTTACTGTCTGCTAAAATAAACATGCATTTTTCATGTGGTGGTTGGTGTTTCTCCTGGTATATGCTGCACCTTAGTGGTTATAAAGAGAACTGCTGGTTTTGTGCTTTCAAAAACAATCAGAACCGACAGATGTCGCCAGAGGTGAACAGTCACCTCAACAAATGAAATAAAAATACTAATAAAGCATGCTAAGTATGAATTCAAATTCACATCTTTTTTCTTTTTTGTTTTTCACATAATGTAAAAAATTATGTTGGAAAATAAAAAAATAAATACATTTTAAAAAGTGAATGAAAGCCAAAGTAAAAATATAGATAACGGTACTAATAACTTGGAGGCATTGGAGTATGACCATGTTTTCATGGAAAACATAATTTTCTGCAGATATCTTCAGAAAAATGTCCCAGGGATGGAAAACCAATGAAAAACCTATCTAACAGGAAGTTTATGTTTCGCAGCTTAAAGATCCACTATGATGAAAACTGTTGTTTTGGTGTTTTAAACATTTTCTTGTGGCATTTTTTTTTTTATGATGGGGGACATATTAAGAAAATGAAGATTACATTTGTATTTCTGATTATTTCTTTATTGAAATCATTGCGAATCAGGAGCAGATGAAAAAATGCCATTTGAAATGTGTTACCAAGAAAATATAATGAGAAGACCAGACGCTCCCTACTCTGCACCAATGGTCCCTCCCAGTGGTGAATTTCTAATGAACTACTGCTATCGGGACTCCAAGCATTTTTTATGGATGTAATGAGAACAAACATGCTTCTTGATGAAGATGGATTCCAGTTTTCCCTGCATCAGCAACATTTGGGTTTTAAGGTTAAACTACAAAAACAATTGTCAGCATTTTGCTTCATTCTCTTCTTAGCCCTGTTAATCACTTACAGCAGACAAATCATTTAATAATACCACATTTGTGTGGACAGTTATACCACAGATGTTGCATTGAAGGCCCAATAAGTGAGCACAGATCCAGATGACTGATGCTCCTTCAAATGCAAGCAGCAAACAGAGGAGATGCTGATAAATAATCATATACACCAAATGTTCAATTTATATTAAAGTCTTAAGAAAGTCTGTGGATCATTTATCAACTTGTAGTTTTGATTTTTGTTTAACCACAGCAATGATTTGCAAATTGCACGTTTTCTGCTGTGCAGTTTCAGAGGAAACGTCTCCACTCTCTGGTATTTTTCCGGCAGTGTGAAACCCACCCATAACTAGTTCAATATTGCACAATCTCCTGCATCAGCTTCTGTATTTTAATCGAATTACTTCTACTCATTTGAAAAATGAGTCATTTTTAGATCTATGACAGTGCTGTGAAATCAGACACTCCCTTTTTTTTTTTTTTTAGATATCTCAGCTTCACATCGGAAACATCATCAACAACAAAAAAGTCAGTATATTTAATTATGTCTTTATTGCAGCTACATTTTGACATTCTTTCAGACAAGTTGCTCTTTACCAAGTAGAAACATAAATATTTTTTTTCACATATGGAAACATAATGCGTGTAAAAAAAAGACAAAATACAATGTTTTTTAAACAAAAAAGCTTATGTAAAGATTACAAAGAAAGTGCTGAAATTACATTTTTTCAAAAAACAAAACTCTTTACACAAATGTACAAAAACTATTTATGCTCATTGGCACTGATGTCGGCATCACAGTATATTTTTTTATTTCCCAGTGTTTCTGGAGTGTCGGATTTTCTGGCTTGAACATACCACTTTACAGTTGCTTCCAGCCACTGTTTGCTTTCTCACTATAGATATAAAACAGCTCAGAATTTATTTAAGGTGGAATGACATTT
>BSAI01000189.1:9707138-9915493 GCA_036245035.1 Adrianichthys oophorus | reverse complement strand
CCCAGAACACCAGCTCTGATCCTGCAGAACACTGGGACTCAGGCACAGGAGCAGACCAGTGGCCCGGCTTTTTGGTGAGATCTGGGATGGCCATCCTTGGCAGAGGCAAACATCTGTCTGAAGGTGGTACGGTGGTGAAACCGATTCGCATGGCTCCCTGCCATTTAAAGGCTTCCTCCATCACTAGAACACGAACCCTCTCCCGGACCTTTAAGGGGCGGCTACTGAACACCAGGCCATCTCTGAACGTGTTCCCTATCCTCTCAGCCTGCAGACCATCCGAGCTCAGGTGGATCCGGTGTCCAGCAGCCCTACTATGGAAGGTCAGTGGTCCGAGGCAGTAATGGCTGCATTTATTTCTTTTTCCTGACTCAACTGTTGGAGAGAAACCAAACATAAGTCCACATTTTTCACCCTTGCTTGCCAATATAGGATCATAAAGTAGATTGGCTTTTTAACAGAATCTATTCACAGGCGTTTCTGGTTGTGATTGGCTTGGAGACGGCTTTTCTGTCGCTATTTAAAAAAACCAGAGGAAGTCCATTGTTATCACAATAAGACACTTCCACAGAAGTTGGCTGCCTAATGTGAAAATTTTGTCTAGAAATCCCCAACAGGTTCTGTATCTGTCAAGCAAACTCTGAGGTGTAACTTTACAAAATGATAATACTTTTCTACAAAACTGCAAACAAACATTTTAATTAAAAGTTGCTTTACAATGCTGAGAAGAATGTGTCATCTTCCTGGTTTGATGCGTAATGTAGGTCATCCGTTGTGTCACATTAAGTAAAACTTCCACTCAGAAATGATTCACAAAGAACTGTTTATATGCTTGTTTGAGCAATTTCTGGATTACTTCCAGTCAAAATACTCAGACTTATAAACTTCTTTGAAAGGTTTTCTTTATTTACTTTTTCATTACATAGTTCTGTTTCTCAGCTTCCACCTAACTTCCTGTGTGAGATTCTATTCTTTTTTTTTATATTTAAAAGTTGAATACTTTATTACATGTCATGCTGTTTTCATTTGAAATTTAGAAGGATTTAAAGTTTTTACGTATTAATTTGTGGAAATCATCTAAATTGATACTTTTGAGCCTTGAGAACATAAAAACAACAACAAATTCAGAATGACACACATTTTCTAGTTGGATTTTTGAAGCAGCAATAGAAAAGCATCTTACCAGAATTCTTCTTTTCGTCCCTCTTCTCCATCTTTAACAATTCAACAATCTTCACTTGCTCTGAGTTGTGCTCGTCTTTAAGTTAAACTGCATCTCAGTGGGAATGATTGCAGCTTTTAAGACAGGGAAACACGTGCAATTTGAAAACACAAACATGAATCACATGAAAGCAAAAGAGGTGGGACTGAGGGAGGGGCCAAGCCTTGGAAATTTACCTAAAACAAAGGACAGGGTAGACACATTAAAAACTTATTTTTCTTTCTATTTTAGTTAATGTGTCATTTGTGCAATTTTTTAATGCATTTATTTATATTAAACGTTTTAGAGAAACACAATAAACCTTAAACTGGAACATACTCGATCCACTTTTGCACATCTATCATCCTTTTGTGGGGTTTTTTTAACATTTGTGCACTAATGCAACAAATTTCCTGAGATTCTTTTCTTTTTTAATAAAGAACGTGTTTTGTGTATGTGTTAGTTTTGGTATATCATACATGACTGCAACACACAAAAATAAAAATTAGAGTTACAAGTGATAAAGAGCTGAATTTGGGGGAAAACTAATGACACAAAGCTTACACATATTATCTAACTCGTGGAATCTCCCTCATTGGAAATCCCACCGGTAACAATCAGAACCACCAAAGCTGCAGTAAATTTAGAGGAATTGGTCACTCTGCAAGGAAATGAAAGTAAGAGAGGGCACGTGTCTGTAAAATTCTGCAGTTGTCACTGGATCACGGACAGACGTTTTGTCTCCTCCCACAGCCTGACATTCTGCAGAGCCTCACTCCTTTGCGCCCTCACATGACTATGTGAAGCAATCACAGGAAATCCTGAATGAGATTACCATCCCTGGAAAGTCCCCCGCCTTTTCTGCAGCATGGCCCCTCTCTTTGCCCTTCCCTGACAAGCTACAAATCAAACAGTAAATTATGATACCAGTAGGTTTAAACATTTACAGAGCATGCAGTTGAACACACAACACGATTTTTGAGGTTGTCTGGGTAAATTATCTAGAATTTTACTGTTATGACGTTAGATATGGTCAATGGTAAATACTTGTATTGCACTGGAAAGCACCAAAGTTCGACCATTTACACAGTGATGGCGGCTCCGCTGCAGAACCCTGACATCAACCTCCCACTAGAGGCAATGTGTGTTCAGTGTCTTGCTCAAGGACACTTTGACACGTGGGCGGGCAAGGCAGGAATCAAACCTGCAATCTTCCAATTAGAGGTCCACCACCTCACCGCTGCACCATGGCTGCCCTGCGTGACATGCTGGTAAAAACAGCATATCGTGTCTAGAGTCTCAAATTGATAGATTATACATAGATTTTAGCACAGGGTGGGCAAACTACAGCACATCAAACTATTTAATCTGGCCCACCAAACTGGAATAAATTATACTGACAACCCCTATTAATGTTTTATTTTCCTGTAATTCTGGTGTCTTCATGTAGATGGTGCGCAACAAATAAATTGACCTTTGTTTAGGTGCAGAAAGATATTCTGCATTTATGCAATGTTGAAAGAATTTTTATTTTTCTAACAAAAATGTGTGTTTTCTGAGTCAGACTGAGTCATTTTTCCAACCATTCCAACACCAAATGAATGCAGCATTTCTCGAATTTTGTGTTTTCCCCTGAAATCCATCAACCCATTAGTGCAATGGGTACCAAAACTAGAACAAAAGTCACAGTTTTGAAATGAGAACTCCAAAGTGGTCTGTTTTAATAGCAATTTTTAATCAAATTTATTTTCATCTAGATTCCATGTTATTTCTTCCTCCTTTGGGGTAGATTACCAAAAAACTCCACACATCTGCTCCTGATCTGGCTCTTCTGTCAAATTTTAGAATACTTTGTGGCCCATGAGTCAAAAAGTTTTCCCACTCCTTGTTTTAATATTTTAAAACTAAAATCAAGATAATACAAGATTATCTCACCTCACGTTTTAAAACCAAAAAAGAAGAATTCTCGAAATACTAACAAACCTGTTGTTAGTAATGTTTTTATGCATTTTTCAGCCTATTGTTTTGTTTTATTTCTATTTTTCTGTATTCTATTCTGAAGTGCATGAAGGGGTGTATGCACTGCTGTTGCCTGTCTCCATGTCTCACTACTAAAAAAGAATCACATTTTCCAGGCTTAGTTAAGTAAAATAGAATAGAATAGAATAGAATAGAATAGAATAGAATAGAATAGAATAGAACAGAATAGAATGTTTTATTGTCATCATACAGAGGCATGACAAAGTTAAAGTTGGCCACAATGTTTTTGTACACAATGAGAAGACCATGATAGAAATAAAAAATTTAAGTCGTGCAAAGACAACAAATAAAACAGTATAAACACGTACATATTTTTTTATATTTATGTTGATAGGTTTTTTTTAAATCAAAAATTGCCATCACCTTTGGGACAGAACCTAATCTCATTTTTCAAATGAGATTTCATTAAAATTAAAATTAAAATGTGAGAAACACCGAGACAAATGCATTTAATTTTTTAAGGACATACGCACATCTTCTTTACAGATGTTAGTTTATGATATCTTATCAAGATGTTTTTTGCTACCTGAATCCCACACTAGCAATAAAGAAAGTACTAAATCCCTTAAACCACTAAAGTCCACGTGGGTTTATCATGCCTTGGTTTCTATTTAACTTTTCTTTATAAAAAAAAACAATCTTATTTTAATCAAACTTTTATTGGAATCTGAACCTGAGTCTGAACTGAACTGAGTCTGAGTGTGATGGCATAAGAAAGCAGAAGATGAACTGAGAGCTAAAATGTAGAGAATGTTTAAAGCTATAGTTTTCATCAGTGTTTATTTCAGTGGATAAAGAAGCAGCTGTTTTAATTTAGTTTGTTACTAATGTTTTATTGTTATTATGTTTGATGACACTGTCTCATCTGTAAATCTCTAATAGCAGTAAGATTCCTTCCATATAGAAGAATGATCTTACAAGTTGATTACATACTGCGAAAATGTAATCTGAAAGAGATCAATGACTGCAAAGTGGTAAGTGTTCTCAGGCAGCATAGAATGGTTTTGTGAGGTCAGTAAGAATGATAAGTAAGGATTAAGAATGGACAGGTAGTTGGTGATGAAGAAATCCCTTTAGAGGTAAGAAAGAGTTTAGGGTCTTAGTCATATGCGCCCGAGGATGACCCATATGGGTGCTGTGGGTTTTTGGGTTATCCCGGTCTGTGGAGGGTCGTAAACAGGTCCGGCCGCATCTTTAAAGAGAGTGCACGTGAGTCTTGCAGTTCCCTTGAAGCTCATGAGGCCACCTTAAGGGGCGACATGAAAATAAAGTACCATTGTCGTTCGTGTGGTAAATGTATTGTGAAATATACGTAAGGGGCTGCACGGTGGCGCAGTGGTTAGCGCTCCTGCCTCACAGCAAGAAGGTTCCCGGTTCAAGTCCTGGCTGGGGGACCTTTCTGTGTGGAGTTTGCATGTTCTCTCCGTGCATGCGTGGGTTTTCTCCGGGTACTCTGGCTTCCTCCCACCGTCCAAAAACATGCTTCATAGGTTAATTGGTCACTGTAAATTGTCCCTAGGTGTGTGTGTGTGTGTGTGTGTGTGTGTGTGTGTGTGTGTGTGTGTGTGGCCCCTGCGACAGACTGGCGACCAGTCCAGGGGTGTCCCCTGCCTTCGCCCATGAGTAGCCGGGTTAGGCTCCGGTGACCCCGAAAGGGATAAAGCGGATTGGAAAATGAATGAATGATACAGAGTTGATGCATCTTTAACAGTCTTTTTAAAATCTTTCAGAAAAGTTGATTATTTTAAAAATATTGGATTTTTCTTTTTTTTTTTTTTTTTGCAAAAGCCCCGTATTTCTTAATTTTGATTTATTATATTTAGAGCTTCAAGTTTCTACAAAGGTTGGGTACCAACAGGCTTTAATGCACTAATTTATGTTGAATGTACAGGTTGTAGAATACAGTGAAGCAAACAAGTATTTGAACACTCTGTGAAGTTTTCTCACTTAGAAATCATGGCGGGGTCTGAAATTTTCCTCTTAAGTGCATGTTCACTGTGAAAGACATGATCTAAACAAATCTGGAAATCCCATTGTGAAATTTTTTAAAAATAATTTATTTGTATACTATTGCTGCAAATAAGTATTTGATACTCAGCTAGAATTCTGACCCTTAAAGACCTGCTTGTCCACCTTTAAATAGTCCACCTCCATTCCAATTATTATTCTAAACTAGAATTATGTGTTTGAGGTTGTTCGCTGAATAAAGACACCTGAAACAAAACTGAAGACCTCCACAAGGCTGGAAAGGACTATGAGGCAATTGCCAAGCAGCTTGGTAAAAAAAAGATCCACGTTTAGAGCAATTATTAGAAAATGGAAGAAGGTAAAAATAGTAAAATTAACTGTGTACATTTTTTTTAAATCACCACTGACGTTATACTACCTATTACCACATTTGCTGCATTAAAGGGATCCTTTGTGGAACTGTGTATCTTTTATTTTGAAAGGAAGTCACAGGAAACACTAAGTTAAACTGTTTCCAATTTTGAATGAATTGTCAATTATGAGAACATAGTTTCTGCAGAGCAGCAGTAGCTCATTGGAAGTTTGCCTCTGAGTTGTGGCATGAGAAAAATGCCACAAGACCATGTAGAAAAACACCATAACACAATTTTTATTGGAGTGTGTCTTTAAAGGAAAAAGGCCCTCCTCCCCCTGCAAGTAGCAAAAAAAGAGGAATGGCCTTTCTAATTGTGTCATGACTGCATCAGTCACCAGATCTCAACCTATCCTGCTTGTTTGTGATTGGCCTTACCGCAGGTTTTTACCACGTAAATTTGTAAAGTTTTCATTTTCTTAGAAGTATTCCAGTGCCTTCATTTAATTCAGTATCGGTGATGTCATGATTACAATAAAGACAGTTATATTAACCTGCAGCCTTTCACCCTTGGAATTTCTACAAACACAATTGGTTTAAACCAAAAGATGCTTGAATGCATTTGTTCTTTGTGTGATATATGGAAAGCATTGCTTAGATGGATGTGCCTTTTTTCTGAATGTGTGCACATTTATCTTCTTCTGCTCCTCCTCTGTGTATTTCAGCAGCAACACACTCGGTCAGACATGGCAGGCCATCAAAAAATCTACTTGTTCCCAGTACACCTGTTCAAAAAACTATTAATCTGCTGCCGTCCAATAAAAAGCTTAGCTCTGGCTGAGGAGCCAATAGAAAGGCAATGAAGCTGCGAGACCGAGGCCAATCCCAAGCTGCATTCTAATGTGGACAATCTTTATCAAGGTACCACTCCATCTCCAAATACTGCTTATTTATAATTTCTGAGAGGAGAGGCTGCAGGAGGAGTCAGTCAGAAGGAGAAAACCAAAACAGAGGCGTCCAGAAGGCTCGCTAAAAACTTTGGATATGGAATCATCAGACCCTAAACTGTGGATAACCTTGGTATAGTTGCATGTTCGGCTATTTTAGTAGGCATCGGGAACTAAGTAAAATCAGCGATTAGTGAGTTTATTTGTTTTGGTATTGTGGGACGAAGTGCCTGCTTGTGGTACACCAAAGACCTTCTCTGGAAAATCAAAATCTTTTGGGTCTCTTGGATCTTAGTGGATGTGTTGCTGATACACGGAAACACGATTCAAACACTTCCCATGGATCCAAACATCCAGGGGTCTTTCCTGTTCAACAACAACCTGAACCAATTCCCATCAGACCTTAAGGGACCTGTGTGCCAGTACTCCGTGCCCAACTCTTTCTACAAGCTCAATCCAGGCCTCAACAGCCAGCTGCAGCCAGGGACGCCACACGGCATCAACGACATCCTCAGCCGCTCCATGGTGGGAGTGGGCTCCACTGGCACCACCACATTGCTGTCTGGGTACTCCACCATGGGTGGCTTCGGCCCCTCTGTGACCAGCACGTCCATGTACTACAACCGAGACTACAACCCTTCTTTGGGCAGCTTCTCCAAGATTGGCGCAGAGTGCCCGATGAAGGGTCGCAGTGTGAGCTGCTGGGCAGAGAGCACCTGTGAATGGAGGGGACGGCAGCAGTGCTCCAACAGTGAGTGTCAGTGAGGCAGTCCTGAACAAACTCTGCTAGTTTGGTCTGTGAGGCGTCACACAGCCCATGTCAACTAGAAACTTACTGATATACTGAAAGAATTCAGGGATTAACCAAAAGAACCTCAGATTAAACTTTCTTTAAACACACAGTTATGTTTTTAGATGCCACATCAGTTTTGAACTAAATCCTTTCTTTACTTTAAAAAAGGCAGCGTTTAAGGTCTAAAGTTTTTACTTTTGTTATTTTGATTATGGTTGGATATCTTTCTTCCATAGATTTGTGTTTTTTATGAGCAACAATGCAGTAACTGTTGCTGACATTACATACTTGTCACGTAAAGCAATTTCACAGGTTTAACATGGCGATTTTAAGATAACAGTTCTCAAATCTGGGTTGTTTGAACGAATACTGTTTCTCGCTTTGACCCCCCTCCAGGCAGCGGCTCTCTTGTGGAAATGCCCAGCAGGAAGAAACACACCAGACCAACATTCAGTGGTCATCAGATATTTGCTCTGGAGAAAACCTTCGAACAGACTAAATACTTGGCTGGACCAGAGAGAGCGAGACTGGCGTACTCTCTGGGAATGACTGAATCCCAGGTTAAGGTCAGAATGAAAACACACTTAATGGAATCAGTTTTAAAGAAAGATAATAAAAGTTTTAAGACATGTAGGATGTAAAAGTGTTCTATCTCTACTAAATTCAAATGTTTTGAATTTAAATGTAAATGTGACAAGAGTCCAGTCAGTAGAGTTTTGAGTAAAAATACTTGTGGGGAACAGCAGGTCACAGATTTATTGCATTCAATATCAATGTTTTTGAGCAATGCCTGTCATTGATCACAGCACATGCTTGCAGTAAACCCAATATTTGTGTGTCAGGTGTGGTTCCAGAACCGACGCACCAAGTGGAGGAAGAAGAGCGCCTCTGAGCCCACGTCCACGCAGGCGAGTCACGTTGGACAGGGCGGAGAGGCCTCCGAAAACGAGGTGGAGGACGAGGAGTACAACAAACCACTTGACCCTGACTCTGACGACGATAAAATCCGACTCCTGTTGCGCAAGCACCGCAGGGCGTTCTCTGTTCTGCGCCTCGGGCCACATCAAGTCTGACACACTGCAGCAGGCTTTCACACACACCTGCATGCTGTGATATGCATAACTTTGATTACTGAAGTCTGATCAGTCAGCAGCTGCGCATGGCCAGAATAGATCCAATGAAGCATCTCCAAAAGGGACAAACGAAATTAATAAAATATTTAAGTATAAGAGATAAAAGAACCACCCGGGGCTTTGGAGAAATTGTGCTTCTGACATTGCTTTGTAAAAACCTGCATGATGCAATTCGTGAGAGAAAACAATAAAATGATTTTTTATTTAACCTAAGTTGTTTGTGAATATTTTAATTTTAAAATTACATTTTTTTGTTTTATTTTTAACCAAAATAACATTGAAGAAAAAAAAAGCTAGTCCTTGTCTGTGATCTTAAATGCTTCACTTGAGTTTGGTTTCAACACACACTGGCTAAATTCAAACCCTTTTTTTTTCATGCTAAGAAGCCATAAATGTAACTTTCAGCTGGAACAATGCAATAAATTTCATATGTTCTTTGTCAAAGATGGTGGTTATTTAAAAATAAATAAATAAAGATTCCATTTAAGGAGAAAAGGTCAAAGTCTGAGAAATTCACTGCTGTTATGGCTTAATTGAAGAAAATGACCTCAGTAACCCACTCCAATATAAAATCAATACTAACAAATAGACTCAGTCACTGCTTAAGATAAGTGAGTTTGGCTTCTGTAAGACCAGAAATGAATCTTAAAAAAGCAAAACAATGTATGACTTCATCAAAGGATTGATGGTAAACTTCACTAAACAAGTTACCGGTACACATCTTTATGACCTTTTGTTTTCCAACTATTGACGCTTAAGGGCTTGTTTGGGCCAGTTTTTTCCTCAACTGGAAGTTATTCATTTATAGTTATGCATATATTCATTTATAAAGTCATTCAGTTATTCATTTACAACATGTAGCCTTTACATTTTTACAATGTTTGAATCATAACAATAATAATAAGCGGAAGATAATGGATGTATGGATGAATCATAAG
Organism: Adrianichthys oophorus; assembly: GCA_036245035.1. Taxonomy (NCBI): domain Eukaryota; kingdom Metazoa; phylum Chordata; class Actinopteri; order Beloniformes; family Adrianichthyidae; genus Adrianichthys; species Adrianichthys oophorus. The sequence goes on along the minus strand of BSAI01000189.1, from coordinate 9,906,121 downwards.
TGATATCAGTAACAATTTTAACTTATTTTATTTGACAGCCGCACATACAAGTTCCTTTAAAAATAAAATCCACCCGCATCAGATAAGACTCTCCTGATGCAGCAGATGTACTTGAATTAAAAATGCAAGAAAACCAAGTCAAGCATGGCATTTTCTATCATTGTGACTTTGGTGGAGTTCATGCTTTTTCTCCTTTAAATATTGAATATACACAATACAATGCTGTGTAGAATTAATGTAGAATCTTTTCTTTCCCTGAACATGCAAATTTAATTATATATTCTAAGAACTTTGCCTGAACAACAAGAAAGCAGTAGTGCGGCAGAAGATAAGCATATGTGCTTAAAGCTTATTCTAATAATTAACCACTCTGACAGTAAATTAAACCTTTTCTCATCATTTTCCTCAGTTATCTGACATGTTAAAAATCTAAATATAAAGGACAAGACTTATTTAACTAGCAAATGAACCCAAACTACAAACCCATTAACCCATTATATAGCAGTTTCAAGTCTTTGCCCAGACAGGAAGTGTCAACCTACATACAGTTTGTTATTATGATTTGACTTTTCAGTCTAAAAGCATGGAGGAAGAAACATTTTTCACATTAGGGAAGAACTTTATTTACAAAAGTAAAATAACACATGTAGTTTGACTTAATTCAAAGTTAATACTGGCCTTAAATCCAAGCCCACTGCTGACATTACAATATATTACAGAGTGGTTCTACTTTTTACAAATGTCTGCGCTGATTCTTGATTTGGTGAAACAGCTCAACTTCACAAATGATCAAAACTTGACGTGAATATTTGTGAACCCATGCATGCATACATGCGTTACATGTGTGTAGGATAGTCCATCACTAAACACTCCAGAGAAGCAAAACAGAACAAACAGGAAACGTTTTCTACACTATCCAAATTAAACTGATCATTCAGCCATTGAAAGCACATTTACTGAACCAATGACTCAGTATGGACAACAAAAGAAACTGCAAAAACCAAACTACCTAAAGCACTGATACACATACATGATGCTAATATTTAGAATTTAGTAAAGACAGAGAAGGTAAACATTTGGATTATTGGTTGTTGTACTAAGTAAACTGAAATTTGTGACCGTATATGTCTTAAGTTTAAAAAGACTACAGCTAAAGATTACTAAATGAAGTAAGCAGTGCTGTAACTTGGAATATAAAGCTGCTGATATTATAACCTGGCTGTTAGATAAGAAGTAAAGCAGATGAAAAACTGCTGCAGGTGATTCTGTGTTGCTTTAAAAGTGTCACTGTCCCTTCGCCTTTCTAGTGTTATTTCTACTTTATCTTAAAAAAGACAAAACAACAACGTATTTCAGTGACCCAGCCACATGTAAAGGAAATCGTGTCAGTAAAAAAAGAAAAACCCTTCAAACATTTTATACCATCCATCTGGCTACAGTTTAAAGTGTGAATGATTTGCAGATTAATCGTTAGAATCAGACAGTTGAACCAATGTGACACTTGATATTTAAGAGCCAATATAGAAGAATACACTTTTAAGACATTTTGATGATGAAGATGGACACTGCAAAGAAAGTTACAGCAAAAATATTTGTGACTTTTTTATTTTTTTTACAATTATCACAACCTAAAGAACCTGCAGAAAATCCCTGCAGGATTTATCATGTATCTTTGAATGTGACTTCTAATCCTTTTACATTTATTTCTTTTCACAGTAAACTTACATTCTTCTTAGTAAAAAACACATAAATTAGCTGCAAATAAATCTAAATTTAGGCTTTGAATTAACTGTTAAAGCTAAAAACTCTGAAATTGTGTGTTTATTGCTTTTTATTTTCTTGAAGGTTAATTTGTTCACATCTTCTATCTAATCAGGCGTTTTAAAATGTAGCATTGTAGATTCATTCAACACAAGCTTATCAGTGACAGTCACATGAAGCATTTTCCATCAGATTTAATCCACATCGTCTGTTCGTTCCCAATCAGTTAAAGCTGTAATGGACAGGAAAGCCCTTGAGGGTTTTTTCCTTTTTGGAGACCCTAAAAATCCCATTTCCAGTCCTCATATGGTTCTATTACTTATTATTTAACAATAGATCTTGGTAGAGAGTCTTTAATGAGCTTTACCTTCTTAAACTAACATAACTGTTTCTGTTGCCTTAATGTCATTTCTATCCTTACGCTGCTCAGATCTCTGCTCTTCTAAAATGTGTTTTACTGCAAGTAAATTGAGATCAAATGGAAAAAGATCTGAAAGGTCCTGAATTCATGGAGTCTGTAACTAAAAAAAAGTTTTAAAAAAAGAATCTTTACTTATTTTTGCTTTAAAAACGAATTAACAATTTCTAATGAGCTTATAAAGAGTCAGAAGGAAACATTACATTTGTAAAACCCTTATTGTTATCATTATTAATTTTTTAATATATAAAATATTTCAGAAAAAGATTTATTTGTTAAAAGATAAAAGGACTTTCATAGTTTAAGCTGAAATATTTAAATATTTAGTTTTACATTCATGGTCTTATAATTTAATTCAAAAGTAAAAAATAAAAAAATTTGAGCCATATGATAGAATTTCAGCCTACATTTCATAAGAATGAGTAGAAAAGTGGAGTAAATGTGGACAGATGTGTTACACATTCCTGTAGCACTGAGGTCGGGTCAGCATTGGCGATTGGGACTGTAAGGGAGAAAGCCGAGCAGACAGTTCCTAAATGATGCTGGAGCTGCTGGAGGCAGCAGGGTTTGGTGTAGTGAGGAATCGTGCTGATTTTCCACTTTGGCTGAGCTCAGAGGGTGTGTGGTTTCAGATCTGCACAGAGAACATGAAACTGCATGACATTCAAAATAAAGATACACAAATGTACGGTGGCCCTCAAAGGCAAATGACATCAACAAATCACTTGACTCAAAATGCATTTTAAAGATCGCAACAACGAATAAAAAACAAAACAATTAATAATAAAACCTTACATTTTAGGAGTTGAAACAACATTTCAGAAACAAAAACAGAATTAAAAAAATGAAACAAATAAAAAATTGAAAATAAAAACATTTTGAAAAACTAAAGTAAATTTCAGAAATCAAAATGAAATGTTTAAAAAAATCAAACACAACAAATAACTTTCAGTTGAAATGATAGACAAATGTCATCATCCAATTAGAGATTTCCCATAGTACCTACTTTATCTAGGTTTCTGTAAAAAAAATAAAAAATGTGAGTTAAACTAATAATTTAAGAAATCCTAAACACGTAAGATGCATAAGCATTGCACAGAGAGAAACTGAGCCACTGGTGTTTGGGATGTTAGACCTTTAAAGCTGCTTCCCTTCTATGATCAATTTAAGGCGCACTAAAGAATCATGATAAAACAGTCCATCTTTTAAAGAACAAATTTAAACTGCGACAAAAGAAAATCATGGCTGTAAAAATGCCAATACGGTGTCAGGTGCAACGAATGCCTCTCCTGCCGACCATCCACATGGTAATTAATGAAAGGAGGACCTGCAGTGCAGCAAGTGTGCAGCCACAGCGACAGCACAGAGAATTCAATACGCATCTGTCAGGGAAAGGTGCTGATCGGCTGTGCTGCAACCACACACGGCACAAAGGAGCGCCTGTGTCCCACAGGCACTTCATCTTAGTTCATATCGTAGCCCCCAATGGGCTGGCCCGGTTATGGCTCTCCTGGGAGCCAAACAAGATTACTGCCATTGCTATAAAACTGCCTTTTTAAAAAGCATCACATGTTCAACACACACATATATTCTTACCATTGAGAGTTTCAAAGTCAATGAGAATTTGTCTTCAGTGAGAAGGACAAGAAAACAGGCTGCAAGATAAAAAATAAAAAAAAGACTGAGTCACACAACGCTGCAGATTCATTGGCTGATTAAAAAATACATTTTCCCAAACTCTTACCTTATGGTCTCCCATGCACACATTTGTCCCCACTGTGTTGTAAACAACACTCTTCTCATCATGTTCACCCTGAAAAAACATGTCAATTCAACAAATTACAAGTCAAAAAATGAAACAAACAAAAATAGGAAATATACAAATCTTACGATAAATATAAAGGTGCATTGTTTGCCAAAAAACAGCAATTAACCTTTAGTAAGAAAACACAACAGATTCCAGTAATGTAATGATGTCTTTATCTAAACTTCCTCTACAAACTACTGATGGGGAACCTGAAGATACGCAGCAGAGAGCTGTGACTGACCCTGTGGATGAAGTCATGAGCGGAGTGTGACATGAGGATACGATCACACCAGGCCGGACAGCGAGTGTTCATGTACTGAGTTGGTTTACTGTAGTCTTCACTGTACGGGTAGCTGGAATAGGACAAAAAAAGAACAGCTTTTGATGAAACTAACAGAGCAGGATTGATCTTAAACATTGTATGTCCAGAAAGATACTGTTCAGTCTTACCTGGGTGGAAATGTGATGTCCTCTTCCTTTATGTTATCGTGAAACTCTGTGACTTCTTTGTCATAATTCAAAAGCTGAGGATTTAGAAGAAGAAATACTGAATATTATCTACTTTATTGTCACTAAATATCTCAATGTCCTGCTTTTAGTTTTATTGGAAGGTTTTTTTTCCAGGCGACAATAACGAAATTGGTCACAAAACAACCAAAGATTGTAGACGAGATGAGTGATCTTACAGCTCTGCCGTTGTCCTCTCTGAACAGCGCCTGGTGCAGATATTGAAACAGCTTCTCCTCAATATGAAGCAGCACCTACAGGACAAATTAATATAACCAAAAGCAGAACTGGAAATAACTGAGTCATGTGTTTTGTTTGTATCTGGTTCTATTCACCTGGTGATCATTGTTTTTCTCCTCACAAAAGATTTTCTGCACTTCGTTGCTGCCATCCTTCACGGTCTGCACTTCTGCTTCAGTGCACAGATGCTGAAATGGGAAACGCAAACTTTACATCAGGTGGAAACAACACAAACTCACAAATGAATGGGGAAAAACGGGAATGCTTTCACAAACCTGGACCAGACTAAGAGTGTCCAACCGAAAGTTAAAATCTCCAAACAGGAAGAAAGGCAAAGACGTGTAGCGTTCATCTGACAACCTAAAGAGAGACACTTATATGTTTTGAAACACCTAAGTCCTGATAAATTTTGCTTATGAGATTAAATAGCAAAAGAAGAGAATAATTACTGCTGTGCCATGTAGTCAAATCTTAAAACTATCATTGTTTACTCTGCAATTAACCTCAGCTGCAGTCTCACCTGTTGATGACATATCTGAGAGCGTTTTTGCGGTTGGCTGAGTAGATGGAGGGGCTGGCGTTGCAGGCAATGAGGTTGGAGGCATCATGGAACAGGTGGATGTTGACCAAGTCAAGACCTCTGTGAGGAACACAGGTAACATTTATGACAGGATGTAATTGACTGGAAAATACAACAAAAATCAATTTATGACAGGGTGATATCAGGTCGATAACAATATGCATAAACGTGAGACTTTATCTGCAATTTAGAGCTGCCGTGCAAAGTGATTTCCTTCTGTTAACAGACATCATGAGCGCTAACTCCTTTTCTTCGGCTGTCAGTGTTTTTTCTGCATCTTACTAATACATTTTGGTTCACGGCATGTTGCTGTTGCACTGATATCTCCTTTTGTTGGAAGCAGTCAAGAGCAAATATTGTGCGACATTCAGAATATAAGTGCGAAAATCCTCTTTAGAACACAGGAACTAAACCTTAGGTTTAAATGCATGCTAAAGCTACATTTTTAGTTAAACTAGTTCCATATTTCCATTAGCATCTAAATAGATTTTTACTTGCTAAAACATTAAAGGATTAGTCTGAACAGAAAAATGGTGATCATGTGAGGCAGAACTCGTCAGTTCTGTGAACAGAATGAGTTTTTCTGCTCTAAACACAGTTTTCAACAAAAATGTTCAATTCTGAGGTCTTCCTCTGCACCTAAATGAAAAAAGGGAGATGAATTGACTAAATTATTACATTTCTTGTGCCTGACACAAGTTTGAACATGTCCACTCTGACTCTCTTTTAGCTGGACATTTTTCTTCTTGTTTTTTTCATTTTGAAAAGTCTGCTAACTGACTACAGTTAATGGTAAACAAAGTATCTTCTAAGAAGAGCTTTGTAACCTTTACGGTCCCCTTTTATAACTATCTACGTGTGCCAACTAAATTTTTTTATAATTTAATTCTCCTATATAAAGCTCATCACTAGATACGAGTCAAAATGAAACCCAAAGGAAAAGTAAGAAGGGGATAACTCTTTTTAAACAAGTATGACATACTGGTTGTGGATAATCCAACGAGTCCTCATGAAGCCCTTTCTGGACCACTTGAACTGTAACAGAGACAAACCGTAGCTATTCACTAAACAGCAGTGAGCTGGATTCTATAAAAAAGGATAAACTGATAGTTATTTAGTCTTCTGTGTCAGATAAGGAAGACTCATTTGAACCATTATCTCTCATTGATCCATATGAACCTTTACACACAAGCCCCTAGGACTCACGTTAGGCCAGAAATTCTTTGGGAATTTCTCCTTCTCCACAGTGGTCACAGTGTCCAGACAGCCCACATACTTGCTCTGCCCCAGCACTGCTTTGAAATCCTTAACTGCAGGGGGGGTGCAGAGAGAGAGAGCAGGTGACATGTAAACGAGTGAGAAAAACACGCAAACAGCAATCAATAAACTGGTGTTAACCTCATCAGAGCGGCATACGTGATGAGAGAATTTATAAGCGGGCCATTAGACCGAGTTCGGTGGACAAAAATCGGTTTAGGCCTAAAACCCGATGGCAGCTCTGCCATGTTTATGGCTCTTTGATCAGCTTTTCATGTGGAGCTTTTTCACACATTACGTGACTGGACTAGGCAGCAGCAAACAACAGCTTCACTTTAAAATCTTAGTTCTTTTCAAAAAATATGCAGAGAGATGGACACCTTTTACCTTACACACACCTTTTAACTCATTAAAGAAGTCATGCCATGACCTGTTTTTTCTTTAACTAAAACATGAATAGCAAGCTAGTGTTTAATTGAACTTTAAAAAAGGCAAGAGTAAATACTTTTACCATTAAAGTCATACTGGTAGACATTTTTCAGTGTCTTGTGAATGAAGTACATGCTCCCCAAAGCCTGCAGACAAAAAAAACACAAAATTTTGTGTAAAAATAAAGATGAAAGCAGAAAAAAAAAGAAGCAGAGTGTCCAAATAAGGGATAGACAGTGATTTCCTAAAAGTCACTCCCTTCAAAAACAAGCAATGGGCCTGTAACAAGAAACTGCAGCAGATAAACAGACAATAAAACTGAAACGGCATCTAAAGCTGAGATAACAACTGTAAGTGTAAAAAACATGACCTCTCCATTCAATTCCACTTTACGGTTCAGTGTATTTCACTGCCAATGGCGACACATGAAACTTTAAGGAATAAAGGTGTTCCATGTGTGCAGGGCATCCACACAGTGTCTCACACCTCCGCGTCCAATCATTTCTGACACCAGGCTGACAATTTTTAATGTACTAACTGCTTGCTCCACTGATCTGATTAATCGCGGCCTGCCAAATCGATAAGGACAGAAAATTAAAACCATTTAAAAGGTATTAAGCAGAGGGCCTGCTGTCTGCTGGTGTCGTCGCTGTGACTGGGGACCGAAGAGAAATCAGCGGCAGCACGGAGGGCTTGGGGCGTGACAGAGCACTACCCGACTCCCCACCCCATCACACTCACACCCGCCTATTTGGCCAGAGCATGAGAGATCTCTCCCTGAAGACATCATTTATCCCCCCCCCCAAAAAAAGTCATCCTGGTTTTTAAAAAATGAACGTGTCTGCATTGTTGGCTCCAGTGAACAGCAATTAGTGACCAACTTGTCAAAACTCAGGTTAGAAGTCAGTTGGACAAGTCTGAGGCGCTGTCACCCGTGAAGGTTTTGACACTGGATTTCTCAAAACCTTCAAATTCCAACCTTTTTATGCAGATTGTATTTACATTTCAAAAATAAAATATTTTCTTTCTTGATTAAACTCATGGATGGTGTTGTGTCTCAGGCTGTTTGGATCACTGAAATCAATCTCAGACACCTGTGTTAATTAGTTTGCCAGGTGAGCTCATTTAAAGGAAAAACTATTAAAGGACATTCCACATTATTAAGCACAACAACATTTTCAAACAATATGCGAAAGAAAAAGGACCTCTGCTGCTGAAAAATGGGAAATAGTTAAATATGAAATAGATCAAATTTAATGAGTGCCGTGCACCCCTGGATGATCCAGATAAATGGAGTAGTGGGTGGGTGGCGGATGGCCACAATATCCCCAACAAGGCTGTGATGTCAGCAAGGAGGTGGCGGGGTCATGTTTTGGACCACAAACATGGGGGGAGAGCTGGTCGGAGCTGATAAGTATGTGGAGTTCCTGACTGACCACTTTCTTCTGTGGTACAAAAAGAAGAACCATGCTTTCCGAAACAAAATTATCTTCATGCATAACAATCCATAACTATAACCATCTCATGCTGCAGGAATACCTCTGCATCATGGGCTGCTATGAAGGAGATAAACTGATGGTGTGGCCCACCTTCCTCCCCTGACCTCAACCCTATTGAGAACCTTTGGAGCATCCTCAAGCCTAATATCTCTGAGGGTGGGAGGTAGTTCACATAGAAACAGCAGCTCCGGGAGGCTATTCTGACATCCTGCAAAGAAATTAAAGCAGAAAGTCCCCAAAAACTCACAAGTTTCATGAATGCATGAATTGTGAAGCTGCTACAAAATAAGGGGTCCTATGTTCAACTGGAACTTGACCTACTAAGATGTTTTAGATTGGAATAGCTTTGGATTTCACTAAATATGACATCTTAATGTAGTAAATCCAACAAATGACCATTTTTAGTTCTTTAGAATCTATCAAATGTTGTGGAACTCTGATGTGCATAATCTTGTGGAACATCGCAATTTAAGGTTTTATTTTAAAAAAAAAAACATTATTTTTAGGAGTTTTGTTCAATAACATTTAATAGACTGTATACTCTAATAGTTAGTGACCTGAAGATTATGCTTACTGTCATTTGCTTTGAGTATTTGGAAAAATCATAATCAAAATATCATTTGCGTGATCATTTGGAATGCGCTGTACGTGCTTGGATTGTTACATTGTGTGCACAGATATGCAAACTCATCTTCAAGAGCCAGGTTTGTACACATTTTAATAAAAAAATATTGACTTTGGAACGATGTTTTTTTTTTGATCAAAATACAATTTGTACTGGAAATATATGCAAGTCTGAACCCCTACCCCTCCCAACCTCAGGGCTATTTCAACCACTGTGAAAAAAAGCAACCCTCCAAACTCTCACGGCTTTATAACTGATGATCTGCAGCCAGGAGGAAACAAATTGAAAATCAATGCAGGTGGCACAACCGAAATGAGAATGAGACATTAGGCAGAGTGTGTGTGTTTGTATGTGTGTGTGAGTGGGAGGGTTTTTCAGGGCAAACAGTGGAAAGTGCAAACACTTGAGTGCAGGGAAAACTTGATCCCAGCTGTCTTTCACACACCAGACACATAATTTATTGTGTACAAATATCCTGGGATCAATAGTTTTAATCTAGAGTTAAATGTATTGACTTTGGCTTTTCTCCCTCCCTCACACCTGGCCATTGGCTTTACCCTTCTTCTGCTTCACGCATCTTCAGTCCACAAATGAAGCCATTGACCCTTACTGTCAGGCGTGCAGCACGAGGGGATCACCTGGGAGGCGGAAGGGTTAATAGTTCAAGAAATACCCAGCCACTTTCCAGCGCGGGCTGCACTTCAATGGTGTGGTGTGTCAGTGTAGACAGTGCTGACACACCTTTTAGGGGAAAGCATGAACAAGCCCAGGAAAGTGCCGCAGAGCTTTGTTAGGCAACATCAAAGTAACCTTGACATTTTACAACATTACAGTCCAGGTTTAGACTGCAGCTTTGGACACAAATGATCTGAGGAAATGTTGAGAGCTGTACAGCAGTTAACAAACCTATCTTTAACAGCATGGCTCCTCTCCTCTACCATACTGAGTAATGACTGAAACACTGTTTTACAATACATCATTGAGATCTATGTCACTTCCATAAGGCTGCAGCTTGCACAGGTCTAATGTTGCGCCATGATGTATGAAACTCACCCCAGAAATATGATCGCTGTAAGGAATAGCTACCAAAACAAGTGCTCTAAAGGTAATCGTAAAAATTGGGTTTATTTGGGATCAATCCATCTTATAAAGCTTAACAACACTTCATCAAAAAATCAAGTTAAGGACAAAACAAGTGGTAACACTATTAATAGTGGTAACACTATTAACATTAAATCAAACAAACGATGTTTGGATCAAACATAACTTTTAGATGATCAGCTAAAGCCTTCTGATACTTCAATTAACCCGTGGCATTGATCTCATTACATGAAATGTACTAGCAAGATCTTAATTCAGTGGAGAAGGACTCCCCCTTGTGGCAGCACCATAGACCTGCAATGATTCCAGGCTCTGTGTGTTTCCTACCGTGAAGCTGTCTTCTGCTTGGAACTGGCTATCAACATAGATGCAAGTCCTGTCAAAGTCTTTCAGTTCTTCACTGGACTCAAGTAACCTGAGAGAAGCAGAGTCAAGCAGAGCTGTCATACAGCTGCAGAGTAAAATAATGTTCCTTAGATATAAAGCACAAGACAGACAGTTTATGGAAAGTTCCTAACTGCAGTTTTTCCTGGTGAAGGTAGATACTTTAGTGAAGATTTAGGTATACAGTACTCATGCTGTTGGAAGACACCAGATAAACCAGATGACCAAAAACGCAATGATAAATGTTTTTTTTCTCCAAACATACCAGAAAAAGTTTTCTGCGTTTCCCATGTTGACCATGTAGTCCTTCCCTCCCACCTCCTGGAAGTGCAGAGCAATGAACTGCGGCTTGTACTTGTGGATCGTCTGTTATAAGCAAACCAGACAGAGTTTTAGGATGGATAGTTTTTGGACAGATCTTCATGGTGTTTTCTCACAACACTTCACAGGGAGATTCCAATTCCTACAATTAATAAGGATTTTACAAGTCATAATTTAATATGTTTTTCATAAGGGTCATAGTTAATGATCAGCTCTGAGAAGAACATGTTAAAATGTTGTTCTAATATTTGGGTCTCTTCACCGAGTCAAAACATTAGAAGACGCCCCATAAATCATTTAGCCACAGCAAATTACTGAAGTGTCTAGTGAGTGTAAACTAAGCTAAAAATGGTTTTAAAAAATGAAAACAATCAATAAAAAATGGATCTGAACCAGGATTTTCATAAACCTTCCATCCAGCATATGATCCATGAATTATAGTATTTTTCTACGTCGTGGTTTTTTATATAGTTTGGCAGGGTGAGACTTATATTCAGGTGTGACTTAAGTGTGATTTTTAAAAAAAAGGTTCATTTGAATTATTTTCCCACCAACAACCACTAGAGGGCAGTGTTGGTGTGTGCATGAGAATTTGCTACTAACTGCAACACAGGTGAAGAAGCACCACTCAGTCTGATCATCAGCGGCGGGTGGAGTCTAATACCAATGTAAAGGAGAATCTCATGCTTCTCCTTCTGGACTTTATAATTTTTTTTTATTTGCATTGAAACAATACTAAAAAGATTCTGTAATTTTATTCTCATTTTTATTGTTTCCCTCTTCTGACTAATGCAGGACAGAAAGTTGTCAAACTGGGTCACAGATATATGGAAGTAGCCTATTGCTGAAAGCAGCCGTCATTCAGACGCAGCTCCTGTAGATGGTGAATTGGACAGTACTGGCAGAGTCTCTGAATGATCTCATGAACCCAAATATGAAGAAATGCTTACTGATGCTTTTGTAGGGATCTTCAAAATAAATAAGCCTGATCTATTAACGTCATCTGTGCATTGTAAATGAGATATACAGAAAAGCCCCAATACATCGATGAAGCAAAAAACTTTTGACGGTAGCTTATAGTTTATGAACACATTTTTGGATGAGCGTCCAGCAGAAAATTTGCCGTCAAAAGAGAGGCAACGAATGAAAATGAATTTGACATACGGAATGCGTTCTGTGTGAATGCAGCATTTTGACCAACGGATAACAAAAGTAGCATGTTAAATTTATCAGACTCTGACTTTGAATCTTACAACAATCTACAAAGGCATTTCAACAGAAAAAAGATAGAGTTTTTGTTTCTTTTTAATGAGAATAATGCTCTTCACGCTCTTCGACAGAGCAACGCCTGCAAAAGTGCAGGCTCCAAGAGAAGGTGACTAAAAAAGAAAAAGACCAAAAATAAAATAACTAAATAAATCCACAATCTCTCAAAAACAACCAAAACTAATACATTGTTTCATTGATTTGAGCTAGTCATGAAACTCAAAATGCTACAACAACAATTAAGTAAGAAAGTTCTTGCTTCTAATTTTTAATGGGATCTCTGAAGATACTAAAGATATAGTCTCCAAAGTTGGTTATATAATTGATTAAGACCTTACTGTCATGACTCAACAAATATTTTGGAAAAAATCTATTGCTTTTTAAAGAATTTTTTATGTCAACACGGATCATTATTAATTAAAAAGACTTATAGATCTAAACAAACTAACTAGTTTGAAAACTTTCTCACATGACTAATTATCGCCTATTTTTTACTAGATAAAAGTTAATTTTTTCTAGTTGTAGTTGCACTATTTTTACCCAATTGTTGTGTTACAAGATAAGAACTTTTTCAGTCGATAACATTTTCTAAAGTTGTATCACCACAGTATCGAATCTGGACCCGTTATCAAAATCCAATAATTCAGGATTGGATTGGGGACAAAAAATCTGATCAGGACATCCCTAATTTATACTCCAGTGCAACTAAAGTGTGATTTAACTTTTTTGCATTTTTTGGCTGCTTTGACTCCGGAGCAACTTATCGCATGGAAAATACAGTATTCCAATTAGTATTTGTCTGCTGGTGCCTTAGTGGTTCTACCTGTGAATGCTCAGATAAAGCCTATTTTTGGAATTGAAAAGAATTGTGAACCCAAGTTATGCTCATTCATATCTCGTATGTACCCCATAATGTTTCATCTCATAGGGTGCATGTCTCAAAAACTTTTGTAAGGTGTTTATGCTTAATTTTGTAATGTACAAACTATTTTCCTTTATAAAAAACTCTGATATACTTGTTCTATGTGTTAGCAATTCAGGCACACTTTTTGCAGCCTCAAAAAAAATCAAACAAACTTTGTGTCGCGGGTTCTGATAACAGCTACAAAGAACTTCTTGTTGGAGTCCTCAGTTTATATAGGAAAGAGTAAACCCGAATATCTTTTGCTATAGTTTGGATTTTCACTCTTCATAATTTCTTCCTAAAAATTAAAATAAATAAAAAGAAACGTAGATACTGGAAGGTCAGGACTTTCTTTTTCTAATGGTCCAGTAACTTTGCGCTGCTCTCCATGTATGCATACATTGTTATATTTTTTTTCAACATTTTTCACCAAAATAATAAAGTTTTTTATCAGGCATACAGATACAGGCCCATACAGACATGTTAGCTAAGCTCCACCAAACAAACAAATAGAATCAAAGAACCTCAACAATCTGTTTTGACCAATAAATCAAACCAACCTTGTAGAGTTCTTGCAGCCATCCGTTTTGAATTTCACCAACCTGGAAGTGGGAAATGATCAATAAAGCATTTATAAGGTATTAATTAAAAACTGTTAAAATGTACTAAAGAAAAAAAATCAGTTAGTGTATAACATTGTATTGTTTTGAGGTAAAAAACTCAATGTTGTAAAACAGCATTGAAAACACAGACACACATAAAATAATTATATTTAATAAATAATTAACACCTACTTCCATTAATATGACTGTCACCTGCTAGCACTACAGAGTATAGTGACCCAAAAAATGTAATAAGCACAGTATTCATGCTGAGGTTTGTATGATTACCAGGCTTATGGTTTAAAATAAATTCAAATCGAAGTCTGTTTAGATTCGATAGCAGATTGTGGTTTGTTATGGTACTTTACATAACACAAAAACACTCCGGTAATATTCTAATCTAAGTCTGCATTTAGCTTATCAGTCATGGTGCAATACTGTGAAAATAACACAAGAAATGCCAAGACTAAACCTGATTATCTGTGACTGGGAAACAGGCAAGGGTTTGAGTCAAGAAAGGAGAGACCACAGGCTGAAAATAAGTTTAGAGTTTAGAATTTAGGTTGCAGTAACTATTTTTAATAATGTTATAATAGTAATAAATGTTTTATATTTATATTTGAAGATAAATGTTTGGCACTTACAATGATACGACCAGAAAAAATAAAACTGATATAATAACAGCAGTATATATCATAAGGTCTTAATTTGAGATCAGACATTAAAAACAAGGAAGGACATTTTTAAATAATTAAATGTAATCAGTGGCTTTATTGTTTTACATAAAATGTACATTTAATTCTGCTTGTTTTTTTTACCTATTTGGAAGGTATTTTTTGAAAAAAAAGGAGTTTTGGTAGAATATTTACTCACAAATAAATAAATATGAAAAAAGTATGATGCAATTTCATGACATTGGAGCCTGAATTTATTAGACCATACTTGCATAAAGCTGAGCAAAAACCCCCAGCTTAAGACACTATGTAGAAATGGTTTTAATGTTCTGCAAAATGCAGTTCTTCCATTTAAACATTTTCAAGAGAATTTGCTAAATAGCTATCTAAGTGGTTCCACACTTAGTGTAAGTTACTTTCTGAAAGTTTTGTGACATTGGTTTACCTTAACATTAGAAAATATGTATTAATTACTGTCTGTTTTGAATAAAATATGTTCATAACCAGTCAAAAAATAAGTAGTAGCTAGACAAATATTTTTGTTTGCTGCCAGGAGCTGCGATCACAGTTCTGATATATACACCTTCCAAAATGATGTGTTTTTGCTGCAGGGAGCTGCAGAGAGCAGTTTGGAGATTTTAATAGAACATTTTTTGAAGCAGAGCGTGTAGGAAGTAAAAACCTTTCACAGCAACACCAGTTTTTAAATATCACTCTAAGAAGAGAACAGAAGCTGCAATTGAGTAAAAACAGACGTCAAAAGTCAAATTTTTTTTTTTACAAATTTTTTTATAATAATGCTTTTATACTACTTTACAAATTTGGGGGGGGGGGGGGGTATTTGCCACAAAAGTTTAAAACTAAATAGTTTCTTGATAGAAAGTCATAAATCCCAAATTCTCTGCAAATTACACAAACAAAAGGATTTCCTGGAAATATTAGTGTTGACTGTGTGTTTCATTGGCAGAATGTTCCAGGAAGTGAAACTTCTAAAGTATCCCTGTATGTGAATATATCCCTCTGCTCTACTCCAACACATACTCCCTGGGGGCATTTTATGGAAAATTCATGTCCTACATGACTGACAGTTAACTGGATTCTTCTGTTTGGGGGGGAAAAAAAAGAAAAAAATAACTTCTAGAGTAAACTTCATGAAGAAATGAGAACCTTTAATGGCATATACTGTAAGCATTATAGTTTAAATAGGTTTTATAGCTTATCAAGTTTAATTCATCACTTTTTCTTTAGGTTTAAAGCAAGAATGTAGATTATTATTTGATCAATGCTTTCAGAAGACAGTAACAGTAATTTTTGAAAACTTCTTTTGATATAAAATGAATCAAAATATTGAAAGAAGAAATTATTTTGATCCAGATAATTTCTGCAATGTGTGGTCTTTTTGCAGACTTCTTTCATGTGACCAGAGAAAAGGCTTTGCATAGACTATTTGCATGGGATGATGACAACGGCTCAGCTTTCTCCTCTGAAAGATACTGCTTACATCATTCTTACTGCCATCAACAGATGTGTCTAGACTAGACTATGATTACAGATGCATCATAGCAAACTCATGGTCATTGAGTTGGGATTGTATAATGCTTAGTTGGCATCTTTGAGAAACCTAAAAGGATGACTTTGTTTACTTGTAGCAAAAAAAAAGAAAAAACCCAATGGAACAAAATCCTCACAGCTGAGCTGCACTAGATGATATAGTAAAGTGTATTTGACAGTTTAATTAACTAGAATGAGTGATTTGAAATATAAACTGGTATATAATCTGAACCTTGATCTCGTAAGGCAACACACACAAGTTTTCTTTTTGCAATAAAAAAAGGAACTCAAGAATCTTTGGCAGGGTAATCTGTTTTTCCACTACAGTAAAGCAAGGTGGTTTGTGTTGACTTCTGCTGAAAATCCCACACTTATCCCAGAGCAAATGTTCAGGCCTGCTTGTTCGCAGACACAGAGGGGCCTCAGTAAATGTAAGAACTTAACTCCCCTGGTAGAGATATGCATCTGTTTATGCATCTCCCACAATGAAATCTTCCATGCTTTCATCAGAGAGCTACCTCTGCCAAATGGAAATCTGGTCACGAGCCAAATTTCCATGACTCCAAGATCCCTTCTTCCTACAATGCTCTAAGGTTTTCTTGAGCCAGTCCAGACACAAACAATAAAGTACTGACTGTTTAGGTGTGTTTGGACACATTGGAGAACGGCCTGGTCAATGTGACCAAGCAGAGATGAGAAGTTACTTTAAATTCTAGAGCGATACATGTTGACCTAACAAACATAAAAGGATTGCAAGTTAAAGTCCTAATCAGATCATCTTTTGATCTATGTAAAAGCTTTCCCAGTGGTCTTTTGATTATGATTATATCGTTTCTAGGCAATTTTTTTTAAAATGTTGTTTTGTAAGAAATAGTTTCTGCAGAGCGGCAGTAGTTCATCAGAAATTCACCTCTGAGTGACTGCTGGAGCAGAGCAAACCCACCCCTGCTTCCTGACATCCATCTGTTTACATGCTTTCCTGCACGCTTACAGCCCCTCACACCCCTAATCTAGCATTTTTACCAGTGAAGCAAAAATGGCTAGCAATATTGGAGCCATCCAGCCGTACAGTTTGCAGCCACATACCAAATCAGATGAGGAAATGAAGGTTGTACATGGATATAGTCGTCTACAAGCGGATGCATTAGAATGTAGCAGGTAGCTTATCGCTTGCCGTAGTAGTTTCTATGTCACATCTACAAGCTTTTCCCAACAGCATTTTAGCGTCTGCTCCTGATTCACAACAAGATGAATTAAAGAAATACTAAGAAATGCAATTTTGAGCTTAATTTTCTTGAAATATGCCCACAAGAACATGATAAATACACACAAAAAAAATATTTTCATCAGATTGGGTGCTTAGTAATGAAATGTTCATTGCATTATTAACGTTTAATAGTATAAAGTGGCTCATTTTAATTGTTAAAAAATTGTGTTAACATGCTGAAAGAAAAAGTTAAATTTATTCCTCAAGACTAGAAACATTGTAAAAACTAATAGCCCCAATGTGACATTTAAAGGCAAGAATCAAATATACAATCTAAGGAATTTTATAACATGCAATGCCATATACCGGTATATAACAATCAATAAAAATTCAAATGAACAATTTTGCCTAAAAGTATAATCCTAATATCTGTCTTAGATTGAGAATCTGAGGTCATGATTTGATTGCCACCATGAATGAGGAGTAGGCGTCGGAACCACGATGACAGGTCACGTGATTCCTGTAAAAATAAAACGTGCTTCATAAAGTTTGCTATGTTTTTTTGTTGTTTGTTTTTAAATCACAGAAAATACCTTATAAAAGGCACTTTTTAGGTCACGCCAGGTAATTGAAACGCACCTCGATGCGGATTTGGGCTCAAACTCCATCTGACTTATATAAGACATCTCAATGCTTAGTACTTCCACGTAGTAAAGATGTGCAGTACGATTACGGCTGGGTGCGCTCACAGCCTGTGTTTCCGTGAGCTTAATCCTCCAGCAGAACTGCGTTGTGTATTCTTAGCACTTTTACTTACATTATCAAAGAGGGAGCCGACGTTTGCGGTTACGAGCAGCACATCCGTGGAGGTGTCCATGTTCAGCTTTTTGCTTCCACCGTCAACGACGGAACTCCGTGGCGTAGGGAGATAACAGGCCGACGACTGCAAACTTGAAGTAGCTTTTAAAGGCTTAATTAGCGAGCACCAAGTCACCACTAACAGCTCTACCTCAGAAGAACATCTCGCCAACTGTTGGTTCTAGTCGGTAGGGTTCGTCCGTGGATGGCGGACTGTCATTTCAGGTCGTCATCGTGCTCTGGAGCAGCGCGCGCGCGCTCATCCTCAAAGCAGTGTTTCTGGCTCAATGTTGACACGCGCGCACGAACTTCTACCCTGCCTAGCTTAATTGGACTGGGAGCTACTTAACAGACACAGGACGGAGGGAGCATCTGCTCTGCCGCCTCCACCAACTGCGCCGAACGTGGCCCCGCCCCTGGCGATCACGTATGCTCACAATTCAACTTTGAACAGGGCTGTCTTCAAGCCCAACCCCACCCCACCCCTGAGGTATCCTGTTTATTCGAACTGGCGCTTAAAACCAACGTAAACACTCTTTATTTGAGGCTGTGGAGTCCTATATTCACCACTTATTGATGAAAAACCGTAATTACGCATTTTATTTCATTTACAGTATTGGATCCGCGTGCGACTTTGAAAATCAATTGAAAACGTCGGAAATGTTCTCTCTGACGCAACAGGAAGTCTCACCTTTTTCTGTAAACTTTTCTTCACAGAAAATGTCAAAGCTCTCAATCATCCTGCTTTTTACTGAATAAGAGATGTCGCCATTTAGTCTTTCGTAGTTAGAAGTCGTTCTGTTTTTTTTTTACTCTGCGTGAATGACAGTTCAATTTCTCCAAAAATCCACAGACAGCAATGTCAATGGATGTCTCAGAAACCTTACTTCTAGACCAAACTCTAAAAGAAACTGCATAAGAACTATTAGCTATTTAATTACTGTTTTTTTATCGAAAAGTAAAACCCGGAAGTACTGTTAAAAGTTTTCCAAAGTGCCCTTTGAACAAAGCCACAAGACTTGTGTAACATGGTTCTTTCAACAGATAAGACTGAAGTGGAAAAGTTTGCTAGAATGCGTGACCTGCAGTGAAAAGCAAACACCACAGAATACATCATGCAACACATGACAGCCAGATTGAGCTTTATGATTGTAAGGCTTAACTATATAATTACTAAGTAAATCTAAGAACTCTGATGTGAGACACTGTATTTGACCACTGAGACCGAGTGCGGTGCAAGTCAAACAGCAACTTGACAACATTATCAAGAATTCAATCAATAAACTGGTCTATCAGTTCTTACCCCTATGGGGTGTAAGTTTGTTTTCACCTACTAGCATTTATGATTAATTTTGATCAAAATAATGTTAAAATGCTGCTTAGCATTTATTTATCTGCAGTTATAATTATCCATTTCTCTGGTATAATTTCTCATATTTATTTTATTATCACATCAGCACCTCTATTGAGCATTCGTCAAACAAGGAAAAAGAAATCAAAGGCAGCTAATTTTTTGCACATTTGTGTACGTTTATTTTTACGGACTGATTTGACAGTCTCAATGAGTTTCCCTGATAACAGAAAACAAGAGAAATGAGCATCTCCAGGAGAAACATGGAGGAGGGCTACCATTTCCAGATCACCTGCAGTTTCTCTAAGAGTGCTTAAAGCTGCTAAGTAGCAGGTTTTCAAACTGAAAAAAACAAAACTTTCAGAGTTCATTTAGCGTGAATGAAAAATAATGTTAATTGCACAAGCGGGAGGCCAAAACAACAAGCAGTTTGGAAGTATATGAGTTTAAACAGGGATCAGCTGGTGTTGTGTTTCAATAAGACTGGTTGTGATGGTAACTATCCCATAATGCCAACCATGTGCTATGAGCCTAAGAAACAGTGCTAAAACTGTCCCACTGAAATGTCTAATGAGGGGATTATTCACCTCATTATAATCAATTCCTCTACTCTCTTGCCTGGAACAGGAGGATCTGCTTCAAACCAGTACACCTACATTCAGGTGACTGCAGTTTCCACTTCATAATGTCAGGACTTGGAACATTCAATGGAAACCACTAAAAATATATTAGGAGCCTTTCTGCTCAGCAACTCCCACAATGGCCATCTTAATGTAAAACACAAAACTACAAAAGCAAACTTTTTTTCCCTTGAAAAAGATAATACAAACATCTGAAATGTAACAAAAGCCTTGCTCATAAAGTCTTGGTACAAGCCAGTTAGGCTTAGTACCTACAAATAAATAACGCCAACAGGTTCTAGGTATTGAAAAAACTATATTTCACCTATAATAGCTCTGGAATAAAACCTGATTTTTAACTTAAACCACAGTATGAAACCAACATGAACAATTCAAATTCAAAGTTGAAACTATAAAACAGAGGGATTCAATGTTGAAGATGATCATACACATTTTTTTCTTAAAAGACTGTTGCCAAGGAAGACGTTCTATGTGCACTCTGTCGTTTCATGTCTAATGTAGTAGATGCTTCTGTCAAGCTAGCCCAAAGGGGGCAGCAGAGCCCCTAACACCAATGCAACGTAACATGTCCGGCAAGGGCACGGCCCAGAACGCCGAATAAAGAACTGTTGACATCAGGCAGAATTTTCCAGCCCAGCCACTCCAACCACAGGGCCCGGTGCCGACGACCCATTTCGTCAGAGGCGCTAATGCAGTCAGGTTGGTGAAGAGTCCACTTCCGTTAAAGCTCATCAGGAGCGGCTCCGATCCTCTTGGGTGCCCACCAGCATTTTACTGTACAGTTTCTGTTGCTCTTCTTTGAAGGTATCTTTTACCTTGGCGCGTTTTAATCCACCGTCCCTGCAAGAGTAAAGGTTCCATCAGCGGATAACAACGCATGTCACAATTAGTCATCTCCTAACCAGCAATAAATCGGAGACCGGATAGACTTGTATAACCATTTTTAGATCAGCCAAATACTAAAACACAAACTGATACAACTTGGTAACCTTTAAGAAAATCAAGAAAGAAAACTAATCAAGTTCTCAGGTTTAAAATAAAGTCTCCTTAAAGGGTTTTATTGAAAGAATTATAAGACTTTTCTTCTACTAACAGCCTGTACAAACACAAAAGCAAAATACTACAGTTAACTGGAAGATGTGAGGCGAGTCAACTCCAGGCCTCAAGAGCCATTGATCAGCTACAACTCAGACACCGTAACTTCTAATTGGTAGAACACAACTGCTCCAGGTAACCATAAGCTGGTAGAACAACAATATCTGGAAACAAGCGGCTGATTGAGGTCCATAGTTGAATACCCTGGAGATCCTTATAACCTCAAATCAAAACTTTTACTGTGACTTGAGTAGCTATTCAAATTTCTAGAAACATGTTGCAGCAACTTCAGAAAGTTTGTTTAATAGAAGTCTGATCAAACTGACTATAAAAACTTCAGTGATTTCTCTGCTTCTTTATTACTGTAGGAGTGACTTTTTCTGTGATGAGTGTGTAGGAATAATGTCGTACCACAGCAAGTCAACCAATCCACCTTGTCTGGCTATAGCCGCTTTCACTCGATTGGCAAATTGCACAGCATCCTCGTCCTCCTGTGGACTTAAACAGTTTAAATGTAGATTTTCAGCAGAGAGGAAAACATGAAGTAAAAAGTAGAAATACATGAGTTATGCTCTTTTTATAGAAATTAAATCTATTCACAGCGATTTTTGACTCTTGATTTGTGATATGACTTGGAAAAAAATTATTTTAAAAATACAGTTATAAGCAGCTTTACTACACTGAAAAACAAAGAACTATTGGTCATAAGATAAAACGGAAGTCTGACCTCTCTGGACATAGGGGGAAGATACCACACGCTGCAGACAATGGCCCAACTACTCATCATTCGTAAAAGGTAATTGACCATTCCAAACTTGCTGCTGTTCCAGAATGCATCTCCAAACCGTGGATCATACTGCAAGAAAGACATCTGAACGTTTAATCATCATATTTGTAGCAAATTTGAAAAGACACACACCACAAACAGGTACTGTTGATCAAGTTTTTGCAACACAATTTTTTTTCAAAAAGGGAGAACAAGAGTTTTTACCTTAATGGCTACAGGGTAAACAGTGGCTCCAATTTCAAAGCTGCCCTTTTTGAACATCATAACAGACGTGTTGTTTATGCAGGTCCCTGAGGATTTAAGATAGACAAACAATGACCTTTAAATAGAACTTTTATTTAATTCTGAACTTCCATCGCTATGCCTTTTTTTATTGGAAGCTTACCTTCTGGAAAAATGAGAATTGGCAATTTAGATTTATCTTGGACATGGTCGCTCAATCTGTTATCCATGAAATAGTTCTGCTGTTAGCTCAACTTAGGACATTTGTAGATAAGTCCATTTGAACACAAACTGCATTATTACCTTTTAGCCACTAGATGTCTGTCTTTTACCTCTGAGCGCTCAAACCAAACATGAGGGCAGGCTTTAACCATGGACCGCTGAATGACTCCCATCAAGCCTCCATGAATTTGACCGACCTAACAACGCAAACAAACAATAACACATCTATTTATAAAGAGATCTCATCTTAATGGACATCTGTAGTAAAGAAAATAACAAGCCTCAAAAGGGTATAGTTACCATAGCATAGCAACCATCACTAGCCAGGATGATGACATCAATCGGTGAGGTGTGGTTAGCAACACAGATCCCTCCATTCTTAGGTTTATTCTCACTGAAATGGGTCAGAAAAGATGCTCAACTTTTTACTTTAAAGGTGTACAGCACATCCACTATGAAAAGTTGTTCCGGGTTATAGAAGAAAAATTCAGTCAGTGTGAAAAGTATTTTAAAGTTGTCAAACTTGCTTTAATTATGCTTAATCCAAGTTGAATGAGGTCTGATCCACTGCCTCACTTTAGTACAAAAAGTGAAGTTTAGAATCTGGAATAACGGTTCTACCCTGCTAAGAAAGGACTTGAATGAAGTGTGTCCAAATGCCAAAGATTAAGTTACAGTCTGAAATAGAGGGTGCACCACTTCCTATGTCAGTGCAATATTTTTAGCGCTACATCACTTGGGAGGAACATCTTACAAGTGGCCGTAGAAAACATATACCGGTTTGATTTCAGAGCACTAATCCATGCCATTGTACCTTTTTTACACAGAAGCTCATTAGATGACTGATATGTTAAACAGCAGCAGGAATCTCAACATGTAAATTCACTACTGGAGCAGAAAATCCCAAAAGACAGTTCAGATGCAGAATAACACCTCTTTCCTTCAAAAGGGTTTTTCAGGAATGTGATAATGGACCTGGAGAAAAGAATACAATCTGATACAGACACAAGTGTTTACAGAGCTTTTTTGCTCTCCCTTTCCCTCAGCTAAAATCTAGACCCCACAAACCCTTAAATAAAAAAAAACTGTGGTAATGCTAACATAAGCATAACAAATGTGTGCAGAAGAAAGTGTAAAGTCCTTTGTTACTCAGAATGGCAATGGGGCTTTTTCCGCTTTCACACTGAAACAAAATTAAATTGCATTAAAACAACAGACGAGCAGTAACAGAACATCAAAGCTCTTGCTTTAAAAAGCCAGGTTCATCAATTATGAGACGTGATGACGACTCACAAATAGACCAGGTTCCTAAAAACACTCTTCTCAGCATAAATTAAGCATCACTTAGCAACAATCCTTGTAATTATAGCATGCATGATTGTAATTACAACATAATGAAGATAAAAAATTGTCAATGTCTGCAAACAGTCAGCAGACATCCCCCAGATCCACAGCTTCACTCGTGTTGCCGGTGAAGCCAATTAGGATCACACAGCTTTCACTAAGACTGCAAAGGCCAGCAAGTGGGGCCACCTTTTTAATGAAACCCTGATCCAATCATCAGGGGGGGTAAAAATGTATAAGAATCTCTTCTCTCTTCTCTGTATGAATTTAATTCAGTTGGGAAAAAAAAGTTTGTACATTAAATTAGTGATTTATTTTAACTTTTTCATTCTAAACTAATTTATTTAGTTATGATAAGCACATTTCACGTAACATACCTAATTCTATTTGTTTCGAAACTTTATTTGTATTTGAAACGAAGTAAAAGCAGCTTTTGCCTAAAAAATACAGAAATAACTTGAAAGTAACAATAAATCCCATCATGAATTTGTAAAAAAATAAAAATAAAAAAAAAAGTTGGTTTTAGGTTAAGATTGAGTTGAAAGTGTTTTTTAACCCAGTCCTGCAATTAAACTTTTTACTTTGCCAGCTTTTCCTCAAAACTCCTCCCTTATTCTCAAATTTCTGTCAGGATCCACGTGCTCATGTTCTGCAAATCAGAAACAGTTCAGGTACTTTGTGGAGGAGAAGTATTTAATACTATAAATATTTTCTACTTTCTAAGGGTTGCTGAAGGTCGAAAAGAAACGTCTTGTTCTGCTCACTCCACAAACATGAAACCCAAACGGAGAACAAATGAGAAATTCTAAGGAAAAACCACGACTCCGACAGATGCAGTTCCTAAAAGGAATGTACTGCTCCAGCAGAACTATGAGCCAGTTTGACCTAGTTTAGACAGCTGGGTGCAGAATCAAAAGCAGCTCTACAGGTGAGCATTAGAAACTGGAGTTTGATGTGAGAGATCAGAGAAATAATTTGAGTTAACAATTAAGTTAACATAAGCTAACTAAGTTAACTATTATGTTAACAAAATGTGTGTAGAGTACTACATTTGTCCCAAGAAATCATTTAATCTAAACCCATGAAATCAGTTGTGTTCATGTATTTAGACTTTGAAATGCAAAAGAAAAAAAGAAAAACTTTACGTAGCTTTGAAAGGTAGACAGTGTTGGGTACATACCTGTCGTGATAGGTTATAATAGCAGTGAGAGCTCTGACACATATTCTGTAGCACATCAAATGGACTTTTTCACTGAGAAAACTTTTCATCCTGTGAGAAAGAATATTAAACAGAAGTGTTACATATGCAGGTCTGAGTTAATCATCTTGATTAGGTTGAAGATGTTCTTTGTCTCACCTGCCATTTGGCAACAGACCAACTACAGAGGTGAGAAACACAAGGAGGCCTACACCTGTGAAGGCCAAGGTTACCCTGGTGGAGAAAACAGGCATAAACTCCACTTAAAATAAAAAAAAACTGTCATCCACGTAAGGAGAATTAATATTATGATAAAGAACATGGAGATATAAAAAAGTAAGCAATCACTTGCAAAGTGTAATTTGCTTATGTATTACTGTAACCCTATTAAACTGTATCTGCAAAGGAGCATGTGAAGCCACGCTGCTTTACAGGTCGACTTAATCTAAATGAAACAATGTCGCAGGACTGCAGAAGGTGCCGATTACATTTAGAGAGGATTAGGGAAGTGCTGCATGCTGCATGGTGGAGGGGAAGGTTTCATGAAGCAGTCTGAGCAAAGCCAGTATTCAACGTGTGCTGGAAATCTTTTATAGAGGCGGTGAGAATGTTAAGAAGTTGTAGACTTTTTTCCAAGATTTAAAGCAGAACTGAGTGAACAAGCTCGATACTCAGTGATACTCTTGTGTTTCTCTCATTTCATTTACTCACTCCAAGATACAGTGGGGTTACACTATAGAAAATGTCTTAACTCCAACACAAGACAAACACATCACACAGCTCTGGGCAGCTAAACATCCATTGTATTAGAATACAAAACCAGATTTCCCCATAAGAAAGAAAAAGTTTCTTCATTTTTTTTTTTTTTACAAAAGATTACAACTAAAGAAGAACAAAAAATTTTTCTCAGATTAGTGCACAAGGAAACTTAGAGTTAATTAAAATATATTTGGGTAAAAGACAAACTCTTTGTTGATTTATCGACTTGATCCATTTACTTAGGTGCAAAATTAGCCCAAATAATCATCCCTCCACTGTCATGCCTGATAGATGGCTTAGGCTACTTATGCTGGAGTGCTGTTTGGTTATTTAATGTGAAAAAAATTGTGCTGCGGATTACTGCACTTCAATTTTTACAGGCAATAAAAGACAAATTTACAAAAAGTCTTTCTGTTTGGCTGTGTATCATAAATTAGCATGTATATAGAGCCTTCCTTTGAAAACCTCCAAACTAATAGAATGTGTGCTTTTTGTCTGATTACTTTTATTAACTAAGGTGAAAAATATTGACTGATGGATGCGTGTAGGGGCTCAGCTGGAGCTCTTTTTTTCCCACGAGCTGTGTGTTTTCAGTTTAACCTCAGGGTGAACCGCAGGGTGAACCCACTCCAGGGAAGACTGGCTACTGTTCTAAATCTTTTCAACCCATGAATAATGCATCATACTGTTCTGTAGACTAGTGTTATGGCCCTTCTTTTTACACTGAATGCATGTTCTTAGACTAAAGCATAAATGAAAAAAATGATTGTAGAATTTTAGTTTGATTCTTGGGATTCTATTTTCCAGATTAAAGAAATGGCCCTGCTTTATAGAACCTGCTGGAAGTGCGTTGAATACCTGAGTGGCAGCAAAAAGCCATAGCGTATGAGGACTCCCAGCCCCCACAGGACGGTCAGCCGCAGGCTGATATATTGGAAGTTATTGTTGCTACGCGTCAGCAGATTCCAAGACTCCAGCTCCTCAGCTGAAAAACGCTTGGTCACCTCGTCATCCATGATGCTCTCCACTCCTCGCCGAGCAAAATAAAAAATGTCAGACATCTCAAACTCTGGGGTTGAGCCCAAGTCTTTGTTGCTGCCGCTGCGCCGGATCTCCTTGATCTCCTCCTCCAGTGAGGTAGGCTCCTTGGCAATGATGGCTAAAGCAGTGCAGAGAGATATAATATTAGTCATATCAATTTACAAAGCAAAAAAATATATTTACAGGAAAACAGCTGTAATAGTACTTCTTACCATTTGAGTATGGTTTGTACAGAGGGTGATTTTTTTCTTTGGCTCCTCTCTCAATCCTAAGTGTGGCCCACTTGAAGAAACACAACAAAAGCAGAATAATTATTAAACACCACCACAAGAGGGACCTCATGTAAAGTAAATAACAATTAACTGAACTCTTAAAAAGATTGAAACAGAAAATTGATCTTAATAAATGTTGTGCTTTGAGATGTTTTTTTCTGCCCCAGATTAAGTCCAGTGTAAAGCCTTTAATGCAACAAAATTGTATGTGATAATATTTTGTATCCCAAGAGGAACTGAGAGGCAATCTGTAGTTGAAACAAAACTCATTTTAAACCAAAAACGTAAAGATTTTATTGTTTATTACTTTTATTGTTCATGCCAACTTTCAACAATGTACTATGTGATTTGTCTGTGATAAAAAAGTTTGCAAATTGAACATAATCAAACTGAAAGATGAGGAAAAACGACAAAGCAAGGCAATAATAAGTTGTTAAGTTGTCTGGAAGCAAGGCAACAATAACAACAGAAAAAACATGGATGAATATGCAAACACTGCGCACAGAGGTTTGCTAGAAACAGTGAACCAAATGCAAGAGGCTGACACGACAACATGACTAAATATATTCCAGCAGGAGCAGCACTAGACACGAATGTCTGCAAGTGTCATGAACAGAATTAGCCAGAGGGAGTTGTAAAATAAATACATAGAATTCAAGAGGGTTGAGTAATGGAGGCTTTGCCAGTCACTCTGAAAAAAACCAAACTGTCTTATTAAGTTGCTCATATCAAAAATATTTTTCAGTGGTGGTGCAAATACACAAATATTTTAAATAGATATAAATGTATGTATATTCACAATTAAAACAGTATACATCTGGTCTTACTTGTGTCAACGTAATTCAACTATGTGAGCCAATTTTATACATACAGAACTGTTAGTCAACAGCCTTTGTGGTTTACAGTAAAAAGCTGTTGCTAAATCATATTATGATAAGCAGTATGTCTCAGTCACTCTCCAAAAATGCAATGACTTGAGCTTCTTGGAGCATTATGGGGCCAAAAAAAATACAATTTAACTCTGGCAGTTAAAGTCCCACTCTGATCACCTTTTGATCTACTGTAAATGCGTAATTTAATTAAGATTATGTCATTTTTAACCTAAATCAACAAACCTGTGTTGTTTTCTAGGACATAGTTTGTTCAGAGCGGCAATAGTTCATTAGAAATTCAATTCTGAGTTTCGGGCAGGACAGTTTGTGTGGTGCAACTCCACCCCCACTTCCTGTCACCCATCTGCTTACACGCTCCCACTAGCTTACAACCTCTAACACCCTCAACCTAACGTTACTGGTGCTACAAAAATAGCGAGCAACGTTGAAGGTATCCAGCCGTACAGTTTGGAGCCAGATGCCAGCTTGGACAAGGAAAATGAAGACATACATGGATCCAGTCGTCTACAAGTGGATGCATCACAATAAAGCAGAGCGGGGAGCTTATAGCTTACCGTTGTGTTTCAACATCACACCTACAAGGTTTTCCAACTGCATTTATTCATCTGCTCCCAATTCAAAACGGTTTGAAAATAGAAATACTCAGAAATTCAATTTTAAGCTTAATTTTCTTTATAGCTCCTCCATCGTGAAAAAAATACTAGACCAAAAACCAGCAAAAACATGATTTCATTGGCGTGGGTTTTTAAAAGTTGCGTGTTAAAGATTAACGTGTTCACACCCTTACAACTATAAAGAGGCAAATGAGTTTTATTCAACAGGGAAATAGAGACTTTTATGGACCATATGCTATTGTTTATTGTTAAACATAACTCCACAGTACTCCAGCACTTCAGGAGTCTTTTCAGCCTTAGTCTTCTAAAGATCTCACAGCAGAAAATGAAATCTGCTGCCAACAGCATTGTGCATCTTTCCCACTTGTCGATTCATTTCTGACAGAAATGTGCTCCAAAGGTGTTCTGTGAGGTAAACAACAAAAGTGCTATATTTAACTGTTTTTACATCCGACAGCTACAAATGTATAGGGGGGCCTCTGTTATAGCCAAGTTACTGACAATGCTTACATAACCGTGGGAAAGCAAGCAGGAAGTGGAATGTTGTTCTGCATTTGTCAGTTAACACACAACCAAAGCAAGCATTAGGAGCAGCAGCTTACAGCTGCCATCAGCTATCAGCAGGACAGATGTGGGTCCTTTAATATTAAATATTGTTTGGGCAAGACAAGAGGGGAAATTTTTAATTTTTTAGTTTTAGCAAGAAAAGAAGCATCATCAAAACTTTTGTGAACAGTTTGTTTTGAAGTTTTACTCACCTCAAAGATTTTTAACAGAGTTTTCATGTAAAGACGGCGGATTCCAAAGGACACCCCAAAAATAGCAGGCACGATAATGAAGACCAGCAGCAGGGTGAACCACACGGTGAAGGAGATGCCAAGCAGGACACACAGCAAGTTATCAAAAGGGTTGAAAAAGAAGTCCATCTTGAAAGTCCAAGAAGGATCAACTTCCTATAAGTTTATAGCAAAGGGGTTTGACTGGGAGGGTTCAGGTCTCCGGCCCCTGCTCCTCAGAGTCCCTGATTATTTTTGTCACAGCAGATCCTTCATGTGAGTAACTAAGGAATGAGGTTTTTCCTCACACTGAAAAGAGATGTGACCATCTTGGCCTCCTGGAGGTGATACATGAATAGCATTAGCTTGATTGGGATTCTGGAGATGAATTCATTTCGACAAAGAAAAAAGTGAAAAGATGAGTTCTTGGTGAGCTTAAATTAATACAATTAAAAAAAAAAAAAAAAGTATGGGGAGACAGCTCGCTGTTGGTGCCGTCGTCCTGTTTGTTCGAGGCGTCCCGCAGATGACAGACGTCAACACCGATAACAAAAACAAACTCGGCAGAGCAGCTGGCTATCCCTCTGTGGTCTTTGGTCCAGCATCCCGCTGATCTGAAAAAGTGGAGAGTGAAGGAACAATCGGGTCCGACTTTATAACCAAAGTATTCTACATTTCATGTGATTTAACGCAAAAAGAAAAGAAAAAGGAAACATCTGTTGTACAGCGTTTAAACGTTACTTAAAGTGCAGGTGAAAGCACTGTACACCGTTTATTTGTGTGTGTGAGTGTATATATAAATATATAAAAACGAGTGTAACATTTCTGTAACGGAACCGATTATCTAATCCACTGTTTTTCGTGGTTGGCTGCGGAGCGGTGATAACGTTCGCTGAAGGGCCTCCACCCTTGTGCCCTCTGCCGATGTAGCGAGGGGGTTCCCTCCCCAATAACGCTAGCAAGCATTAATAAACATCACAACTACCATGAACGTACACGTTTTTTTGTTTGTTTTTCTTTAATGAGGTACTGCTGGTCTAAAGTCTTAAATTTACTAAACCGAATTCAACTCCTTAACTCTAGATAAAATAGTTAGCATGAGTGCTAATGGTCAATTCTGCCTCCTTCGGTGCCGCTCCTCGTTATGCTAATGCTAGCCTGCTCTCATCCACGGACAGCCAAGTAAAGAATACCCCAACACGAAGAGGCGACCTTTCCTGGGTGGGTACAAGAGCTGATGACCTCCGGAACACTGTTCCCCCAACTCAAAAACAAGAAAAAGATGTTTTAAACGACAGAATAAGGCTAACCAACCTCGAGTCACCGCCAGTGCTGCGCCGGTACAGTAGAGCGTCCGCCGTTCATCGCGTCTTTGTCTCGTGGACTGTAGCCAAACTCCACCCGCTGGACAGCACCAGCGGCTCTCCAGATTACAGCCTTTCCGTTTGAAACTAACAGCGTCTCACAGCTAAAACCCGCTAACTCAAATCTCACCCATACTGACCCCTGGTGGACAAACATTAGAAACCCAAAGACTCCAGCCCCTCAAAGGACTAACTTTACAGGAAAAATGTATATATTTCAGGACTAAGAACCCATTTGACAATTAAAAACACACAAATAAACTTTACTTTATTCACATTTTTACTTTATATTCACACACAGTGTTCCCAAGCAACTTTTTAAGAAACTTGAATTCAATCCTGTAACTTTTTAAGAAGTCTAATCATTGAGATCAAAATAAAACTTTGATTATATGCATTAATTGTACAATAATACTGTTGGAACTAATATGAAAAAGCAAAACAAAAATTAGCAACATCACTATTGTGTTGTAGGAACCTACAAGAAAGTCCATTCAATTTTCCTGCTGCTAACGTTTATTACAAGCACAGGATAAACTTTGTCCCTCGATGCCTCTTGAGCATCAAGCACTCTTCTCTAGAAGAGCCTCAAAGTCCGGAGAGCAAACCATTTTGTGCTTGACATTTCCAAGTACAGTCAGGGTGCCGCTTTTACCCTCTGGATTAATAGATACCAGCTCCTGAAAAGAAAAAGTGTTGAAAAAAAAGCATGTTTGGGTCAAATAATTGTGTAATTAAATATTTTTATGAAATAAAATGTTGGCTGACCATCAGCAGTGAAATCCATAATGGTTATGAGCGTTTAACAGCATGACAAAGATCCAGTTTTCAACCAATTTTCAAATGTTACTTAAGAAAATAGGGGCAAAAGTACTACAATGTAAAATGAAAACCGTAATTAACTACGAAAAAAATAAATAATTCTAATATTGTAAACACTGAACATTGGTGACTCAAATTGTGTTCCTGAAATCTGCTCCCTTTTAACTTCAAAAACTAATGCTGGAATTGCCACATGGGGTGCAAAAAAAAGTATTTTTCAGTCACTTATTCTACAAGCTGAGGTGTGTATTGTTTATTCTAGATACACTTTAACTGTGAGAAACAGGATATATAATGGGTGTGATTTTGTAATGTATGAAAGTGTTCAATAAAATGCATTCTTCTACAAAAATGAATAAAATGCAAACAGAATGTTTGTTGATAAAAGTCAAATTAATCAATATCTTTATTTACATCAAATTTTGACCTCATCCTTCAAATGTCAAAGCAAAATGCAACAGCTGCCACATTAGATAAGATTTTTTTTTCTTGACATAAATTTTTGGTGATCTATCTAAATCAATCTTCTCTTGTGTGGTATCAGCTCAGTATTTTGCTTTGACAGATGATCACTGCTTGCACTCTGAAAACCTCTGAAAATGGATCAACTAGCCTGGCACTATTATTTGTTACACAATATTTTGCTAATGGTGATCCTCAGCAGCTGTTTTGCTTCAGTGCACACTTGAATTGGTGGGTCTACAATCCAGTAGTACCTGTAAGAAAGAGCATGACGCTCCTAAAGACACATCAAGTGTCACCTGTCCCAGTATGAGCTGCACTCGTCCAGATTTCCGCACAAGCATCTTTCCCACCAAACCCTCTCGCAGATCCTTCAAATTACAGCTGTTGTCCTCTGCCTCCTCTTCCTGTTGTTTGAGAGGAAAAAAAACAATTAAGCCACTATTTACACGTAGGGTGTTGAAAGGTCAACACTCGAAATCTACCTGTGACTCTGTTTTTAGAAGCACAGACTGTCCATCCTCAGACTGCACCTCTGTCCTCACAGGTCTGTGCTCCTTGGTAGGAGGCTGACCAGGAAGAGAGTCAGGCAGCTGAATGAAAAACAGCTCCTCTCCTTTGTTCAGGCTCCATTTATGCAGCAGATCAGGAAGAACTTCAGGCTCAGGAAGGGGAGGAGGTCGAAATGTTGCCTCACTCTTCTGTATTTCCACTTCCTCTAGCTCTTGTTTCACTGCAGACAGGATATTGAGTATTTAATAAAAAGCAAAGCAGCTACGTATACAGACATGCATGCACAACGTTTCCTGTTTGGGGAAGTTATAAAACAGGGGTGATATAACGTCCACGTTTCCCCACAACGATTTTTAAACAGGCGCGAGCAAGAACAGCTACGTGTGAACCGGGGTCCTTCAACCGGCAAAGGCTCAGAGCGGTGTGCTGTTTACATACGTAAAGTCATCGGGTAATTGAGCGAACAATGCCGCTGTCTAAACGGAGAAAAGCGGACTCTGAAAATCGTGTTTTCCGAGATGAGTGGACCGAAGCTTACACTTTTATCTTGCCAGCAGCGAGTTCTACAAGGCCAGTGTGTATTATATGCATTGAGTCTGCTGCTCTTGTTAAATGCGCCAAAATCAAGCGGCACTACGAGACAAAACACAAAACTTTAGATAAAAATGATCCGCCAGGATCAGCGACGAGGGAGCAGAAAATACACGAACTGAAAGGGCAGTACGAGCGTACAACACGTGAAATTACACGCGAACAGCACAACAACGGGCATACGAATGCTCACTATGAGTGCAATGGATTTTGGGCAAGCATAAAAAGTCATTTAGTGACTCCGACATAAACAAAGAGTGTATGGAGGCCATGGCAGAAACTATATTAGAGGGAAAAGAGGAACAGCAGCTTAAAAAAAGCTCCACAGATTCCCCTCTTGGAATATCACAGCATTATCCAAACGTCTGTCCTCTGCTCATCCCTTTCAGAGCACCATGGAAATACTTTGAACGCCATCACCAAACTAGTTAACTTTCTCAGGGCAGAATCTTCCCACCAGCATCGCCTGCTAAGGGAATTCTTAGCAGAAGTAGATGCACCTGCTAATGACCTACTACTGCACTCCAATGTTAGATGGTTGAGCATAGGAAAAGTGCTGGAACATAGATAGAAGACAATAAATGAAAGAATTCCTGGCACAAAAAAAAAGGCTAAAGGCTCAGGTATTTCTGGATTTTTTGGAGGAGGAAAGTAACCTGGAATCACTGGCCTTTCTGGTATATCTCACGAGACCCCCAAATGACTTAAATAAGACGCTTCAAGGAAAAGACAATTCTGTGTGTGACTTGGTGACTGCTGTTCAGTCTTTTCAGAAGAAACTGGTCATTCTGAAGGTGGATCTGGAGGACTGTGCACATTCTCCTTCATTGAAGGAGACTAAAGGGATCAATGTCACTGCTCGTTCTGACTTTATCAAAAAGTTGATTGAAAACTTTAAGACTCGCTTTGATGGCTTTACTTTGGTAGACCAGCTCTTGATCTTTGTTAAAAAATGTCTTTTTAATGAAGAATGTTGCAGTTTTTTTTAAAAAAAAGGGCCACACATTGGTACAAATGGGGAAGTCCACAGTCCTTCCAAATTGAGCTTTTAGATGTGCAGGCTGATGTCATGTTTAGAGAACAATCTGAATCCTCTGATTCTGACATGTTTTGGCTCCAGATTTTGCCAAAGGAGAAGTTTCCTTGTCTCATCAAAGTGGCATTGTACACATTAACAAAGTTTGGTTCTACCTACAGTTGTGAACCAGCCTTCCCAACTGTTACCATCATTAAGAACCAGTACCACTCCCAGCTTACCAATGAGCATGTGCACGTTTGCCTCAGAATAGCTTTGATTCCTTTCCTTCCCACAGTTTACATTTAAGTTCATAAACTTTTTTTGCACTTGTTAAAGTTATTGCCTGAATGTTCAATATGTATTCACATTTGCAACCTACTGTTAAGGGTTGTTAAACAGAAAATTAACATTTGCACAAGAAAAGGGCTTCATTATCAATGCTTTTTGAGATATATCCATGTTATCTGTTGCACTTTAAGTGGAATACAGCAGAATAATAAAGTTTGTGTAAGAGCACCCATATTGCACTACAAGGAAGCAAGTTTATGTGCAATCCTTTTTTATAAACTTCAATGTAGTTCTGTTTATTTAAGTATTTTTGTACAGAAATTAATGAGAGAAATACTTGAGACAATAAGCTAAAATAGTTCTTTGCCAATTTAACTACACATTGCAATTAAATAAAAGAACAGAAAAGTCAATTATCGTCTGAATGTTTTTGCATGTTCGGACCCTGGTCTAGCAGGCTGACAGAGTTACTGGATCTCTTGTCAATTTAGTTGAGGATCCCTCCTATAAAAGCTGCTGGAAGCTAGCTGGACAGATAAATTTGAGAAAAATAAATAAAGATAAAAAGATTCTGTAGATTACCTACTACTGCAGACTCCATGGGTATATCCCCCTCCTCTGACTTCTCAAGTTTAACCGCGGATTTACTAAACTCCTCCCTAAATCCCCATCCTGACACAGAAAGGGGGAGCTGGACAGGGCAGCTCCTCTGCTCGCTTTTTAGAAAGGGGTCGTCGATAAACTGCAAGGAGATGAGAAAAAAACAAAATAATTGGCATTTAGTGAAAGTTTGTGACGATTGTAACTATTAAAAAAATGGGCAAACATACATTGTCCCGCTCCAGCTTGCGCAGAATTTCCTTAGTTTCCTCTTCAGTCTCCCTCTTCTCCTTTTTGATGTTAATGATGGGCGAAGGTCCCATGCTTGGAGCATCTCTTTCACTTTCATATCCACCTATGAGGGGTGAAAAGTTTAATTTTAAACTTTAAAAAATTCTAGTTCACCTGCTACATTTGCTGCATAGGCTTGTCCTGCTGGCCCCTCACCTCTTCTTTTCATCATCATCTCAGCGGGCCCCTGCTCAAAAATAGAATGAGACTGAATAACCTCCTGGCGACCTCGGCCTCGGCCTCTGCCTCTGTCTCTCGGCCCTCGGCCGCGTTCCGCACTTCTCCGATCCCTCTTCTGATCAGACTCAACTTTGGCTCTGTTACAACCAAAAATAGCAACAAAAAAAAAGTTAAAGTTTCAGTTTACTTGACAGTCTTATTTGTTCTTCACTGCATTTTTTAATCCTAAAATGAATCAACTTACTCCTCTTTTATTTTTCGGCCAATGATGTTGGGTGTGAAGGTTTTCTACAAATTGAAAAAAAAAAATAGTGACAAGAAGAGGTTTTTTTTTTTTTTTTACTAATAAAGCTTACATTTATTTTGAAATCTAAAAAAAAATCATCTCAACTGCAAAATGTGCATAGAAAGCTACAGAAGAGGTCAATTTTTAGTGTTTCTTGAAATATTCGGAGGAATTTACTCATAATAACACAATTCCTTTGTGGCAGTGCAACACAAAGATTAAACTGCGGTTGAGATATAATGCTAACCTTCTTCACTCCTCCCAGGGTGAGGTCCCTTGACCGCATGGAAGGGAGGCGTCCAGGAGAAAGGCCAGCCGGTGGTCGACGGCCCATCAGGAGTCCTACATTGCTGCTGCTGGTGCTTGCAGGAGTAGGAACACGTTGACCGCTGGACTCCCCAGAGTCCGCCATCTTGAACTTGAACAAAGAGACCTTAAATTCCCAACCTGGTGGCCAACAATAATAATGAAAAGAATAAGAAAAGGAAAGGAAAACGACGTCTCCAAAAATACAGAACATTCTCAGTGGTGGCAAATGCTAGTTTCTATAAGAGGAAGAGGGCCTGTCTCATCTTCCAGAGAAACGACTGTGTTCTGACCAGTGATGCTCACTTATGGCCCTCGACCTCATGCGTGGCCAGTGACTTAAATTTCAAAATAGTATAACTTGAAGCTAATTGTTAATTTTTTTTCCCTCTGCCATCATTAAATGAATCAGCACTAATTTTAAAATTTTATCACACTTCTCTTTGTGTTATATATTTGTTTAATAAATTGTTATGCTCAACAGCGTGTGACAATAAAGAATTAGCAAAAAGATTAAGAAAAGATTTTTTAAAAAAGAGAGAGAAAGAAAGTAGGTATTTCACAGCTCTAGTTTTCACTATCTGAAATAAGAAGGCATTGTCTGTCAGTTTCAACAAAATCTATTTGCGCTTACTGAACAATACTAAAAACATGTTTAAGTCTGTGCATATTGTAACAACAACTAAAATGTGTGCAGAAGTGCCAACCTCAGAAAGGGACAATTTACCAGAAATACAATTTGAGAAGGAAATTAGAAAAAGTTACACTCTTACTATTTATTGTTGGCATTTTGTAGAATTTTAAATCATTCCACTAAATTTTAAGAAATGTGTGTTATTTTTTTGTAATTCATTGGGATGAGATGATGGACGCAGAAATGGCCCCTAGTTCATTGGTGTTACTTCTAATGTTAGACGATATAAAAAGAAAAGCTCCACATTCCATTTGAAACCGTTTTTCTACGTGTTTGTTGGACTGAACTTCAGCAATACAAGGCACAGTGATTTCCAAAGGTTTCCATTTTAAACAAATATAAAGAATAAACCGTGTTAGCAATCGTATTTGCTAGTGATTTAAATACACAAAACGCGAGTTTACATTCACTAAAAATTAATGCAAAAGCAACAGAAATATCACAGGCACGTGGCTAAGTCACATCGCAAACAACGCTAACGCTGTTCAGAGGAACTGTAAATGTTCGGCGGTTCTCTAAATACCTACACGATTGTACCTCGGTGGTCGTCTATCGGTGGTTTCCCCTCAAACCTCCCAGTGATCAGAAACAAATTCCTGCTGCTTTCACCGTTGAAGCAAACACAAGCGGCGCCATGACACTTCCGCTTTAGCGTCGACTTTTGCTCACGTGGATCGAACTTGCGCAGACAAACGCGCATGCGTACATATGGCCCGCAGCAGGACCATATTTTGTAAACATTTCTGCACCTTTAGGCCAAAATTTGACCCCCGCCACATGCGCGAAAAGTCACACCTAGTAAAAAATGACAATCATTTTTCTGTCATAGTGAACGACGATACACGCCCCTGATGATGACATCACGGCGAGCGAAATCGCTAAAAAAGTGAATGGGCTGAAAACAGCTTATGGACCCAAAAAAATGTAAAGCCGCACAGGCGTTTCCCTCCGCCTGCCCCGGGCGGTGGGGGGCAAAAGTAAACTTTTGAGTTTCCTTAGCAACGAAGGTTAATTGCTAACTACAAACAAAAAGTTGTCCTAGGGATTTTCATCAATCGTTTTGTAACTTCTCGAGCATTATTGGGGATTTACTGTGGGAAAAAAATGAATTAGAAGCTGTAGATTGTGAATGGCGTGCACAAGCTTGATATCCACGAGTTTGGTATCTTACGCTGAACAAAACAGAAGAACATACAATATGACAATGTAAAAATTGTGGGTGCGGTAAACCAAAAAAAAAAAAGGCGCATAAAAACTGCTGACTGAGCATCAAAATAAAACTAAAAATGTAACAACATAAAATACATGCGCCTCTGCAACCAGTCCAGGGGTGTCCCCTGCCTTCGCCCATGAGTAGCCGGGTTAGGCTCCGGCAACCCCTTGACCCCGAAAGGGATAAAGCGGGTTGGAAAATGAATGAATGAATAAAATACATGCACTTCAGTTAAAATCGTATCAACTTAACAAATTGTAACTAAGAGACTCAGGAACAAAAGATTAAACCAAACCTGACCCTCCAAACAGGAAACATTAGGGAGAATTTATACTGGGTGATCAGACCAATGACACAATAGGGAGGGGACAACAAAACAAAACAGTCAAAACATAACCATTAAGAGAAATTGATGTTAAAAGCACTTTTTTGGCTTTGGCGGCTTTTCTGTTGGTTTTAACTCCATAGCAACCATTTTGTGTTTTGGTTGCCTGGTGATACCGAACAGATCGACATAAGTTTCATAAAACTCTGCAAAAATACATGTTCGAATTTCCTTAGCAACGAAGGGTAATTGCTAACTACAAACAAAAACGCGTCCTAGGGATTTTCATCAATCGTCTGGTAACTTCTCAAGCATCATTGGGGATGTACTGTGGAAAAAAATTGGAATTAGAAGCTGTAGATTTTGAATGGTATGCACGTGGCGAGCTTGATATCCACGAGTTTGGCATCTTAAGCTGAACAAAACAATATAACATACAATACAACAATGTAAAAAATCTGGGTGTGGTAAACCAAAAAAAACGGCGCAAAAAAAAACAACTGCTGACTCAGCACCAAAATTAAAACTGTAAAAAAAAAAAAAAAAAAGAATGGGCCAAAAACAGCTTACAAAGCCAAAAAAAAATTAAAGCCGTGAGCGGCGTTGGATGGCCGACAGGTGTTGCCCTCCGCCCTGTTATGATAGTATTATAATTATTATTACTATTATAAATTAATTAATTATGAATGAATGAATTAATACATTGTATTCATTTTTGGGGCAGTTGTTTGCTTTGTTGGTTTATTTTGCATAACAGTAGGCTTATGCAACATTCACACATAATGTGTAAACAATTGAATGTGATAAAAAAACAACAAAATAAAATTAGTAGTTTCCCCATGGTTAATTCACTTGTGCAAAAATCCACTAATGCTTTTATTTGCATAATATCTGACATAAACCCTTAACAGAGCATCACAACTTCATAATTTGTGAATTTAAAGGATATGGTTATCTCTTTTATGAGCTGCAAGTCCTTCGTGTAGTATTGGTTTGGTGTGTGCAAGAAATAAAGTGTAATATGATTTGTGTAAAACTACACATCTCATAAGGTTTTTATATATATATATATATACAAACACAAAATGAAAAAGCATACAGCAGGAGTCAATTTATCCTGTTTTAGTTCGTCTCTTCAAAGACAAAAGTGTGTATGTACTCATCTCCAGAGCAGAAAGGGTTTCATGGACAGTCTGAATTGCCATGACTGATGATGGATGATTACAGTTTAATTACATTTTGAGGGCATCACTTCTCTGCTGCTGACTGAAAGTAAATTATGTTCTTCAGTACTGCACACTGTCTGTGGAATTATGGCAACACATCATGGCCATTTCTGAAATACAAATAATATAGGTCAGTGAAAGGAATGCACTCTCACTTTGGACTCCAGCCTATGTTGACATCCATTGTTTCAGTAGCAGATTAGTGCTTACATCTGAAATAGCTTTTTTTTAATCTGTGAAATAATCCTACATTGAATTCTCTTTTGGGGCTAGAACAACAAAAGAAAAAAAAACTATAACAACAAAAACATCCTTTTGACAATGAATGCTGGTAAAAATCTGCTTACTTGGGACTCATAGTGTAGTATCCCTCGCTCTGGGATAGGCTGGGGGGAGAAGCCCTGTCGAGTAAGGCCATATGGCATAACAGTTGGGGCATGTATATTTTTTGAGGTCTTGATGGTGTTCCATGTAATCCTCAGGAAAATACTGAGAGATTAATCTTTTTGGGAAAGCCAGCATAGGATGTCATGATGGTTATGCTATGTGTTTCAGTTCCAGCTCTCACTGCATCTCCATGCTTGAGAGCTGACATTTATGAAAGCAGCTAAGTGATTTTGCACTTCGGGGCAGATTTACTGCCAAGTGATGGGTAGTGTATGGTTGGCTGGCGAAATGGTGATGCTGATGAGGTTGAGTGCATATCCTACTAAGGTCACATGGTGGTTGAATTTTTTTTTTCAGTATTTATTCATCCTGTGTGGCTGCACAGAAGTCAAGTAAACATCATGCAATGCTCAGAGCAAAAATGAGATTGGGAGGAGGGGATGGAGTGTGGAAAAGGGGAGGTGGGGTTAGGCTGTTTGTGTGATGCAGGGAGCGAGAAACAGTCAGGAAGAAGAGGAGGGGAGTGTGTGTGTTTGTTTCACCTCCTAATCAGTTTTCCTGAGGGATCTGTCATTGCCAGCATCTCAGGAGGCAAGTCGAGGACAAAATAAGGAAGCGGATCTGCTCATCTTGGCTTTCTACCCTTTTCAAACTCGGGGCTTCAAACAAGTAAGACATTTTCGAATAAGAGTTCAGTCATTGATGCTTTAAGTGCCCTTAAGATCACACCACTATAACATAATGTATGCACATCCAGGTAGTTTTTGAGATTCCTTCATGCTAAGCTGTGATGTGACATTTCTGCAAGCTTTAAAGGATGAAACAGTTACTGTGGATTCATAGTTAGTATTGGATGCTATTC
Organism: Adrianichthys oophorus; assembly: GCA_036245035.1. Taxonomy (NCBI): domain Eukaryota; kingdom Metazoa; phylum Chordata; class Actinopteri; order Beloniformes; family Adrianichthyidae; genus Adrianichthys; species Adrianichthys oophorus. The sequence continues at coordinate 9,865,487 of BSAI01000189.1, read as the reverse complement.
TAAACATGTGCATAGACACCCTCAATGATATTTTACCCAACTTTCTTCACACCTTTTACTTTAAAAGTGTCAGTTATACGAGAATGTAAGGATTTTCTAGAGAAATGAGATTACTCAGATCACCTACTTTCTGTGCTTCATCCTGAAGACACACAAGATCTCTCTTTAATGCTCCTTTATTGGACTTTGTAGCAGCCCATGATAGCCTTAAAGACACGTAATTTAAAGAGCATTTGAAAACCACAATGGTAGCCAAAAAACAGCTCTATTTGTCCTTGTCATGATTTTGACAGCAAAATATTTAAATTAATTATTTTGGTGAAAACTCAGTGCATAAATGACCTAATATATAATGCTTTGTGATGTGAGAGCTCATCGTAATCAGTTAAATCCAGCAGCCTTATTCAAATTACAAGTCTATTGGAATCGGAGACAAACAACACTTTCTTTATTTAGATACATTTCTTAATGAGGGCGTGTGTAAATGGTATGAAAACCTGGGTTTGAACTGTGCTCGCTGGTTTTCAAACCAAAGTGGTGCACACTCAGAGGCGTGGTGCTTTGATCACTCGTCCCGTGAGAATCTCCTCTTGCCCCAGTTTCTATCGCTGGAAAAGGCACGATGGTTAGAAACGAGAGCAGCAGCTGGAAAACAAATAAACGCATGGAGACACATGTGTCTCATGCAAAAACTCTCCCCCCTGCACGGTCCCAGCTTGAACGAGCTAAATTTCACAGCTCACGACCTCTAATAGGCGGCTGAAGTCTGTCCATCATCCCAACTGCAGGGCATTTGAGCAGAGCCAACCACATCACAACGAGTCCACTCTACACCTGGCATGTGTGGGATCATATGAAGCACAAAATTCATAGTGATATTTTTAGCCACAATTACAAACAAGCATATTTTCACCACAGGGGTGCTTTTAATAAGAGCTCGTTTCAGTCTTCTGTTATGGCTTACAGATGTTAGGTTAAACTCCAACAAAGAGAAGAAAATGCTTTTGTAAGCTGTATTAAAGGAGCTGAATGCTGATACAAACTCCAGATGGAGGAAGATCTTAAGCAAAATGTGGCAGAATAGATAAGGAAAGTGAGCCATATGTGGGTAAAACTAAGTGATGACATAGATAAAAGGCAGGAAGCTGACACTTATTGAAATAAGTTAGAGCTGGAAAACAGATTACAGTCAAGGCTGTGTGCAGCCACCTGCATCCAACGGCTAAAAGGCAACTAACCAAATGTAAATACTGCTGTTCAAATGTCTACATTTAAAAGTTACGACCTAAGAATGCCAAAACTTTTTGTGTGTGCCCCATGTTGAAAAATCACTGAAGAAATCTGGTGGAGGCTGCAAAATATGTGTCTTTCTTTGGTAATTTTTGACACATTGAAAAAATCAGAGCCTTTACACAGCTAGGAGCATTTTAAGTTGTGAAATGTCAATTTATAATGAAAAAAATATATAAAGACTAAAAAGATTGATACAAATTAGAACACACCAGCATTATAATCATTAAATGATTGATTGATTTGATTTACCCTTAGATGACTTCACCCAAGGTTTTCACAGCTGATATAATTCATCGAAATGTTTGTGTACTACATGGAGAAATGTATCTATGTTCACCAGGGATACTCTGATATAGTGTATATATTTCTGTCTTGTTTTAATGGCAGATTGCAGACATGGAGACCCCGCTTTCCACTCCTTGCAATATTCAGATCTGTGAGGTGACCTGCGACTCCTTCCGCATCATGTGGGATATGACCCCCGAGGACACCGAGAGGGTCACACACTTCTTTATTGACCTGAGCCGCAAAGAAAGCAGAGAACACAACCGCTTCAAACACAGGGTTTGTCTCTTCTGCATGATTTTGTGTTTCATTTTAACCCCGCAGGGAATCTGATCTGTGCTGTAGTTTTTGTTCCTGGTTCATGTACCTTACTGGTAAAATGTTTACATTTGGTTTAACTGAAGGTTAGCAGAATGGTTGCTTTATGATATTCTGTGTTAGTCTGAACAGAGTATAGTTGCACCCTTTCAGTCACTTCCAATACAAGCGAAAAAGCAAAAGTCTGTAGTAAACAGCTCCGGGCCTGTGACTCACTAGAATATTGCTTCTTTTTAAAATGAATCAAAGCTGACAAATTCAACAGCAGCTTCCAAGTTAGTCAGTTCCATTGTACGTCATCAGAGTCACAATTAAACACTAAGCAAAAAAAAATAAAATGAAAGTGTATTGTAAAGTTATACAAACAATTCTTAGCAGCTAGCCTGTTTTAGCACACGACTGTGGCAAGGTTTGTAATTTTCAGGCTTATTGAGGGTTAGGGTTATTTGGACTCATTGTCTGTATAAGAGAACTGGACTGAACGAGTGTGATGTCACCCATTTGAAAATGCCTTACTTTCGGCTCCAGCCAAGACAAGACAATTGCCGCCATGTTGGACCCAGAAGACAGTGATTGGTCTGGGTCAGTCTGAGTCAAAGTTGTTATGGCAACTACCACCAATCAGGAGTAAGGTTGTTTGGAGTCCACACCCCTTCCTCTGAAAGCGGGTTAAGGAAAATCTGTCAATCAGACATTCAAGGAGTGGGCCAGTGAGCACCACATGCTTTGAGTGTGGCATCTGATTTGTCAGTTTATAACTCAAGTAACTTGTGATAAAGAAAATCATAAAAAAAATAGGATTAACAAAAACGTGAAAAATGGTAAGAGAGCAAGAATGGTTATTCTGACAAATATAATGACTGAGCAATAGCTGTTTATTTCTCTATAGTAGTCCATACGATTTTGGCTTCTTGGAACCGGCAGGTACTTCCTATTTGGAATGCGAGGCGTGAGGGATCACTCACTCCAGTTCTCTTATACAGTCAAAAATTTGTACTACACATACCAACTTTCTTTCTGCATCAATCAAAGCATTTCACATACACCAATGTGTACTTTTAACCCTGAAAACAGCACTATTCTACAAACTAATTTCAGTTTAGGTATCCTACACTAGGAAATTTTAGCATTTTAGCAAGTTAAGCTAAAAACAGTGACTTCACTTTCATTCATTATAGCTAAAGCAGCATCCAAAAACATTAAAACCACACAGAAGAGGCTGAGCAACCAAGAGATCGAGCAAATAAAAAAAAATCTGCAGATGTACAAACACTTTTAGTAATTGTGTCCAAATGAAGCCATCTGTGTTCAGAAACTGAAAATGTGCTAATTGAGTCAAGGTATTGACTAGCAAAGCAAGCTTGTTCCGGATTTGACTCAAAGTGGAACAAACAAACTCGTATCAGAGGTGTTGTCATGGATATCTGAACACAGAGTTGTAATTATTTTCTTCTACTTGGAGGCATTGACCAAAGCAAAGCAGTTAATTTGATTAGATGCATCCTGTTGACATCAGCTTGGGCATAAGGCCGTACATCAAACTTCTAATGTGAATTTGTTTAATGGAGCAGTATCCAGTTCTTGACACTAACTCTTTCTAGCTTTATCCTCCAGGATGTGCCGACCAAGCTGGTGGCCAAGGCGGTGCCTCTCCCCATGGCGGTAAGGGGACACTGGTTCCTCAGTCCACGGACAGAGTACTGCGTTGCTGTTCAAACTGCAGTCCGACAGCCAGACTGCGACTACCAGGTGTCAGAGTGGAGCCAGGTGGTGGAGTTCTGCACTGGGGGTAAGATCTGAATCAAATCAGAACTAACAAAGGAGGCATTGATAACCATCGGAATGTTGTGCACACCTTATCAAACATCTTTCCAGACTATGCAATGGAACATCTACAGCAGCTTCTTGACAAGGCAAGTGGCTCTGCAGGGAGACTGCTGAAGTTCTCTGTCTTTTACCGCAACCAGCACCCAGAGTACTTCGATTATGTCAGGTCAAAGTCACTTCTTTTCTTTTGGTTGTATGAACTATTGCTCACAGTTATCAATGCTCATGGCCTTGTCGTTTCTTGAACAGGAGAGAATGCGGGGGTCTGATGCGTCCAGCACTGAAAGATAGTAGCGGAAGTCATGGCTCTCCTATCAATGGCAAACTACAGGGAGTTTTCTTCAGTTGCCATACAGAGTTTGATACAGGGCTCCCCCCAAACGACTCCCCATATGGACCCTTAAGATTCCAGATTCCAGCTGGACAGCTGCTGAACCCAAACATCTGCCTGTACTTTGCAGATTTCTACTGTATGTACACAGCTTACCACTATGTGGTGCTGGTTCTGGCACCTGTGGGCTCTGAGGAAAACACTTTCTGTCGTACCCACCTCCCAATGCTGGACTTGGCCTCCAACCCTTTCCTGACATACATTGCTCCCAAAAGGCCGGAGGAGGAGCCTTTGTACTGCCACGCCAGTGACGTCATCCTGGAGATTCTTTTCACCGAACCGGTTCATTTGGATCATGGCACAGTGGAGCAGATCAGTGGACATCATCAGCTCATGAGTCTGACCACAGCCAATGCAAAGAAAGATCCGAGCTGCAAAGTGTGCAATATCAGTGTGGGACGCTGAGGGGAGCGCTGAAATGATAAAGGCGTACTTTGGGTCTGTGGTTATGAATGACATGGAGACGGACAATAAACAAACAACCATGTCCTTCATCTGGTAAGAACACTGTGGGGAGCTGGCTTTGGTCAAATGTTTACACTTTTATTTCAACTATTGGCTTTTACTTTGAGAGTCTGAAATCATGACAAAAAGTACTCAAACATGGCTGCTCTGTGAGATCACCTAATTAAGACATTCTAAAAATAATGGCTTTGTACGTAGAGTCATAACAGGTCAAGTGTCTTCTTGACATTTCTCATTATACTGGGACCGTTTGAGACAAAACATAAAACACTTGAGCTATTTTAAGCAACTTTTGAGTTCAAGTTCACCTCCTAATATAAGCTTGCAAATGACAGAGCTTCAAATCCAGATTTGAAGGCTGTGGAAGTATCGAACACAGTAGGAAGATAATATCTTTTAAGCTGCCTGCAGTAAATCTTTGAGAATACACTGGAGGCCTTCAAAAGAGCTGAGCTATGATTAGCTCTCTCCTCCTGCCATGAGGTTTCTGCCTCCCCCTGTCCAGTCGTTTTTGACCTGTGCAGGTAAAAATGCCCTCAATGAAAGAAATCTCCCCTTTATGGCGGTCAGTCCAACATGGTTCAGTTGACTAAAACAAGAAATACATAAAGTACAACTCAAAAGATAAAGGTAGACGCAAAAACACATTTATTTACACAAAATGGGTAAAACAATACATTTAAATGAAGTAATATAAACTGCAAATAAAATAAAAGTAACAGTAAATTAGATTAATTAATAAATCAGTTAAAAAATGTTGTGGCTCGGGTTAGTTTACTCTTTCGCCTTTTGTCTTTCCACAGCAGAGGTGTGAGCTCACACACACTGCAATGCTGTAGTTTTTTCCATTGTTATTGTCCCAAAAAGGCTCGCTGTAACCCGCTGGCAAGTAGATTAAACAGAATTCTATCCTCCGCTTGGCATCAATCACCTTTGGAATATCTGTGGAAAACTCAAAGATGTCTGTCTGAGGTCCTCCGAAGCGCTTCTGCAGGTACGTGCAGGGGACATCTCTGTAACTCAACCAAGAATCGAAGGTAATGCGCATTCGCACGTCCTTCTGGAAGGTGACGTTTCTGACCCGCACTGTACCGCGCAGGGTCTGTTCACTAATGGTGCAGCACTCCAGGATCACCATGCTCTCTGCCAGTTTGGAGCGGAAGGCCTGGAAATCCAAAGAGGGCTGCGCAAATCCCAGTTTTAGGAGTGTCCCTGGGCAGGAGGTGCTGACAGTACAGCTGTAACCATCCCCTGTCATGCTTCCTAAATCCTGCAGCGTGGGCAGCAGATCGAGGTCAGACTGCTCTTCTTCTTCGTCAGAAAAAGGTCGTACATCTGTCAAGGAAAAGCCCTGTGAGTCAGCAAAAACCACACGTTTCTCTTTGATCGGGGTCAAAATGTCATCATCCACGTCATCGAGGATGGATAAGAGAGGGTGGTCCAGATCATCCTGCCTCAAGATGCCGACAGGGTAGTGCTCTGAAAATGGAGTGCGGATGCAAGGCCGCAGGGGCTTCATGATGGGGACCCACACATGAGGGCACAGTTGTTTACGTTGGTCCAAGCACAGCCTGACGGCGATCTCCACAAGGCCTTCTGAATGAGCCATTGACCCCAATCAGACCAGCAGCTGCAAGCTTGCAAGAAATATAGCAGTCTGTTGCTTCAGAACATGTATTTAAACGTCAGCATGAAGCACTTTGTGAGGTAGATCCTACAAATTTACCCCACAGGAAAAGAATCTGCAAACACATCAGACACTTCCTCTGGACTAAACATCTTCATATTCTGGAAAACATGAACAAAATGATCAAAAACTGTCAAAACAAAACATCTCTGAAGCTATTTGTTGTACATCTGGTTACAATTACTGAAAACCAAGTCAAATTATTTAAGTGTTTTAGAAATCTTACCTCAAAAGTATCTGTAAGCAGCTCACAGGACCATTTAGTTTTATATAGCTGAGATGACATGGTGTTTGCCCCGCCCACCAGACTCTGCTGACCAATCAGCTCAGCAGTAGCTGTTTTGAACGCTTCTGTGCTTTTTCTTTACCTTTTATTCACGTTTTCAAATCATTCCCTTGACTTATACTCCTTGCAGGGAAGAGCAGAATTCGAAAAGATTCAGGAAACGAAAGTGTGTCATCAGCTTGGATGTAACAGCTAGTGTTTACGTGATGGAGCGAGCATAAGGCTCTGCTGGATGTAATTCCACTCTGCTTTGTGGAAAACATCTCGGTCATCCTGTGGTCTATTCTCAGACCTCAGTGGAGACGGTCTGCACAGGGGCTGAGCTCCAAGCTTTTTGTGTTTTGGCTGGAGGCCCAAGTGGATCGATGTCCTGCAGCCCAGCAGTGTGAGTGACTGAGAGAAAGACTGGATTAAGAACAGGTCTCAGCGGGCCAAACACCAGGATATCCATGACTCAGATGCATGTATCGAGTCATACCTAAACACTTAGGAGTTCAAAGGAGAAGCTGACATAAAACGCATCACTTTACTGACCTCAAAAGTTCACGTGACTATCGGAGCAGCTGAAATGTTAGGTGATGTCTAACAAGAGTATTTTTCTTCTTAAATTTGGGGGGAAAAAAATGATGCTCAAACATAACTTAAAACATCTGCGTACCTTCATAGAGGGCGAATCAGCCCATAATAATAAAAAAAAAAGGCTTTAAATGAGCCGAATCAGCACCACAGGCCAAGATGACAGTGTGCTAATGAAACACACACTTCATCTCAGTTTATTAGCTCCAATTACTGTACGCTGGTGTGAGAGGAAACAATGAGCACTGATTGCTGCCATTAAAACTCTTATATAACAGCAGCAGTTTTCCAGTAACTGTCTTGCACAAGATAATGATAAGTCTCATCTATGCTTTTGGGCTAAAAAGATTTTAACTTGAAACCTCATTCTTGATTGTGGAAGATGAAGATCGGGTAAGACACAAGTAATTAGACTTTGATTTATTCTTTAATAATGAACAAACAAAAGCTTTCACGATTTTTCTTTATTCATTTACAAATATGTACAACAAATCACTGCATGTTGATGCCTGAAAATGCCATCTAATGAGTCCTTTTTCTTTGAATAGATGACAAACTGCTAATAAAACAGAATTATATGATTATTTCATAGAAAACAAAATTAAATATAGAAAAAGTTAATGTGGAAAAAGTGAGCAGTACGGTAAATCAACCTAAAGATATGTCAAAAATATATCTGCATTTGGGTCACATGTCTGACCTTTACTGAATCCAGAAATAAAACTTTTTCCACATGTCCTCTAGAGCAGCTCATTTTTTTTGTGATTTACTGGAGCAGAAACACCCACTGGTGGACGAACCTGCAACACAAAATCCCTGTTAGTTCAACGAAACTCTCAGCTTATCTGTATATAGGTAAAATACAGTTTTTTACACTGTAAACACTGATGTTTATTGCCAGGTGGTATAAAAAACACAGATCATTTGAGCTAAAAATAAACATCACTGCACAGCATCGGCTTATGTAAGATCAGCAGATGTGTGCGTGACAGTTTGAAGCTATTGAGAAAGATGAGTCAAGACTGAGAACATCTTACTTGAGTCTTTAGATCAGCTGCACAGCTCCGCTTGAGATGAGCGGCGCAACGGTGCGATATCGCATCAAGTGCTGCGAGCCCTCTTCCAGATCCACAACATACTCTCTGGCAAATGAGTCACAGAAACACTTGGTTTGAAATTGTTCAAGACAGATGGAACAGAGTGAAATAGAACTTTGCCACCTGCTGGTGGGAAGGGAGAAACACTCGACAGCTCATTATCTTCCTCTCAAAGTTAAGTAAAAAGTGGATTTTAGTACCTTTGATCATCTGTTTCAGGCTCGATCAAGAGGTTTTCTTGTTTCTCTTTAACTCGCAGAAACACAAATGAATCTAAGGAGGGCTCTGGAACTGCAGTTACATACGAGTACATTACATTTGTTACAGAAATTACCAAAATAACACTATAAACATTCACTATAAACAAGAAATATGTCAGGCATAGGCTACATACAAAAAAAGGAGAATACCTGTTTTGAGCATGTCGATGCTCTGTAGGTTAGGGGGCATTCGCTTCAACGCTACGGCTTTGAGGTGTGCTTCTGTGTTGTCATAATACCTGAAGAATATTTTGTTTTTCTATTTACGCAAATTGTTTTATTCAAAATGTTATAAAAATGTTTGTTTAGCTCAAACACGCTCACTCTTTGGCAAATGCAAACTCCTCAGGGGAAAGCAGGGATGGCTCTCCATCAGCTCGAGACTTCTCTTTCTCCAGGACATGAGGGAAAAACTTTTCAATCTAAACAGACGACACAGAAAAAGGAAGCTTTGTTTTTATATTTATAGAGCGAGACTGGAGCTTTACTGTACACCTTCCACCTGACTGACTTTCTGCAGCCGGGAGCGCAGGTAACTGGCAAGGACAAAGCGGATCCGGTCTACTTCCATGCGATGTGTGCTGGCCTTGGCGTCGCCTTTCTTCACTCGCTGCAAATTGGACTCCTGTTGGCAAGGAAGTTATTGAGCACTTTGCTAATAATGAAGGGAAAAGTACACATTTTAAAAGATACACTACTTTTGTCTTTCCAAACCTATATTTCTCTGAGTTAGCATTTAACCCTTAACATATCTACATGTTTGGGTCACTATAATAAAGACCCACTCCAATGAAAATTGTGTTTTTAACACGTTCTTGTGTTATTTTGGAGAACACGTATAAAGAAAATTAAGATTATAGTTGCATATCATCATTTGATCAAAAATAATCGTGGTTGAAAATTGAAATTATTGACAATAAATGTGAAACGGAGATATTTCAAACAGCACAATTTTAAGGCTTAAATATCAAAATACAAGACTTTTAAAGGCATTATTTCCAAATTCATAAATTCAATGCTTTTAAGACTTCTGCGGCTTAAATTGATGGTGACGAGCATCAGAAATATCCAGATTTTAAATGGTTACCATATGAGTAAGCTGCTCCATCACACATTCCACCACTTCTGATTTGTTCTCCTGCAGTTCTGGGGAGAACTTCTCATTCAGCCACGCCTGTGACTCAACGAGAAGAGCACAGTAGTGGAGCTAGGGCTAACAGACTGGTTACGGCAATAGCTACAAAACACAGAGAAGGTTTGAGATCCTATTAGTTTGATCTCACCTCTTCCAGTTTGGCGATTAGCTCTGCTGGGGTCATGACGTCCTCGTGGCTGTCATTTTGGTTGATCTCCATGTCCTCATACGCGGCTTCCGACTTTTTTTTTTTACTTTTCAAACTGACTAAATAACGTCATGCGTTTGGCTCACACGTAAAACGAACTTTCAATCTCAAGTCACTCAAAGATTCTATCGAAAAAACCAACCGTAACTCCCCAGCGTCTGTGTACTAAAACAACTCTTTATTTATTCGCGCCAATTGCATTACTCTCGCGAGATTACAACTGTTCTTGGGGTTTTCTTTACCCTGAGTTTAGTATGCCAGGCAGGCATACATATCGCCTGTCACCGGCTAAATGCTGCCAAAACCTTTACTGCAAAAAAAGTAAATAAATTACAAAAAAAAAAAAAAAAAAAAAGGAGAGAGATAACTGTTTTCAAGATTTGTAATTTCGCCTCATCCACAACTCTAGCCACTGGGGTTAATCAATGCTATATTTTAAAAAGAGCCTGAAATATTAAAAACGAGAATTACAAAATAATGTAGGAGCTCTACATATTAAGTGACCCAGATTACACTGAGCGGATCCCCTGTTTCGTAAAATTGATTTGACAATTCATAAATTCAAAAATCAGATAACTTGGAATAATTGAAAAACAAACAAAAACAAGTGACCTAATAAGAAACCTAAAATTAAACCCCCAAAGCACCAGAATACAGAAGCCCTGATGAAATGATAGTCTTATCCTTCCTGTAATTTTTCTTAATAGGCTTCTATCATATTAATTCATATCGATAATGATTTGTTTGAGCAATTCAACTCATATCAGAATTCGTGGTTGCTGATCTAAATTTTAATCAATGTGGAGGCAGCTGTGGAGCAGTAGAAGGAAGTCGACCTCCAACAGGAAGAGTTGTAGGTTCAATTCCTGCCTTGCCTGCCCATTTGTTGAAGTATCCTTGGGAAAGACGCTGAACCCCAAATTGCCTCTGGTGTTTATAGGTTGGTGCCAGCGTTTGGCAGTGGTGTGTCTAGGCATCAGTGGGTGAATGTGACTGTAAAATGATTTGGGCCTTCAAGGAAGGTAGGACACAACTATACAAGTATTCTCCATAGTCAATATAGATTCCTTTTTAAGGATCAGATTCACTAACCCTAAGATCAATCAGGACACCTATAGCCAAAAATTTAACCAGTGAAATACCTGACACTGAACAGTGCAGGTGAAGTTTTCCAGATTCCTTGTATTTCTTGCAGATAATCAAATGTAAATTAAATATGTGTACAAACAAACAAATAAACAAGAATTAATGGAAAATCAATTCTTATTTTAGATTCATATAGTTCAGCCCACTGCTGTTTTTCCACATAGAAACAAAACATCAAAGTATTATAACATTCTACCACATTGTATGGTCACGTCTTTGCCAAATTCAAAATGTTTCCACACATTGCACTGTAATGACGGCTTGATCCTTTTTTGCTGCCATCACGTGTGTTGTCCGCCATGATGGTTGTTTTCACTCTACAGTAAAATAAACGTACCGTACCTCAATCCAAATTGTATTTTCCAAGATCTATTAAAGGATTGATTTATTTAATTTTGAAAGGATTTGATAATGGTATGGGTCGTTTTGATTCAAATAACAACTTGCCGCAGACAGATCGATCTGGTTGGATCGTAGGAATAGAAATTGAATAATTGATTCGCTGATTAATTGTTACACCCCTGTAAATTTATGACTCCTTATGCTTTTATTTTGGGGCAGTGATAAACTATTCTAACTTGTGATGAAAAAATGAGGGCTGAGTTTGATCAAGTACTCAGCCAATAATTCACAAGAAAGATTCTGGTGAGTGTGTCTCAGTAGTGTACATGAACATAGGGATGGGTTTATCTAAATTTGTTTCTTCCCATTCCCTTTCAAGCAATTAATCGAACTCTGACAACCATTTTCATCAATTGATTCAATGTGATATTACCGTGCATAAAGCTGCGATATTTATTTATTATTTGGAGCAATTATAAGAAGATAGCATCACCATTCATTTTATTCATTTTGACATGTTCATTTATATATGATATGCATTTTTATTGCCTTTTTTTCCTTGTTTTTTTTTTTTTAAATGCTTGAAATACATCAATAAAAAACCAATTTGTGTAAATCCACCATCAGTTGCTCTTGTGCTGCTCTGATCATAAGTTACACTATTTGGCAGTCAAAAAGAGATAATTTTATCAATTAAAATTTACCAATTATCCTATAAAAATTTTAAATTAGTGATAATGTTATATACTACATGATTGTGGATTAAATAGACATTTTTCTCTTCACTATTGAATATTTCAAACTAAGATTATTTCCACACATTTCCATAGTCTGTGTTCACACCGTTATGCTGAGTATTTGAACAAATGCCCCCTGCGATCCATAGCTCTTGCTGTCTCACTTCTGCTGTGCATTGGAACATGCCTCATTTGTTTCAGCTGTTTCAGACCACATTGTGGCCTGCAGCGTAATCTCATTTGTGCAGTTTCCTCTCACTCTTTCCTTCCTGGTTGCTTTTGCCTCAAAGTTCTTTGTTATTTACACTACCGATGATCTAGCATCGGCTACACAATGCCATTGCACTGGTGTAGAGTGCGGCACACCACAGCGTCTTCCTCCGAGGTTGGGTTTGCTACGTGAGGCGGACCTATAGTCTGAAGACAGCCTGTGGAGCTGCACATACTTATGGGATCAACACACAATAACATTGCAGAGGGTTCTAACCACAGTCTGTGCTACAAATGAGAACAACCTGAATCCAAAATAAATGCCTGTTTGGAGGGCATGCTCTAGACACATAACTTTTTTTGGTGTAAATTCTCATTAATCCAGGTTAATTCCATCAAAGTATCAGGTAAAGAAGCAGTCGACTAGACTTGGTTTACATGTGTATTTTATTACTGAAGGCATTTCAGTTTTCAGACATTTCTTTCTCAATTCTCTCAATTTTCATTTAAAGTTACCTTTAAAATGTTTTCTATTACTTTGAAAGTAATCTTTTTTGATGGAACATAATACTGACACAGGCACATACAACCCTTCCCGTATCTTTATCCAGACAGCAGTAGAGAGGGTTTTTGCAATGGTTATTAATTTATTATAAAGATCTAAACTGGAATATCCAAAATGAATCTCTTAAAATAATAATTATAATAATACAGCCTTTTAATCTAGCACCTTACAGAAATGTTTCCTTTACCAATCATGCACTCAGTCATTTGAACATTGTGTCCAGTTTTGGCAACACTAAGCCTCAAGCTTTTACTCAATAGTTATTTTAAGTAAGTAATTAGGTTTGGAGATTGGACTCACACACACACACACACACACACAAAAAAGAATCACAGTTTGTGTGGATAAATAGGATTCATGGTGGGCAGAGCGTATCCAGCTTGGGGATTAAACAGTGGAAAGGCGTAGGTGTAAGGGTAAATGGGTGGACCAACAACAGCTGAGTGGCCTGGGCCTATTGGCACATTGCGGTAAATCAGCTGAGATTGAGGTAGTCTCATTCTGTGGGGGAAAAATGCAGGATGCAGGGCTGGCTGGTGCCGAGAGTCTCTCCCTGACTTGTCGTAGCTCGACAGGATGCATGAAGTTGGCAGATGGGTGCCGGACTGAGACAGGGTTTGCTGAGGAAGAGGAACTTTTTGCGGCAGTGTCCTGGATCTCTCTCTCTTCTCTGTCTGATAAGGCCAGGGGGCAACACTGTTCAGTTTCTTTGCACAGGCCAGGGAGTCGTCCTGCTGATAAAGCCTGCTCTGGTGAATTTTGTAAGTGGGCCGAAGGGGAGCGGGTCGCAGAAGCTGCACAGGCTTTGGAGCAACTTTGGTAAAACTAGAGGTAGAGGTTGGAAAAGTGGAAGGCGTGTAAAGGGGATAGGTGAAATACTTGCCAGTCCCCTTCTGGTAAGGCTTCCAGGCAGAGTCCTTTTTCAGACTCTTTGCTGAACTGGTGGTCAGCGTTTGGGCGCTGACCTGAGAAACATCTTTGCTCTGTCCTGTAGGCAATGTGGACGCTTGACTGCAGCTCACAGGCTTGTCTTCCTGGTGTTTTTTGGCAGGGCTCAAACTGCTCTGAGGCCTTTCTGAGCCTTTGATAGATGGACTGTCCTCTGATGAAACAGAAACAGGGGAGGAGCTGCGGGAGGAAGAGGAGGATAACGGAAAAGGGGAGCCATCTGAGGAGTTCCTGCTGGAGGACGCCCTGGCTGGAGACAGGGAGCAGTGGATGACGGAAGGCCTTTCCTTGTCCTCTCTCGGAGAACTCACGGGTGCCAATAGGCTGGCCTGAGCCATTCTCTTTTTCTTTTCCAGGGGAGAAATGACCTCTCCGGTCGTAGATGGGATGTGACCAACCCAGGAGCGGGATGCAGGGACTTGCAACATGTGGTCATTGACAGAAGGGCTGAACTCAGTGGAGGGTCTGTTGGATTGCCTGCAGTCTGAGAGGCATCCTTCAGGAGCCCAGAGAGCGAAGTGTGGACTCATCATCACTACACGTTGGCAGGCCGCTTCTGGACTTCTTTGGGCACACATCTGCAATAAAAAATAAATGAAAACCGTTTTTTATCCAGAGCGGACACTAAAGCATACTATATTTTTGACATTTTATTTGTTACCTCAGAATCCAATTCCCTCTCTGAAAGCGTCCTCTTCCTCTTCCCATCGGCCTTGTTCATCTTGCTCTCCGGGTTTCGTTTGTAAGGCTTTCGCGGTTTGCTGGGAGGCAGAGGTTTGTCTTCCTCTCCTTTGACGTGCCTCTCAAAGGGAAGCACCAACCTGCAGGATAAATGGAATGTTTTTAATTGATTAACAAGCTAGTTCTTTAGCGTAATTCAACAGGAAACTTCTCTCATACCTCTCATAGTGTCTTCGAGTGCAGGTGGCAGCACTGGTGCTGCCTGGGCTCCCTCCCAGTTCATCGTACACTTTTTTCCAAAGGCGTCGAGCAGTTACCTGTTGGTAGGAAAGTTAAAAAAAATGCATTAGTATAACCTTAGCTATTTTATCAATAAATAAGGAAAATTTACACTTTTAAATTCTATCTTCTACTATTAGTAAATTGCGCTTGTGAAACTTCTGGACTTAAGAACATCTCAGGACTTAATCACATTGTACACTGCAAAAACACAAAACATCAGGCTTTTTTTTTTTTTTTTTTACTAGTTTCTAAATAAAACATCTTTTACACTTGATATGAGACAAAACTAACCTACGAGTAACTTTCCAGTGAGATGCAACACTTGTTTTTAGAAATAAATACAGCATAAATATCCAGCTGAGTTGTTTGATCTTAAAAAAACATGTAATTTTAAGTAATATTTTTAATGTAATACGGTTTTTTGATTCAGACTTTAAACACAACTTTATCTTAAAATGTGTATTTTGATTAGCCAAATAATACGGAAGGTAGGAATGTTGTAGTGCTCAAAAAAGTTTTTTTTTTTTTTTTTGGGGGGGGTATACATGTATGAAAACATACTTACTTTAAAGATATACAACTTTTTTTTACAGTACACACTTATTTTAAGGCATGACATTTCTAATTATCAGAGCAATATATGTAAATATGAGTGTTTATAAACAATTTCAAGATCACATCACATCTTATTTTAAGAAATCTTACTACATCTAAATTTTCACTTACAATAATTAATAATAATTTATAGTAAGTTTTTTCCAGTGTTGGGAGAAACTTCCCTTTAGATTTTCATAACTAACCATGAAATTTCTTGGGATAATTTGTATTTTATTTCTTTAAATCCTTTTTATTTTACCTAATTTCTTTTAGAAGAGAAGTTGCCCTCTGCTGGGTTTGACTTAGAAATGCAACTCTAAAAAGTCTGCACAAACTTTTATGAATTGAGGCCACCCACTGTGCACGAACAAAAAAAAAATAGATCGTCTGCCTTCAAGGATAAATGTTTTTTTGTTAAAAAATACCCTCAAACATTTAATAGTTGTGTGTATTTCAGCTAAACTGTGCTCTATTCCTCCATATGTGCTTTAATTTCTTTTTTAAAAATATGACACCAGTGGCTTGAAGCCCCCTTACATGCCATGAATGCAACATGCGTGGGTGACCTGTATTGTAGTGATGCACAGGAAAACTGTGCTGGTGGTCTACCCTAAGCCCGCTCTGGTTCCATTTCAATATGAGTATCACTTTCAGAACTTCAAAGGTGAGGAAACATCAAGAGCACAGTTTTTAGAGAGCTCAGCAGCTTTGCTGTCCTCTAGTGAGGTCTAAAAAAAAGTCCTTATTTTAGCATCTGAGAGCTGCTCACTTTCCATTGAGAAAGCAGCCAGCACCGAAGCTTTACAAGTAAAGGGTTATGAAGAATGTTGAGAGGAGAACTTACGGAATCATAGCCTCCAAGTTTGTCAACAGCTTTATAGATTCTCCAAAGATTAACTAGGAGAAGAAATGAGGAGAGAGTTGTTGTTATATTCAGCCAAATTGAGAATTTGGTTGAAAAAAGGTCAATAGAAGGATCAAATGCAGTGAATTGAAGCCCAACTCACTCTGTTTAAAGCCCAGATGTGGGATCCTTTCAATGGGTGTACCTTTGTCCTTCATAAAAGAGTGCAAACTGGACACAAAAGCTTTCTCCTCCTTCTGCAGCCGGCCAGGCTTTGATTCTTCCTCACATTCAGTGGTAGAGTCGAGGATTTCAATAACACAGGGAGAAGCCTATAAACATGGGAGAAAATTCTTAAATTTATGAAGCTAGTATGGCCAAGTGGAAAATGTTTTGCACTCGTAGGGTTGGAAAGTAGGAAAATAGACGGAGAAAGATCTCATGAGACCCAAATGTTGAAATGAAACAAACAAAATCAGTTTCACCGTTACTTTTAGTACACAACCACTGCACATCCTGTCTGGACACAAAGCAGGGGGTCTGTAGGGTTTTTGGTCTGAACTTATCAGCCAACTGTGTCACCAATGTCACTTTGCAAAGATCATTTGCGGTAAATGCGCCGTAAACAAAAACTCTGGTGAGCTGAGGTGAAAGGAATTTAAATTCTGAAACCTAAAGGAAGGGTGTTTGTCCCGCGGGACAAATAAATAATGAAATTAAAAAGAAAAAAAACGCTGCTACCAAGAATTTAAGTCTTATAGACTTCTCGGTAGTTTTGGTTAAATAAATTGTCTCTGTTTGTGGTTTGAAAGAAAAGAGAAATGAAACCGTGAATGCAAGCAAGTCAAGAAAAAAGAAACAAAGATAGCTACAAAAAACTGGATGCACTAGACAGTAGAGATACACTGTTCCTATTCTTTATGCAGTTTTTATATTTTTGTTTCAACTTCACTAAAAGCACATACAATAAAATCCCAACTGCCCAAATTATGATCATATTCTTGCTGCTAACAGAGGATGCAATTTATAATAGTGTATTTTTGTCCTTATTTTGAACTTTATTACCATTGTCCTGAAGGTGCCTCCTCATGAGTTTAGTTTCTTTCAAATCGGTCAAATAAAAGCTACTTTCGTCTTGTGTAAGATTATCTGCTTGATTACGATCAATGCTGATGAATATAAGAAAAAGAAAACCCCCGAAATGGTTGAAGAAAAAGACTCACTACTCCCCCAGGATCTAAATGTGAAAGTAATGCTTAATATAATATAGTATAAATGCAAATCATTTCAATTTTTTAGCTTTTATTTTTGGTAAGTAATACACACGTTATGAGGAAATACACAATGACACATATCATTACTTAGCAAAAGTAGTACCCTTGAAGTTTATTTCATTAAGTATTCCTAAGTATAAGTATAGCAAGTACACTACAGGGTATGTACGAGTGCAAGCAACTGAATACCTCTTCAGAATAAATTGATACGCTTTAAATTTACAATATATAGGTAGTATAAAAGTGATCTTTAAGTAGACTGCCTTACTTGTAGGATACTTTTAGTACACTCTTAAGCTATCTTTTCTAAGGGAACAAACTTTTGTTTACACAGTGCAGTTATTCACTCCTTCCACTTCTCTTTATCTGTTTTTGCTCATGTGCAATAGAGTTACATTTGATTTAAAAATACCAGCCTATTGTTGACAACTCTTTTCTATGAGTTTTGATTAGCATGTTTTAAAGAATAGCAAAAATTAAATTTAAATATTATTCTGTTTTTAGAGAAGTAAGCAAGAGTCAGCACAAAGCAAGACTGGTGTTTGGGAAATTTTGCACTGACTCAAAAAGAACATGAAATTCAGACAGAAACAATGCTAACGTGTGATTTGTTCTAGAAATGACACACTTACTCTTACAATTCAGTCTCTGTGCGTGACATGTTAGTCACTGAATTGAAGTTAATGAAAAAAACAACTGCTGTTTACATAAAAAATTCAAATGTGGAATCCCTGATCAATTTCAGAGCAGCATATTTCACCGAACACCACAATGATTGCAGATATTTTACTTTTAATCACATCAATCACATCTCGAAACCGCTATTTCTGTGGCACTCATTGTAAAACAAAAACGAGCAAGGTGGTTTCATATTGAATCAAGTTCCTCAATGTGGTTCCTGGTTCCGAGAAGTAAACCTCTAGAGTGAGTAATAGTGAAGGTGCAGGCCTTGAACCAAGACAGTCCAAACTGAGTCAGTTTAGTGGCTCCATGCTGCCGTTCCCAGCCGCCAGTCGACTGCTCTGACTTTCTGTTGTTTTTCTCTAAAATCCCTTCAGCCCATCAAGTTTGCAACTTTCATTCATTCATTTTCCAATCCGCTTTATCCCTTTCGGGGTCACGGGGTTGCCGGAGCCTAACCCGGCTACTCATGGGCGAAGGCAGGGTACACCCCTGGACTGGTCGCCAGTCTGTCGCAGGGGCCACAATCACACACCCATGCACACTCACATTCACACCTAGGGACAATTTAAAGTAACCAATTAACCTATGAAGCATGTTTTTGGACGGTGGGAGGAAGCCGGAGTACCCGGAGAAAACCCACGCATGCACGGGGAGAACATGCAAACTCCACACAGAAAGGTCCCCCAGCCAGGACTTGAACCGGGAACCTTCTTGCTGTGAGGCAGGAGCGCTAACCACTGCGCCACCGTGCAGCCCCTGCAACTTTCTGTAAAATTATATTTTAATGCTTGGGTTATGCATTTCCAGAAGGCTGAGATGTGAAATAATAATACTAAAAAAAAGTTCCATCATGAGAAAATTGCAAACACAACATTATGTTCATCTAAAGTGAACTCACAGCTTTTTCAAAATCTGATTGACAAAAAAGGTTTTGCATCATTGGGTGCCCACAGGAAGTGTCTGTGCTGTGAGCCACATAGTGAAGCCCCCTTCAGATGTCATTTCACATCATCGCTCAATTTTTTTTGGCGTGAAACATTCAGTTGATTTTTCGCAGATTGAATTTTTTGGAAAACTGTGTGGGTGATTATGTCAGTATGTTGATATGTGATTTTCACTATGACTGTCAATGGTGTTCAGGACTGATGCTATCTGTGGGGCAGAATCCACCACAGAAACCATGTTGCTTTCAACTAGAATGAGCCTTGGAAATTTGATGAGCTAATTTGTACTTCTCATATTGTACCTCTCACTTCAGTTACCAGAACAGTGGCTGTGAGTTTCTACTTCAGTTTCTTTATGCGCACTTCTAATATTGCAATAAGATATGCGTGTGTGTTTGCCCTTTTCAGAATATTAACACTTATCTGCAGTCATTTCACAGCAGGCCAAAAAGATAAAAGAACTGCTGGCTAACACCTCTTAAAAAAGAGAAATTGACACTGTCTCAAATAGACTACCAAAAAACAAAAAAGTGGAAATGAAAACACACAACCAATTCTGAGCTGTAATTTCAGTAGTTGCAGATTAACTGTAACTGATGGAAACTGCCCCACCACCCGTCCACAGACCCAACTGACGTTTCACGGGCAGTGATCCGGGCTGGTACCTGCTTTGATCTGTCCATCTCCTCCTCGCCTCCTGCGTTCTGTCGAGCCGCCTCGCTCTGCTCCTCCTGAGCTTTTAACGCACCACAAAGAAGAATTAGACCCTCTTCTATAAAAACCAAATCACTTCAAATGTGTGAAACAAAAACATGAAACCAAATCTACCAAAAAAGATGAAAATGTTTGCATATAATCAGGAATAGCTTGTGCAATTGCACTAACACACTCTACTATCTACACACACAGTAATCTGTAGGACATATTGTCAAGCGAGCGTGATATAAAACCACAGGTTGCAAAACCACTTCCTGCTCAAGAAAACAACCACTTGCATGCTGCACTGTAGGATATCGTAACACTTGATCTACAGTGTTTGTCAATTGTAAAATCGCCTCCAAAATGCACCTGCTAAAGAGGAACTGGTGAAGAAAAGCAGCTTACATAGATTTGAATGAAATAATGATATTTAGTGAACAGGAGGGTTGATGAAAGTTACAAAAAAAATAATGCATTCAATCATCCTTTTCTAATCTGTATTTAAAAAGAAGAAGGGAAAAACATCAATATTCAGCTTCTCGTGCATTAAGATTTTAGGAGAAACTAAAAGATGAATGTTGAAAATCAAAAGCCTTGTAGTGAGGTGTAATTCTGAGAATTACACCTCTTGTCTGCTCAATATCACCCAGTCCTCCTCCCACACCCATATTATTTTTGTGTAAAACCAATATGCTTCTCTTTTGAGATCACTTGTTTCCTTTGTTTGTGGCTTTGACCTTTATTTCTGCTTTCAGTAATCCTTTTTAACTTCATTATTTTAGAAAGAAAAAAACCCAAATAAATCTATTTAAAACAACACCACACTCTAAAACACCCAATTTAATATTATTTTTTAACTTAGAAATCTAAACCCTTACATTTAATGAAATTATATTGTCATCTTACTTCAAAAATATTTAGAGAAATTTTTTTTTTTTCATTTTTCAAATCTAATCAACTTTTCTTCAACAACTCAAAGAAAACATCAACCTGAGTCAAAGCAGGAGCAGTTTTTCTGAACTTTATAACTCTGTGCTAGTATTCAAAGAATATTTAAAAAGTTTAACATTACTGAAAAGGGTCCAAACAGAGAAAATTCATTTTTTTCGTCCTAAAGACAGCAAACAGAACATGAACAACAGGAAAGTTAATCCTCACCCATTGTCAGAAGCTGTTCTCTGGTCTTGAGCTTCACTGTGTTTGCTGACAGTAATTCATGCATCTCACTCTTCTACTCGATACCACGAAATAGGAAGGCATCTCCACAAGACAGTTTCATTGGTTGACTGATGGCATGCTGCAAATGAGGCTGGGAAACTGAGTTTTATCTCCTTTTCTTTTTTTTCACATTCAGGTCTCTCTTGTCTCAGTTTTATCACTGCTTTTTAAGATCAACGTAAACACATTTACTGCTAAGAACTGATTTCTTTCGACATCTGGATACTTTTTTTGGACCATTTATCCACATTTATTTAACAATTTTTTAAAAATATATGAATGAACTTGTAAACACCCATTTTACAATAAAAAACACACTGGAGATGTAAAGCTTGACATGCAGTAAAGAAGAAAAGATCTTTTTGTCAGATATCAAACGCTAAACTCAAAGAAAAGTCGGCTGCAAATACTGGATTCCAATTCAGCAAATTCCATCATTTGGGGAAGTGAAAGAAACCACTCAACCATGTCCAGGTCTGAAGGCGTCGAAGTGTCAGCAGAACATTTCCTGGGTGTCTTCTGAAACGGCGTTTTATAGATATGTTTTGCCTCAAATAAAAAAGGAAGCAAAACAGCAAACCTTACTGTCAACCATTTGTGACAGCTGAGTCAGAGAAGCCTTTTGGCCTGTTAGGGACAACATTTGAGTTAAAAATGTTGTATAGAATCTTACAAATCACTTCCATTTTGGTTTGATGGTGGCACGTTAATGATTTTAAACGTTTTCTTTGAAGGTCATTGTGAAGGAAAGAAACAGCTTGAATTATTAGGTACGGAAGCTCAAAGGTTGAGTGTGTCAGCACATTCTCACCTGGCTTCAGAACAGGTGAGGAACAAACCAGAAAATCTAAATAAGGGGAGGAAGCGGGATTGTATATGTATGGTTCCATGTGCCAGTCTAACCTTCAACAATTTGATTGTGAGGAAAGAACTAAAAGTGATGACTCTGCAGCCATACGCAATCTACTTTTGACGACAACAAATATGATACAGTCCCAAAGAAACAAGGTGTGTTGATGCACAGCAGCAATGCAGGAAATAAGCTGGTTTTATAGGTTAGTCCAACGAAAAAGAAG
Source organism: Adrianichthys oophorus (assembly GCA_036245035.1). Classification (NCBI taxonomy): domain Eukaryota; kingdom Metazoa; phylum Chordata; class Actinopteri; order Beloniformes; family Adrianichthyidae; genus Adrianichthys; species Adrianichthys oophorus. Next base: position 9,843,412 of record BSAI01000189.1, on the reverse strand, counting down.
TTGACAGTGAGTTCTCCTAATAGTAGGTGCATTTGAACAGTTAGAAAGAAAAGTAAATCAAAAAATCATTTTTAAAGATCTCAATTTTATTTATAAGTTAGGAGACGGTGGGAGATGGTTTCAAAACTCGACATCTCCAATTTTAAGGAGCAGAGACGCTCCACTTCATTAAAATAGGCTTCACCGACTATTGCGCAAATACCAAATGGCGGAGAAAATGTACAAGCTCCTTTTTACCCCCCCCCCTCAAAAAAAAAAAGGGTGAAAAAAATGGTTATTTGTTGCTATCATCATATCAAAAGGAACTTTCTTCAAGTTTCCGGCTCTTGAAAATAAGAAAAAGGTCAGATTTTATTATACTAATTCTTTTCTTAAACCTCTAATGTCACTTTGTGGTTCTTTTATTTTTATTGTTTCAGTGAGAGACAGGAACTTTTGAGGTATTTCCCTTCACTTTCCTTCAGCTGTTTAACAATAGGTTGATGTTGTGCGTGACCTAACAGTCTGCACTAAACTCCATCCACGTTTCCCTCATGTTATCTTTGATGTCTTTTAAAGGGGGATGTCCTCCCTTCAAAACATCTGCTGCGGATAGAGAATGACATTTCAAAGTGATTAACATCTAAGTGTCAAAATAACTAAATATGTAAAAGACATTTTTATGTTTTTACATACATTTTTAAGTTTTTCAATATAGTTTCAGTGTGAAAACCTTTTCTTTTAGCAAAATTTAGCAAACTTAAAAGAAGAAAAAAGGATATATAACTATAAAGGGAGGGGATACTTATTTTTTAAAATAGTTTAAGTAAAATAAAATCTGTTTGCACAACCTGTGTGAGAATTTCTTTCTTGTGCGCCTGTAACAAAAGTGAAGATGAGCAAAAAACAGAGCTTTTCAGAAAAAAAAATCCCCAGCAAATCATTTCAGACTTTCACTTACACAAACATTTAGAGATGAGACCAGAACCACCATCTAAATGAGAACAGGAATATTGTGAATGCCGCACACCAAAGATTTCCTCTCTGAAGTGACTCACTTTCTTGGGAACAAATTGCAAACATGCAGCTCGCACCGAAGGTTGGCCATCACACAAGAGGCTTGAAAGGGCAATTTAAAAGCTGTGTTAGATTTGCTTTGAAGGAAAAAGAAAACAGGTACAGTAACCATCATCTTCTCATTAGATTGGAGGATTTAACTGAAAGATGCAAAGGCAAGAGGTATAACTGATTTTCGAGAGAAAATGAAACCTATGTCTTAAGAGGTAAATTCCCCAGCTGTTGCCTCATTCCAGGAAATCATGTGAAGGGAAAATACTGAGCCGGTGTGTACATCTGATTTCCTGTTAACCCTGTGAAAAATCCCTCCAGGCTCTTTCTGCTGACAGATTGTTATTCTGCCGTATTTGAAAGATGAAATACGAAGACCCACACAGTTTGTTTCTTTATTTTGATTCTGGAGAATGTGTGCATGGCAACAGACTATGCAAAACAACCACACAAATGCCCGATTCTATGCAAAAAGAAAAACAAATCAAAGATTTTTTTGAGACTTGAGGGAGGGTGGGAATCTCTGAGAAACACAAAGTTGCATAAAGTGTACTTTCAAGCGGCTATGGCTCAGCGGCAACTCCCGCCCTCCATCTCTGATGGCACTATATACCACAGGGCTACCAGGGCTTTATTATACAGCTCCAGCTCTGGATTTGAATTGAAATAAATGCAGACGTATGTGTTCCTCATTTCAGTCATTCCCTGAAAAGTTACGTTTGTTGAAAGGATGTGGTTCAAATGAGGAAGAACTTGCACTGAGAACGGCTATTTATTCGCATTTAAAAATGGAACTGACGCCCTGCCCTGCTGAAGACACTACCCACAGCGCGGTGAGGATTGTTTCTCTATTTAGATAATCACTTCAGCCACAGTCAGATCAGTACATGTTTGAAAGTCACACAGGAGGTCGATCACAAAAAACAAAAAAAGAATATTTCAGTCTGCCGGTAAAAAAAGGCAAAAATCAAGGCAAAGAATTAGCTGCTTCTGGTAACACCCTTTTCATTTTCATTTCCTGAAAAATGGACAGGGACAATGCTACAAAGGATCACCAAGTTACACCTGAACATAAACGGAAGCCACTTAAGGAATGGGAACGAGAAGATGTTTTACAACTGAAGGCTTTAAAGCTGATGTGATGGAATGAAGGGTTGCAGAATTATGGGATGGCCTCAGTTCCCTCTGCAGAGCCGCCAGTTTGTGAAAACATCAATTTAATGGAAACTTAGACTTGAAATATTAAAGGATTTTGAAAGCTTCTGGTCCACATTTACCACCCCATGTGTGTTGCTCCACAACCTGAAGGCTTGTCTACTCCCTTTGAGCCTCCTACATGTGTATGGACTGACAGTGCAGCGTGTGCTCCTTTGCTGCAGAGCTCCTCTGGGCTTGGGGGTTGAGAAGGGTCGGCACGCGTAGGGTTAAATAAGCTCCACGTAGTTGGCCGGGAACATTCCGAAATGGCCATCGGGGCCAAAGCCTCGCCACCACCCTTCGTCGATCATCTCAATGCCAGTGATGATTTCGTCTGGGTCGAAAGAAATTTCAGTTTCATCCGCTGCAAGAGAGGAAGCAGTGTTGCATCAGTACAGCCACTACAAGCTTCTAAAAATAACCATGAAATTCAAGCAACCACTCGATTATGATCAGTTACATTTCTACCAAAGCAGCCAATAAAACCAGTAAAAGGCTGCATTAAATAAGGCATTCGCTTAAAAATTAATGGAGACATTTTTCTATTTCAAAATAAGCCAACAGTAAAAATGGAAATTCCTAAATTGGTGACCAGTATTGTGCATGTGCAGACTGGATTAGATATAATCTGCAGAGAATTAGCAGCAGAACCACATTCTGAGTGTTTTTAGCAATCGTCTCTGCTGAAAGAGGTAAACGTGACCGTCATTTGGATCTTTCTGCTGTAGAAGAGCTCATGCAATCGTGAGGTAAACATGCCTCCATCTTAACCTTGTTACTGACCTATACATCCCTCCTGGTGGTTGGAGCCAACATTTCATATTAGCTTCTATGCTTTATTATTCTGGCTGCACATTTTTTAACCCATCACTGCTGCTCACCAACATCCCCTTTTACTTCCTCTCCAGCAGCTACTCAGCGCTAAACACAGCGCTAAAAATGTAAGGGGAGACAGCTCAACAGTTACAGCAAATGCTACACAACCACAAGGTCCACAGCGCAATTTCCGCTAACGTTTTAATATATCATACCCAGCGTTGTCACTCCATGTTTCCTATGAGCTGCTTTACTCTCAGCTGTCTGAACCATAGTTAGAATGAAGAGAGATTTGACTATCTTATTCTGTTCTAATTTTGCCAGAAAGGTCCATCTGGGATGAACAAGGAGGTTTTGTTTTTATAAAAAAAACACAATCAATATTTGGTGGACCACTCTGGGGTTTTAAGACTCACTTAAAAAAGCCCTAAAAACTCCAAACTCACCAGCCTGATAGTCGTACAAAGCTCTAGCGCAGATGCCTCTGTCAGACGAATCTGCCGTCACACTGTAGGAGCTGCTGTCCTCCACCTAGGGGGGAAAAAAAAAGTTGCTGACTAAGCATGTTACAAACTTCCACACTTCATTGTTTTATTTGGTCAAGCTCCAGTGTTCTTCCTCCTCCATGTTTTTAAAACGGTTTCCCATTCAGTTCTTTTATGGAGGTGCTTTGTGTCTAATGCAGTTTAAAAATAAATAAGTAAATCGAGCAACAGAAAACTAAAAGGTGGAATTAAAACTAAAGTTGCGTCAACATGTACTGCATCTGTCCTTTGCCACTTCCTCTTACTATCTACTTTTTCTTCAAACTTCTGCTGTTTCAAAATGACCCCTTTAGTACGGTGGCCGAGACCCGCCATTTTAGACAAAAAAGTAACTGTGCAAACAAAAACAAAAAAATAAGAACTGTAAATAAAAATAAACTATTTAGCAAATAAAGTTAAAAAAAAAAAAGTACACAGTAGTATTGAGCACAGCTTGATTTAAACTGGTCCATCTGCAGTGCGTCTTGGTTGTGTTAACACAAAAATAATTAAATGTACGCAGGAGTTCTATTTCCAGTCAGTTAATGCATCGATTTTGTGGTAAAAAGAGGGAGAAACAGGAAACAGGTCTGTGGTTTCAAAATAAAAACTTCCGTTATAACTCAACATAAAACAATACCATTTTATTTCATATTTACTGTGCCCACGCGATTACACATTAACACTGCAAATAACCCCACGGACCACGGACATCTAAAGTTTAATTTTGAAAGTACAAAAACACAATATAATTTGTGACACAAAGAATACAATTTATAAGGACTCAGTGAGGAAGGAGAGGGGATGTGGCCTGATTGCTAAAGTTTTGGATGTTGAAGGAAAAGACACAGGGATGGCAGGACAAATTACTCCTCCAGGAGTCAGGGGGGGAGGGGCAGACAGGAGGCGCAATTATGTCATTGTAATCTAACTGATGGTTGTGAGATGGACTCCCCACGCAACACAACGTAGATGCACCAGAGCCGGACTACTGTAAATTCAGTTACTTTCTTGTTAGTTTTCTAATTCTTACCCGTTTTTTATTTTCTCCTTCTCACTGTGGAGGTAAAAACCATCCCTAATAATCCACTTCTGTTGTGGCTTTTTTCACTTGCAGTATTTTTTTTAAATTGCAATATCATATCTTTTTATTTGCAGCAGTGTTTCTTTTATTTGCTGTGCTTTGTTTTTGTTTGCAATTACTTTTTTTGTAGCGATGGCGAGTTTTGGCTGCCGTACTTTAGATCTAATATTAAACTGTTTACATTGGATATAAAGTAAATGAAACAAACTGACTTTATGTAAAGCTACCAGTAAAAATTTGCCAAAAGTGTAACCAATTTAAATTGAGTTTTATATGGTATGGACAAAACAGTTATTTATAATTGAGCTGCTGGTGTTTACTTTTTGTAATGATTCAGTGATACTTTACACTCTTCGCAAAAAAAAACCCCCGGATATTTTAAAGTAGCACAACAAAGAGACAAATGTCCAAAAGCAAAACTGCAGAAAAAGCTAATTTTAAAAAACACTGATCAACTACAAAGACTGCAAATGATAGAAAACAGTGTGCAAAACACACTCACCTGAGCGGGCTCTTCATTAGGCGACTCTTGAACATATGAGTTGGTGTCGGGCACCTCTTCTAAGGGAAAATACAAACCAAAAAATGTGAGAACAACAATCGAGAATTTCCTACCAACTACTGATCATGTTATAAACTTCTACCAGCAGATGGCAGCAAAGATGAAGTGCAAAAAAAAAAGGAGAAAGCTCTGTAACTGTCATTTTTAGAAAAAGGTACCACAGAGTATTGAGCCAACATAAAAGTAGAAAAAATTTAAAACTATATGAAAATAAAGTCATAAAATTCGAAGAGAAAAGTCAAAATTTTACCAGACTTAAAGAGTCAAGAAAAAAAAGCCATGGTTTTAAAAAAAAAAATAGAAACTTTATTAAAGTTAATTTGAATATTTACAAAAAAAAATAAAGCTGATTCAGTGAGATTCTTAAGCAGTGTGAGGTCCGGCTGATTTCTCTGACTTGTCTCCCATCATAAATTAAACAGATGATGTTCGATAGTCTTTGTTGAAAATTTTTAAAAGCTAATTTTACTTTATTTTCCAAAACGCATGACTTTTTCCTTGTACAATTGGAACTTTTTGAGGCATTAACTTCATTCTCATAACATGTAAACTTTTTTTTCATAACTGTATGAATTTTTTCTCAAAATTGTACAACTTTATTCACATAAAATGTAAACTTTTTTCTCAAAATTACGACTTTATTCTTGTGCATTTTTTTCTTGTTCCTAATTTATCGCAGCCCTAATACGCCATTGTAGAAAAGTGGAGGAAAGAGTGGAGGAACAAAAAAAAAAAAAGCTCATGAACGACAAGTGAAATGAGCTCCCACCTTTCCACTGCTCCTGGGGGGCTGCCTCCTGCTCATCATCCACAACAGGCTCTTATCACCCAAAACACAGGCACAGACATGCATGAACAGGATGGATGAACATTCACAGCATTCACCTCTGAATTATGAGTACAAAACACAAAGTGATTCCAGAAAACGAAATAAAAACAGGATTTTTGAAGGAACATGAGTAGAATGACAAACAGGGATGATGGTGAGAATGAATGAAACACTGAGCGTTAGTGTGACCAGAGTGTGATGCCCAGAATGCTGCGCAGTCATTTAGTGTGTGTTTTTGTGTATGGTTTTAGCTCACACCTGTGGCATGGACAGGAGAGGCGGAGCGTGCTGGCACAGCAGAAGGAGAAGCTTGGCGCTGAGGTGAGCTGCTTCGCTCAGATTTAAACGCTTGCTCAGACAGAAAGGGGCTTTGAAGTCGCCCTGACCACAGACGTACATTGACCCAGAAGACATGCAGACATATGAAGAAGGAAAACAAAGAGCTGAAAGACTGAGCAGAAGGAGGAAACCGTGTTATATAGACAGAGTCAAGTATGAGACAAACCAGACGCTGATGTAAAGTTCCAACTCAAAGACAGAATAAAAAAGAAAGGACAGCTCGATCTGTTACCTACCAAACAGCAGAGAGGCTAAAAGCTCTGCAGGTAGATTGGATGAAAGCATGTTAAGAGAAAGAAAGCAGGTTTGTAAGGAGGAATACCTGGCTGGGGGCTACTAGTGGCTGCCGGAGGCATGTCTGAGTCACTGGGAGTTATTCCCCGCTCTCTTTGCTTGAACATCTCTCTGGGGTTCACAGCACGCTTAGAGATGAGGGACGCAGCTTCCTAGAAAGGAAGACATGAGCAATGCAAAAGGTCAAAGTTTGCATTATGTTGAGAGGATTAAAAAAAAAACATCTGATCTGATTTTATGTGAAATATTCAAAGAGAAGAAAGATGAAGCATGAAGTTTGAAGAGAGAAAAAGGCTTCAGATTGAGTCTTTTCTAGAGGGGGGGGGGGACTCACATTGACCTTCTCCACAGATTCACCCCTCCTGACTGCTTTCCTCTGGGTTTCCTCCTTCTCCTGCTGCTCCTCCTGATTAGGTTGATACTGATGATTGCACTGATGGCATGTACTACCTTCTTAAATTATACATTTACATGAAATCCAAACTACCAAATGTCTTTTTTTTTTTTAAATCGTATAGGACTGCAGCATCACTAAACACCCATTTTTATTGTTTCTGTTGAGCTACGTTCACACCAGCTTTTTTTCCACACCAGTTTCAATGTTAAGTCAATGTAGAGATGCAATCAGAGGTCCTGCATTTGAGCATTAGGCACAGTCTGGCAGCGTTTCAGGCGTTGTAGCGCAGACAGAAACAGGCTCAGATATCTCAACTTTGTAGATGAATTCAGCTTTGGCCTGTGACATGTTGATGTGATCAGCGGATGGAGGACAAAACCAACATGGAGGAGAATGTGATTGTTGCCGTTTGTGCTCATCCTACATTTTTTGATGATGTTCTTATTTACATCGAGACAATAATTAAAAGATTTAATTAATTAATTTGACAGTAGCTCCTCCCACACGCATCAGGTTAAGTAACACATTTTTGGACAAGCGTCCAGCCACGGATTTGACGCACATTGAAAGAGAGGCAGCGTACGCAGATTTGAGGCGTGAATCGCGTTGAGTGTGAACGTAGCATCAGTTTACATGTCACAGGTGAAAATATGAGCACAGAGACTCACCCACTGTTGTTTGTCCTGCTCTTTACGTTCAGCTTCCAGCTGATCTTGGTACTTCCTGAACAACAGAAAAAAAAGAACAATTCAGAGTCCTGTAATGAATTAACAAGCAAACATTTTTTTAATCATTTTAAATCGGGGGGCAGCCTACTTCTGCTGTTGGATTTGAGAGGCCCTCTCCTTGTCTCGTTTCTCCCTCAGTGCAGATTCTTTGGCCTCTCTGTCTTTTCTCTCCTTTTCCAACTGCTGGCGCTCCTGCTCTGCCTTGCGTCGCTCCTCCTGCCGGCGTTTTTCCTCCTCTTTCTGTAAGTTTACAGTTATCGTGAGTTCAATATTTCAATAAAATTGCAAAATAAGCTTAAAGTCTGCATGAGGAAGTTGAAGACTGTAAACATTACATGGATCATGTAATAAATGTAAAATGCAAAACTAAAACTGTACAGGGGTGAAATACTGACTCAATAGTACCAAAGAAGAAGCTTTAGAAGTCTGTAACCGATGCTTCATGAATACTTAGTGTTTTATGGTGTTGTTTTTTTACCTCAGCCTGTGCCCAGAAGTTGTCTTTATTTGTTTTCCGGATTTCTGACATGGCATTGGTTTTCTGGTACACGGAGCCCTGAAGAAAGAGATACAACTTCTTATGCCTGAATGTGCAGAAGTACGGTCAGAGTATGGAGAACACAGTTATGGAGGATCTCATGCTTCGTAGTTCACACTTTATATTCCACAAGTACAAATCTCACGTGTTCTTCTTTTTCTGCAACTTCACATTCAGTTTTACATGTGTGATTTAGAAGCTAATTTAGAGGCCACCAATGTCAAACATAAACAAAACTTTTCTCCACTTTGGAAGTGTTGATCTCTATTATAGACAGGCAAAACCAGAGCTTACCACGGGCCCCTGAGGGCCACTGTCCTGAAAGCGGCTGGAAGTTTCCTTGTGGAAGCTGTAGTTGGCTCCTGATGCTTTAGCGACCTTTTGCATGATAGCTTCAGGCTCTACATCCTCCTCTGCTCTTGCATTTATTGTAACATGGGCTCCCTGAAAATGCATGAAAGATAAAAATGGAGTTTGTGTCTAAAACACCAGGAAGCTCCTTTAATAAGCATGCAGTTAACAAATATGAAAAAGTGAATAAATGCATGCAGTTTCAGGTCAGGGAGAGAAGAACTTCAGACAATGATAAAGAAGCTCATGAAGTGTCAAGAAAATCATAATCTATTTAAGTGGCCAAGCTAATAACAGATAATGATGAGAATGCTGACCAGAACTAGAGTTTGCAGAAAGTCTGATTCTATTTTGGATCATTTGTTGACAATTTAATATCACCATATGTAAAAATAATAAAGGATAAAAAAAACCACACAAAAATACTCAAAGGCTATTTTGGAAAAAAATTACAATATTGTGCAACTACATTGTTCTCTCAGCTTTGCTGTGATTTGTGAGCTGCAAAAAAAGAAAAAGATATTAATCAGTTTATGTAAACTTTAATAAATACAATCTTCAGGGATAATCCATTTAGAGCTCAAGTGTAGTCCTGCTGTGACTAAATGTATTCTAGGAAGACATTGATAAAAAAAATTCTAGATATAAAAAGGAAAAATCTTCAAGACTGGCACAAAAATATTCATTGACATTACAAGGAAAAACTAAAATAGACACACTAATAATTAATTTAAAGGAAAATAAACTACAACAGAAATTAAACTGCATTTTGTTACCTTCAGAAAATTGGCAATGGAAAGAACGTGATTTGCACACATTCCCTTCCTGGCATCATTTACTCCTTCTCCAGTCTGTAACAAGAGAACAGAAATTTTACGGATTCTGGAAAAAGCCCACAAGCAAAACAACTCCATGTAAAAGTGTGCACGTACCCAGTTGATGAGGACGTATTTGGGCAGACCAGAATTTGGGTCCTGAACTCTGCAGAAGGCGTACATCACTTTTCCACTGTTGAGTTCCTCAACCAACTCTTCCAGTCCTCCATCTTGACATTTCAACAAAGTGGAATAAAAAATAAAAACTAAGTGGTTTCTGTGGTTTGTTGTGGCTCTCTGGGTATGTCTCCCCTTTGCAAATGATCAGTTTGGAAAGCAGAGGTCAGCAGTTCTTTTGTGGTGATTATTGCACCGCTTCTACTGTATGCCAACAATAACATACGCTACCAGTCAAAAGGTTTAGAACACTCCAATGTTTTCAGGCTTTTATTGTGAAAGGTTTTGAGTTTAAGGTCTTGCTGCACCTTGAAAATAAAATAGTGGGGAATAAAGACTGGAGTTAAAGAAAGAACTCAGCTTGCATGCAACTTTTACACATTAAAGTAGCCACTTTTACAGCTGAACTACAGTCACTGCATCCCTTCTTCTATATTCTTTTGAAAGTTCTTTCCAGCCTCCAGCAGAAGGTCCCATAAATGTGGGAAATGCGCAACATGTTGGTTGCTCTGCTTTCACTTTGCTTCCCCAAAGCAGCTCAAATGGGTTCATGTCTGGAGTCTGTGCTGGCTGCTTCATGTTTTTTCCCCTCAGAAGCTTGGATTTCAGTTTTGTGTCATTATCTTTTTGTCCAGTAGGACGAACCCCTGATCTACTTGGAACATGTCAGGGGAAATTTTCTTGATGCATAATTTTGCTGTAGCTGCCTTTGTTCAGGTGTTCCTTTTTTAACCTTTTACAGATTGCAAATTAATTTTAAACCATATGTATCGAATTGAAAAAAATGACTGATAAAACTTTTGACAAGTAGATACATTTGATAACATCATGTAAAAAGGTTCTTTAAAAAAAATAAATAAGGAAAAACATAGAAATGACTTGCCTCCTTTCTCTGCCAAACGGATGTCATTGCTGTTTCCCTCATAGGTGAACAAGGCCCTGCAGGAAACATATTTGTCACATCTGAACTGGAAATGTTTTGTAAACCAGTTTGAAGAAAGTGTGACGGTAATGCCCTATTAAGACAAGCTACTTTCTTCTGAAACAATAGAAGTATAAACAGCTGTAATCTTTACGTTAATCAGAAAATTCAGTAATCTTTAAAAGGCTTCTCAATGCTGCGCAAGTTAGAATTCCACCAAACATATCTTTGCTTTTAAATGCAAAATAAGAACAATGAACCATTTTTTGAGTTGTAAGTCTTAACTAGAAAGCTCACAATAGTGAAGAAAAAGGTTGTTGAACAGTGGGTCCAGCCAGATCTGCCGATTGCAGCGTCAAATACCAACACCAGCTGACATATACTCCAACACTAAATGTATCATTTTGGATCAAAACATTTTTAACACCATTTGTTAATGCTGTAACTTCTACTCAGGGATGAATGATAAGATAAGGCTTTCTTATGAAATATTTGAATAAAAAAAACTTCAATGATAACTAAGCAACAGCATGTTTTGAGTCCTATTTGATCCACAAATTTGGATTCAGTTATAAGGATGATGATTGGTATTGATAACCCTCATGGTAAGCTTTATTTTCAGCCATTTGGACACGCACGTCTTTACATTTGAATGAATTTTGGTTGTTGAACGAAGTGTCCAAGCCATTTGCATTAATATTTCTCATCGGTCAAGACAAGGATCTGATAGGCCACTCAATTTGAAGTTTCCCGGATTAAAACGGCTTAAGTTTAGGAACTTGAACGTCAAAATGAGGGAATTAAAGAATAAATCATCCCCAATCTACTCTAACCTTTTTTTCCTGAAACGCGTGCATGTATTTCTAAAAGCAGGTTATGAGACTCTTACATAAAATGAGTAGATTTTTTGACATATTTCCAGTCAGCTCTTCTCCCTGAGGGATCAGTCTTTTGCTTTATTTAATTAGGGTCACCATTAAACACGCCAGCTGTCTGCAACAGGTCTTTACTCGCAGGAATATACTTCGTCTAATGCATGACAATTTAACGAGGAAGTATGTAGATGTTGGAACCGTCTAACTTCTGATAGCTTACCAGGAAGTGGGTGGTTCAGCTAGCAACTTGCCTTGGGTAATTCCATAGCATCAAAAAATGAAATATAATAACTAATAATTTCTCAAAACAACTTTTACTTGAAGCTAATTATAAACCAAAAACACTATTTTCGACCGTTTATATTTCACATTATTTTAACGATTAGAGAAAAAGAGATTGACACCCTACATCACCTAAAATAATTATGCTAATTTAAAAAAAAAAAATCACCTAACTTTTTTTTTTTTTAAATACACAAAGTATGCCAGAGTTTTAAATGAGTATATTTGTAACTGATTACATCTCTTTAATTAGGTGAACTTATTTGCCCAGTGAGTCAGAGCTAGCACTGTAGCTAGCAAACCGATTCTGTCGCTTTAAAAAAAATGTAGCTTCTTACCAGTTCGTGTTGGATTTTTCGTCCACCACTTCTTTGTATGCAGCTGTCAATGCTGGTCCGTTTTTGCTGAGATTTACTGACATGGTTCGCCTCAGTTCAACTAGCCAGCTAGCTATCCGGGGAGCGCCCTTCCTACAGGAGGAGCGGCGATGATGATACTGACTTTCAACTCTGACTGTGACGCCATTCCAGCTACGTTTCATCGGGGATTCCTCTTTTAAACACCATCATCTCCTGATAGCACGGTTCTTATGTCGTTTTGTAATTTCATGAATGAAAAAGATTGATATTGTTTGTCCTACGCATAATTAAAACACACAAATATATCACTTAAGCTAAATAAAACTATGTTGATTTGGTGTGAAGCTACAGTTAAAGTTTGCACCGCTCACCCCGCAAACGCCGTGTTGCTTAACGAGTAGACCCGCGAACCGCTCAGGTAAATGTATCAGTACATTTTAATTAGAAAAGAAAAAACAAAACAAAAAATACATAAATACAAAATAAATAAAACAACAACTCGTCTTCTTATAACTTTGAATTATTTTCTTATTAACCCCTCACCCCCACCCCAATCTTACAACACTAAAGAAGGAAAAGTCATTTTAAAAATAAGGATAACTCAAAAGACTTAAAAATTTTGGGAAAATTAATACTTTTTTACCATCTTAAATTCAAAGTTAAACATTTAAAAGTGTTCATTTATGAATTTTAAATGAGTTATATACAATCATGAATACATTTTAACATAAATTAATATGACACTCATACATTAGTGCATACATTAAATTAGGCTTCTGTAATATTGCAGAAATATTCATTGACTCAAATAAAATACTGAATTTATTCCCCTGACAGCTGCAACAGTTGAATAATGTTTCTGTTACTAAATTATATTGTTTCTAATGAAGGAGCTGTTTTTAAAACCAGTCAGTTGTTAGACTTCTTTATTCAAAAATAAATAAATAAAATAATCAAATTCAAAATCTTTTTAAGGGGGTGCATAAGAAAGAAAGAAAACATGCAATTAACACAATCAAAAGTAATTAGTTTCATAATTCATTGCGTCAAATGATTCCAACCTACTTTAATTTTTTAACAGATAAAAAAAATTTAATCTTGTTCTTCTTTTGCATCATCAATTTGAGTTTAAAGAGTTTGAAACCTATTTTTGCTTTAAAATCAGCCCATCTTTGATTTTCTTTAATCTTATCTCCTGTTTAGGCTATAATAACAGCCTGCTGAGCACAAAGCCATTTCAGAAGAATTTTTTGATGACACATCCACAACTGAAAGGACAAAATGGTTGCATGGATGTATTGATCAAAAGAACCATATCAAAAAGATCTCTTCAAATCTCGTTATGGTCGCTGTTGTAAATCCATCCAGATCATATTTGTAATGAGAAACAGGTGCCATCATCAGTCACACTAAAATCTTTAAGTTTTAAGTGTTAAAATATTTAAATGTCAGAAACATACCTTTAAATAAAACGTTTTTTTTTTTTTTGGTAATATTTTATTTTCAGAATGTTGACTTTTTGCTTCTAATACATTTCACCCAAAGACAATGATTTGTAACACACACATACACACACAAAACAGGAATTCTATCTCCCTGGTATGACGCTATTCTTATAAAGTAAAAAAAAAAAGCTTGGGAAGGAGGGATAAATTTCATGTGTGAAAATTATTTAAAATATTAGTTATGTTATCTTTCCTCATCATCTTGTCATAACTAGTTACAGCTCATGTGATTATTTCTTGTATGGAAATTCAGAGTACATCAGACCTGTAATACAATACTTTACATAGTAGTTTAAATGACGCGCTTCGAGCTGGGCAAAGTATGAGAAGCACTTTTTATAAATAAAGTTTGACTTGAAATTGTTTTATACCGGTTGAGGCTTTTCATAAAATTTCATACAAGGGTGGTTTCTCTTTTATTATGACACAACAGATATATTTATCTTTATTTTAATACCAAGCAGACTTTTTGTTTTAATCTTTTCAATAGTCATATTTCTTTCTGAAAGCTTCTACTCATACCCTCTCACTAATAACCAAGTTTGGGTCTTTATAAGTAAAAAATAAAAAAAAGACACTACAGACAAAAACCAGGATGACTTTTATTCTTGTTATAACAATGTCTGTTACTACTCAATACTGTTTGAATACATGTATGTTGATGGCAGTCAAAACAGTTCAATTCCAAACTTTTTAATTGTCTGGAGTAATAGTTCTGCATTCAGACTAATTCACAAACTGGTGCCATTCCAATTGGGTTTTCAATTTCGTTTCACATTTACAGCCCTATAGGCAGAGTTACAGTCTATGACACATCGTCTAAAAATACAAAATGAGGGTTAAGGCTAGAAATTTTGTCTGAGGTGTTAGGCAGATGAATCGTAGTGAAATCCCTGATGCCTGAAAAAATGGCTGTGAAAAGGTTCTCCAGAGTGCAAAGCATGTCGATCTGCCCATGTAAACCCGACCAAGCCCACTGGACAGGGGAAGTCCATGAATCATGACTTGCATTATGAACTCAAGCTGCATTCAAGTGTCCAGATGAACAACCGTTAATGCACATTGACACTGAATTAACTGCAATATATCTAGGATTTTGAAGCTTTTGCATTCAGACCAAAAAAAAGAAGCATTTCAGCATACTGCTTTAGAGGAGAAAAAAAATGGAATTGACATTTGCTTCTGCAGCTATTACTGACGAAAAAAACGTACATACAGAAACTAAATCATGTTATTTCTTCAATAAAAATTCTAAAAAAACCATCAAGCTCAACTATTTTCTGAACTGAATTCTCTGTAGCCTCAATAAAAAAGATCCAATAATTCCCTTTATGTTGGCAGCATCAATTTTTTTTAAGTGACAACTTACATACATTTTCCTGCAGTTACAATGAAGGTATTACATAATTCACATGTTTATTACATTATTATTACATGTTCTCTTCTTATGAACCAAATGAGGGGAAAGCGTTTAAACTGAAACATTTAATAAAACAAAATGTGTAAAACACAGATTTTACCATGTTCTGTCCAAATGGAAGAGAAAACCTGCAGACCCCTTTTATATATTGGAGATAAAGTATTTAAACAGTTTACTGCATTTTCCATAACTATAATTGACTAAAAATAAGTTGGCTCTGGAAGATGCCAAGTATTTTTAAAGCCCCCACCTTCAAAACAAGGAATTGTGATATCAGAGGTCATTTCATCTAAACAAAAGACTACCAGAAAGCTAAGATTGTGATGTTGTTCCAAAGAAAAATGAAAATGATGGAGACCTGGATAAAAATAAGAAAGCTTTCATTCTTACTAAGCATGACTGCAACTCGATGCTTGTCTTTCATGGCATTTGCAGAAAAGAACTCTCTAAATAGTCAGGCTTTTATTGAAAGAGGCTTCATAACATGGGCCCTGGTCTTCTCTTCCACCTGGGTCAGTGCACGTTCAAGGCTGATATGATTAGATACCTGAGTAACTGTACTGAGGAGGCAAACAGCTAAGCTTCATGCCAAAAGGTAACTATGTCCATGGCAACACATTAGTAGTGAAATGACTGCTGTATACGGTGTGTGATGAACATACCACTGATGACTGCTCGCCATATATGAGGAGGAAATAACGTGTGTAAGGAAGGAACGTGGGTCTTCGCCCACCACAGCAAACCCTAGGCTTTTTGGCAGCCCTCCAGTGTTTTCACGGCATGGATGTTCAGAAGCCATTCCTGATTAACATTTCACATTGTTTCAGGGTAGAGACAGTTAAGTGCCAACAGATAAGCTGCTGGTAATGGCACCGCACCATTTTGCACTCACAAAGGGAGAAACATTCTGTCTCAATTGCACATACACCAAAAACGGAACACAGAAAGGCCTCTAAGTACATGGAAACACAGTCAGAAAGACATCCAGTGCGACGCCGATGGTGCTCTCTAAAGCAATGGAGATCAGGTCTCCTCAAATCAAATCGTTTGCATCCCAGGAGTACAATGACCTGACACAGATACAGAAAATGAAGCACGTGAAATTGCAACAATGATGATGACAATGGCATGAGTAGATGGTTTTGAGTCTTGAGTGTGGCTTCTAGGGGACGGAGGAAATTCCGGTATTCCGTGTAGGAGTGCTTTAAAGAGTCTGTCGGGTCCTTCTCGGCAGATCCAGTTATGAAAAACAGCACATGGTAGTAGATCAGCACACAAAAAGCCCACTGGCACTGTACCTCACTGAGGGTTATTGTAACTATTTTATTTGTATGTTTGTTTTCCCCTTTGTTGCTCATTTGGTTCTTTTGTTCTCAACTGTGTTTTGATATTGCTGGTGTTTTCACATTGCATACTTTTGTGTCCATTCTCTTGCTAACTTGTTGTACCTGTAAGAAAAACAAGTTTTTAAAAAGTTTTGAAAGATTTTGGGTATAAAATGAAATAATATACTCTTTTCTGGGCTTTTAGAAACACACACACACACATATATAACTAATATATTATTAAATCACTCCTGTCAAAACCTCTTTCATGACATCAGAGAGAACTTATTTAAAGGTGTAAAAGCCGTGAGTGTGGTGTTACCAAGAAGCAGCGCTTACACTTTCAGACAGGCTTGAAAACCAAAGTAACTGGGTTTGTTTTTAGAACAAAATAGTTCCTGTTCAGTCCAGAGTAAAACAGTGCTTCACGAGAGACAGAAACACAATCCAAACTTCTTTTTTCTCTGTAAGACTGATGAAAACTCATTCATTAATTTTCCAAACCGCTTTTCCCTTTCGGGGTCACGGGGTTGCCGGAGCCTAACCCGGCTACTCATGGGCGAAGGCAGGGGACACCCCTGGACTGGTCGCCAGTCTGTCGCAGGGGCCACAATCACACACCCATGCACACTCACATTCACACCTAGGGACAATTTAGAGTAACCAATTAACCTATGAAGCATGTTTTTGGACAGTGGGAGGAAGCCGGAGTACCCGGAGAAAACCCACGCATGCACGGGGAGAACATGCAAACGCCACACAGAAAGGTCCCCCCATTGGTGACACTGTTTCCAGCCAGGTCCCCAGCCAGGACTTGAACCGGGAACCTTCCTGCTGTGAGGCAGGAGCGCTAACCACTGCGCCGCCGTGGAGCCTTATGAAAACTGTATTTTTATATTGTTTTATTTCATATTTGAGATCAGAATTAAAAAGGAGCTTTAGCTTGACAACAAGCATAATGGACATGTGAAACTTGCTGTACATTGATTGGCCAATTGCAAACCAGTCACTGATTACATGGTGGTGCATACCAAAGAGTGTGATTCAACCAAAATCCTAGATGTGTCTACATTTATTTACTTTCTTGATCTCTTTGGCAGGTGCATGTAATGCATAATTTCTCTATTGTTGTTGAGAATAAACCGACTGAAAATAAAATGACAGAATTTGGCAAAACTTTGTCTCAGACTCACTTTTCTCTGTCAGCTTTGTACGTATGGGCAATCTCTGGTACCAGTGGGTCATCTGGATTTGGATCACAAAGAAGAGAGCAGATGGACAATAAAACTGAAAAAAAAAAACAAAAAAAAACAAGAAGACATTAGACAGCTGATAGGAACTTTAAGTGTTTCCTAAAAGGAAGTTATTTATTATGTCCCAAAGCAACAACGTTAACAGAAATGTGTGTGTACATATTTATATATATCTATATATTTAAAAAAGAACTTTTCAATACGAACTTAAAAACTTTTTAATGCATATAATAAACTCATAGAAATTAATTTGTCCTAAACATTATATTCACAAATAAAAAATAAAAAAAATCACAATATTTGGTTTTGCTAAATTCCACTTGTCATTATGAAATACTCAGAACACAAATATATAACTTTTCTTTTTTTTTTTTAAAATTAACTCTTACCTTTGGATACTGTGAGTGCCGGCGACCACTGTGACCTCAGTATATCCAGACAAATACTTCCGTTACTGTTGATATTAGGGTGGTAAATTTTTGTTGTAAATGCAACCTACACAACAAAGGAAAATGAGACAAAAGTTACAGACCTGATGAAATCAAATGAAGTACATATTGTGCATTATTATTTGAAAACAGAAACACACTTACTTTGGGTGGCTTGAAAGGATAATCTGTTGGGAAGTGAATGGTGAGAAAAAACACTCCACTTTGATATGGGCTATCGCTCTGTTAAAATAAGAATTAAAAAAAGCAGTGACCACTTCATGTTTTGTTTTTCTTATCTAACTTTATTAGAGTTAACTTTAGTTCAGGTTTGTACTACTTACTGGACCCATTATTGTTGCCTGCCAATGAAACACTAAAGAGATAAGCACAAATATTACTTGATTTTTTTCTGCTGTACTTGCAATTTTAAATTTAATACAGTATGATACATAGAATAAACACATACTGTAAAGGGATAAAACATTTTAAGGGCTTACAATCATCTCCAACAGGTCCAGCAGAGCACTGGGCAGGGGGATCCCTCTGCAGGTCTGAGAGTTCCTGAAAGAAATTGATTAAAATTGTACATTTAAGAAAAGAAAAAAAAAAAAAAACTTTCTTTCTATAAAATAGCTATTGAATTTACATATTGGTCAGGTGAATAAGTAAGAATTCAGTTGTTTCTAAACCTTCGATAATGATGCAGATACATCAGTTACATATTGTTTATTTTTTAGATATTTTCCTAAAAAGCTTTTTGGAAAAGTTACACAAAGACAAAAGGCCAAAACACCATGAAAGACAGCATGTAAATAAATCTACATGTTAATGAATCAACTCAAGCAAAACAATGTGACTTTCTTAGATTTTTTTTTTTTTTCGAAAAAATAACATTTTATGTATTCCCCATCATTTCCCCTGGTTGATATTAAGTACTTTTTATGTCAAGTTCTGATTAGCCCATTGATCTTAAACTACAGTTTTTTCTAACTTAATTATATAGTCTATAAAAAGAGCCAATGAAAATGAAGTTAGGTGCTGGCAGAAGAAAAATAAAAGCGTTCATGATCTACTAACATCACATTTACAACCACAGACAGAAAAACAAAACAAGCTTAAATGAATGTTAAGCCCGTTATTTAACATCTCTAGAAAAGACGCCAATCTATTCTGTTATATAAATACACACCACAGCCTGCTCCAGTGCCCCATTTGCCATTCCTTATATGGCAACGATGACTCGAGGGTTCAATTTTGGCAACAATCAGGCAGCTGTCACTCAGCGACTAAATACATTATCCGTTAAAATGTAAACCAACACATGTACAGATAAAATATTGCGTTTTAAAATAAAACCGATGCAACAGACAGGCTAAGAACCTCACACACTCAAGTTAGCAAATATATATATATATATATATATATATATTAGCCCAACACTGCCTCACGTCTTAAAGCAAATATACATCTATGGCATTGAAAGTATGCGTAGTAAATATATAAGAGACAACAGGGGAAATTGAGCTTCTACATAACAAAATCGTTCATTTGTTATTGGAAAGCACCGTTGCCGTGGCAATGCACCAATAAGGCCACTATTGGTTAGCTCGCCTTTGTCTTCAGAATTACTTTGAAGAAACACAAAAATTAGGCTAACGTGTCTACTTCGACCTCCACAAATTGCTATACGAATAGAATATCTTAACACGGTGTTCAACGATGTTTCAACGAGTCTACTTTACAATTACTCTAGTACATAAAGAAAACATACTCACCTTCTGAATTCTTTTCAACGCCATTGCTTCAATGGCTATACTAGTTAGCCTATCAGCTAACAGTTAGCACCACAAACATACAATTTAAACTCTATGCTCGCTTACTATAAACTCTCACTGAACAATAAATAGTAAGCAACGAAAATAAAGATTGAATAGATATACAGAGAACGCAATTAATATTAAATCATGTGTCACTCTTAAAACACAACCAAAAAAAAGATATTTTGCTACCCCCTTCTCCGATTTCTACTCTTCTTGGATCTTGACAATCTGTGAGTATCGCGAGATGTTTCTCATGACGGCAATTTGTGAGTATCGCGAGAATCTTTTGCTATGACGGGTTTTTAGTCAGTGTTTAAATAATGCATCACCCCCAAATCAAATAAAAAAATGAGAAATTCTGTTAAAAAATATCTGTTAAATAACTGTATCTTTGGGATTTATATGATTAAGTGAAAGCTTGCAGCCTGCAAACTTACTCACATTGTAATTTGCTGTTTAGAAATCTCAACAAAACCTTTGATACATTTTACAAAAATCTGTATGTATTATTTTTCCCCCAGTCTTAACATTTTTACCAGCAAATTTGGGATTTTTTTTAGAGAATTGCAGGACTTCTCAAAACTAACTGCTCAATTCCTAATTTACTACAGCAACTTTAGTAAAACCTAAGTCGTTTTTGTTTCTTTTCTCTTCTTTTTTGCCTGAACCAAGAAACAAACTGAAAAATATGCCAAGATGAATACACCAGTCAAGTTGTAAAATGAGTGTCAAAACTGGGCCAGGTAAATAACAATCATACAGGCATTTGGTTAGCTTTGAATGACATTTCCATTGGTAACTAATAGACTTCTGGTCACTTTTTAAAATGAGCTGTTTTACTTTCAAATAGAGCTTAACATTGTTTTAAAACTGATTTCATTAGTCTTTTTTTTCTAAGTAAGTTATCAAAGTATCGTAATAAAGTATTGTAATAAAACAAAAGCATGACAAATTTTTTTACCCATAATTCTCAATTGACAATTCAATTGAATGATGGGTAAAAAAAAAAAAACTTCCATATTTATGGGTCCTAAATCTGACATCAAAACAATGATAAAAATAGGAGTATATAAGAAAACTAAAATTCATTTAATGGATTTTATTTACTTTTTTTAGTTTGACATGTACTATTTTCACTTATTTGCCACCTCAACAAAATAATGTGTCATGTTGTTTACTATATTCTGGACATCCCTCAACTTTCTTCTTTGCTCCATTAGCTCCCGAGGTTGCAGGGTCATCCCCAGCACTGAACAGGCCTTGTTATTCAACTTGTCACTGGTTCTGGGATAATGAGTTTTCTTGAATTCTGCTTTTTTTCTTATGATGTGACGTATGAAGTGACCCTTGAGTTGCTAAATGACTGCCATGATAAATGCTGTCTGAATTCATCAATGTGAAAGGTTGAATGGTTCCTTTATTATCTTCTTTTCCATTCTTCTGTGAGAGAAGAGCAATTCACTTAAACTCACGATTCTTTGCAAATGCAAAGCATTTAAAGTGACACAGCAACCACACAATCAAAAGTGCTGAGCAACATGCAAATACTGCATCTAAAATACAAAAAGAAAAAGAATCATCTTATTATGTCTGTGGAGATTCTCAGTCATCCAGGTCCTGCTATCCCAGGATTTGGAACTGAAGAATCTACTAAGCAGTTAAACCTCCTTTAGGTCAGGGGTCTGTAACCTGAGACCTTTGGACCAGTCACCACACACTCATCAAGATTTGCAACATCTCCTAGCAAATATTAAAGGATATTTGTTGTTCTCTGCTTTTTCTTCTTTCACAGATTGATGTTTATTTCCTGTCCCCCTTAAATGTATCCCCTCTAAGTTGAGCCAAATACTTCCTAATCAGTACAAGGCAGCTCATCTTTTAAGAAAAGTGCTTTATCATAGGTAAAAGCCTCGACAGCATTAAAACAATGAGATGCTTAAAGAGCAACATCATTGAAGGACAATTTTTTTTTTTTTAAATAAAAATCAGCATTGCAAAAAAAAACATAAAAATCAAAATATCTTATTTTATTTGGTTCTACCTGAACTACTGAAACATGTAAAAAGAACCAAGCATAACTGAAGGTTTATTACAAAATCTACAACACATTTCTTAAAAAATACTATACTGAGCAAAAACAGCTCTGTAAACTAATTGTGGCTAAATATGTAAATGATTTGTGTGTTTTTTAGGCAGGAAATTTGTTTTTTAGGTTACTCCTATTGAGTCATGAAGTGCCCCAGGAGTACAAATACCTGTATTTGAGAACTACTGATCTGGTTGCAACACTTCTAGCTTTTAGAGGAGATTGTTCGCACACCATGCCACATAGCAGGTGACCAGTTTTCATTACTCATGCCTTCTGCCTTCCACTGACACACCCCAAAAAAATAAAAATGATAAAATGCCAGATCCTCTGAGAAGTTTCTAAACTGTCAAGGCTCTGAGGACCCTCGGCATGCTTGACGTGCTGTTTATCACAAAGTTGTATATTCACTCCTCATTTAACACCTTCATCACTTTTTGTTGTACAGGTAACATTTGCAACAGTTATTAAGTGAGGAGCCAAGTGAAAAACAAGGTACACTCTGGAGAGATCACATTACAACTCAACAGGAAAGACGAAACAATACACACATTTACATTCACCGTTTAACAAAGTAAAATGAAACATGATCTTTTGACAGTACAGGGTAAAAAGGTCAAACCAGGTCATCCTGGTTGAAAGGATTGCTTTACACTGAAAATTCAACTACAAAACAAACACAGAATTTTGTTGTAACCCTGTTAACTTATTAGTATTTATGAAAAGCATTAAAATTTTAAGCAAGAAGTAAACCAACAGAATTTTCCTCATATTTTAACCCACTTTCAAAGTCCTGCTCCAATCATCTTTTGATCTTTTATAAAAGTGTTCTCAGTGGTCATTTGATTGTGATTATGCCAACTTTAGCCAAAATAAAAAACCTGTCATTTTCTAGGACATAGTTTCTGCAGAGCTGTCATAGTTCATTAGAAATTTGCCTCTGAATTGTGGGTGCGACTGTTGGGGGGGACCCCTGTCGACATCGTTTTATATATATATATATATATATATATACACACACTCACACACTTTCCCCACTAGCTTACAGCCCCAACCTGTCATTACTGGTGCAACAAAAATGGCAAGCAATGTTGAAGCCATCATGCTGTATGAATCACTATGATTTGAATAAAGAAATACTCAGAAACACAGTTTTAATCTTCATTTTCTTTCTGTTTGTCCTCTATCACAAGAGAAACACTAAGAATATGTTAAAAACACCATTTTCATTGGAGTGGGCCTTTAACCTTAATGACCTTTGTTCAGTGTGTGGTATGAGGCCAGGTGTCCACAAGATGTCACTGTTTGAAAAGAACAAGACTGAAAATGGCATGCACTCAATTGCTTTGGAGTGTGAACTCAAGCAATGTCTGTGCAGTCAAACTTAGTCAAACTTTTACCAGGCTTATTTTCAGACAGAAAACAGCACGTCGGCACAAAATACACTTGGAGCCTTTCTCTCCAGTCTGTGTTTTTCATATGTTGACTTGCATGACAATTGATCGGCAAACAAAAGAGTGAAACGTGTGTTTTCTTCACGTGTACAATAGAAAAGAGAGGAAAAAAAGAGGCAGTGGAATTGTTCATTCAATATCCAATGACTGTAAAGGCACATTCATCTGGATCAGCTGCGTGCTCCGGTTTCCCCGCAGCCTTGTCTTGCAACGCCTCATGAGCATCCCTTTATGTGTCTTTAACAAGGGTGAAAAAAGAGCTCTTATTATTTTAGTGAGTAAGTATGAATGGGACGCAGTGTTCATTCTTCTTAAATGGCTGATTCAGTGTCAGGTTGAGGATCCTATCCTCAATGTGACACTGAGAGGGACCATTTTCCTTTTGGAAAACTGAAGATTCCTTCAGATAATATCTTATTGTTTGCTCATCTCCGTGCTCTCAATGACCTGCCTGTCCTCAGGGCTTGCCAGTAATCAGATTCAGAGAGCAGCAGAGGTAGCAGTTTGGGTCTTGTGCAGCTAGGCTCTTGTTTTTTGAGGTTTGTCTACTTGGAGAGGCAATTTATCAGCATGAGGTTTCCAGCCACAGTCAAGCCCATGCTTTGTTGTCTTGAAGCGTTGCTTTGGCAAGCCTCTTTGGCTCGCTCTGCTGTCCTTTCTTCTAAAATTTCTCAAATCTTGCTACTGTATGTTTCAAACTCTGCGTTCTTTTCTCCCAGTTTGGGAGTTGCTTGGCGAGTGGCTTGTCGGAACATTTTGGATATCCTAATTGTGTGTGTTTTTGATCACTGATGTTCACAGGGAATTTCCCACCTTTACACAAGCGTTTTCAGTTACATAAACTGGTGTCCCAAGTTCCAAACTGATGTATGACCCACAGACTAGAATTTCGGAGAACATTACTGGACCCTTTCTTCTGAAGAATACAGCTCAGAGTGCTGTTGTTGCAAACCTGCGTGATCTATATTTTTTCCCCCAATGAAAATTAAACGCATTTATGTTAACACTGTGTCTGCACTTTAGTGGGTTCCCTTCAGTAGCCTTTTTTCCCATGGTAAAAGCAAAACAAAACAAAGCAGATATGTTCAGTGTCATTTTCAAAATTCACTTAAGTGTGCCTTCCTAATGTTGAAATTATCCAATAAAAGCCCAACCAATTAATGCTGAGCACAAGCCGGGCTCGCTGTCTCCAGAGGTGTTTTACCTTCGGTCAGTCTATTCGCTCTCTGAGAGCTCTCTCATGGAACAAAGCTTCATTGTTCTCACATACTAAGAGATATTTTGTTCGCTCCTTGTGTCAGTGGTCTTGATTTGATTATGCACACAGGCGATATGTGCAAGCAGTGCTCATGTTTGCAGTGAAGTCAGCACTCTGCACAATCAAATAATTCTTGAGCCAAGCAACTGGAAAAAAAAGGGTCATTATATGTGGAGCAATCAGAGTTTCATGGCTCATTTCCTTAGCTGTGATTTGATTTTGCTTGTCGGTGTTAAGGTGGCCTCTGACCTGGAAAGTCTCAGAATTGTTCTTTAAATCTTCTTCTTTTTTAATTTGTACTTATTAAACTTCCGAAATAGATCTATTTGATGAAAGTTCTCACTTAGGAAGGGAGTTTCAAAAACGTCATTGTAGCCTCTGCCACATTTGCAACAGATTTTACTTGTAGATTTTCCAACTAATTGAATCAAAAAATGTGTTAAAAAATGATAAACCTAAAAAGTTTGAATAAAAGACCCTTTCTTCAGTTTCATTGTTTTAAAAAGAAACTTTCTAAACTACTAAATTTCAGTTAGTAGTGCATTAATCCTGTTTTCCTAGCACGCAATTTAGCCAATCTCAGTTACACAACTAAACTCCAACTATTTTTAATTCCTCTCACATTGTCAAAATTCATTGTCTCTTAATAAACAGAAAAGAGATTCCATGTGCCCATCTCATCTGACCCAGTTCTTTCAGATGTGCATCATGTGGAGCGCAGACAAGACCACATGTATGGTCATAAAGAACCTTTGGGATTAAACAATTTTAGAGCAAAATCTCTGGAGCCCTCCGACTCTCTCTGTTGCACCACACATCTGGCAAAGTGACTGACAGCTTTGGAAATCGTTTTAGTGCGTCGCTGTTGCAATGAAGGTCTCCAGAGCTTTGGTAATAACCAGCGTGGAGTGTTAACTGATACATTTAGTGGTGACTCTGCCTTATCTTTTTTTTTTTTTTTTTAATAGCTATCTGAGCTCTGGTGGTAAATTCAGGTTTTCCCAGTTTGCTAAACTTCCTTAACAGACAAAGAAAGGATTTCCTTTAAAACAGTGGCTCTACCAACAAACTAGAAAGCGGTAGTAAATATGAACTTACTGTTTTTAGACATTGGAGAGACAGAAACAGCTGGATCAACAGAGAACATGTGATTTAACAATAAATGATGCATGGAGTATGTGTGTAGCTGTAACATGCTGGGACCCAGCTAAAGGAGAAACATTCTTCTTGACTTCTAGTTATGTTTCAGCCAGATGCTAGCACTTATGCTCGCTTTCTTCCAAAAATATGACATTTGAGCAGAACTGCTGCATCCTGGTTTGGCTTTTAAAACCGCCACCTGTTGTTTGACAAGGTTTTACTCTGCAGAGGTGTGGAGATGTTGTCTGAGACTGTGTGTGAAAGTGAATGACTGGGGCATGGGGGGTTGATGCGGGGTGTCCATCCTGCTGCACAATAAACAGTTTGCTTCCCATGAGCACCCCTCATGTTCCTGTTGTTGGCTCCATCAGCACTCACTGGGAAATGTCCTGGCCTCTATTGTCCAGAAGGTCAAAGGTCACAGGATGCTCCTAAAAGCCCAAAGGAGGAGGTAAGAGGTTGGATAGTGAAGTAGGATTTTAAAAAAAAATTATCACACACAGACTCAACAATTTCCCTTTCGAAACTCAAAGACCCACTTCAATGAAAATCATATTTTTGGTGTTCTTGGAGCATTTTTTTTATGATGGAAGACATAAACATAAAGGATTTAAGGTTAAAACTGAATGTCTGAGTATTTCTTAATTCAAATTGGGATGAATCAGGAGCAAATGAAAAAATGCTGTTTGAAAAAGCTCATTTCTCAAGTGAAATGGGCGGGCCAAAAGACTCCTTTCTGATGATTCCACTTGCAGACAAAACATTAATGTCTCAATTTTACTTGTGGGAGCTGGAATCTGCCTCCAAACTGAATAGCTCCAACGTTGCGCACAATCTTTGTTGCACTAGGTATGTTAGGTTGGGGCTGTGAGGCGCTGGAAGCAAGCAGTAGAGAATGTAAACAAAAGATGATGGGATATCAATGGAGACTTACCAACAGTCCCAAGTACAATTCAAAGGAGATTTTCCGATGAACTCATTCCGCCCTGCAGAAATTATACTTAAAGATGATTGGAGTGACATTTTAATGCTAGAATAGATTATTTTACCCTTTCTTTCGTGTCACAACACCTCTTTTTTATGTTCAAGTCACTGTCAAGGACTTCAGGAAAGGAAACTAGGACATAAGTGAATATGTCTGATTGTCTTTTTTGTTTTTGGAGTTCTGTTACTTTTTCACATTCTTTGCATGTCTTGGATGGAGAGTCCACGTGACGTTCTGTGCAAAGCTGGAAAATTGAATCTAAGCAGCAGAGAGTCAGGCTTATCATGAAAGAAAAAAAAACAGGAAAAATCTGGTAAATCTTTGTGATGCCTCTCCACCACACTGACGTGAAGCTTTGGGCACTGATGAAAGCGAAGTTCTAAATGAGGTGCTGTGCTGACTGTGAAAAAGTATTTTTTGTTCCCTCACAGAACATAAGATGATATTTAGCTACATGTGAAGAAGTTTTTGTTTACAAGTTGGAGTCTTTTCATTAAAAGTTTTTAAGGTGTGGCCTTTTCTTTCCTTTAACTATGCGCTGAGCTGCTCCGAGGCCTGCAGCCTGTCCTCTGTCTCAGTGTGCAGAAAGAATGGGATGAGTAGACATGCTATTCCCTGGGTATTTGCAGGGACACATTTGTCTTTTTTGTGGAGCTTTCTGGAACTTTGAGCTTTATTCCAGATGACTGTTGCATTGCAATGTTGTCTCTTTGCAATCTACAAATTCCCAGAAACAAAAGTGCACGTTTTTGCATATGTCTGCCGTCCAGGTGAAATGATCTGTGTGCTAGTTGCTAAATTTTATGTATTTTATGACTCATTGATGGAGAAGGCATGAGTGAATCTTAAAAATAAAGCAAAGTTAGCTTTTTACAAAAGAAAACATTTAGTGCCATAGTAGTTTTGCACTACGTCTCCAGATTTAGAAGCTTCCTCATGAATCTACTTAAACAAAATCAGAGATATTTCCAGTGTTCCAATTACCTGAAATCTTCTGTTTTTCGTATTTGCCGACATGTCACCAAGTTTCTGAAAGTATGCTGTTTTCAATGTCCCTTTACGTGATGTTTTCTCTTTAGTTGTTCACATTTTAAAAAGATGACTCAAAATCCCAAAGTCTACGTTTTTTAGATAAATCCTCGGTTCTAATGGCTTTTCCCACAATGCATTGCTTTAGGTCTCCAAAATGGAATGACACTGAGATTTAAAAGTGAAAAAACAGCGTGATAACAAGAAGTAAAAATGTTAACATGGCTGAATTTGAATAATCCAACAGGACTAAAGCTTTGAGTTTGCTTAAACTCTGACTGATGAACCAGTGTGTAAACCTGCTCACCAGACAGACACTGTCATCCTACTTCACATGCTTTCTTTTCTACAACTTTTCCAAAAACATATGTATTTTTTTTTTTTATTCCTTTTGTGTACTTATTTGGTGCCCAAACACACATTTTTATGTCACTTCAACGACTCATTCCAAAGACTTCTGGAGTTTTGTAAACTGAGAAAGTGACGGGAGTAACATGAGAGCAAAAAAGTGCAGCACAACAACATCTTAATTTGTCTACCACAGGCAATTATGGATATAATGCTCCTAGTTTAGGTTACATGTTATGAATCTTCCTCACAGGCTGACCCTCACCTCGCCCTGTCATATCAGGTTAGGGCTTAGACTGCTGCAGAGATGTGACAGCTGGAAATGGTTTGAGGATCTTGGATGGTTTGTTTTTTTGAGGCACACTGCAGGCCTGGTTAGGAGATACTTGTAAGTTGGCACTTGGTAGTAACACTTATGTGCCTCGGAGTGATAAAACTGTTACTCTGAATGTTATCACTGTTAAATTCCAGCTCTGCACACTGGTGTGGGTTCCCCCCTCCCAGTATTTAGACTTACAGGAGCTGTGCAGGTATTCCCAAAACGTGTCGCCTTCTCAGTTAATTGGCCTCCTCTGTGTTTTGAGCACTTTGACCTATTGGGGATTTCATTTCCTGGCCTGTTGCGTCTCTAAGTCTTCAACAGGGGTTCTGGCATCATTTGCTCTCTTCCTTCCCAATCCCTCTCAGATGGTGAGGTGCTTTTCCTTTCTTTATGACCAAATAACTCTAACTGATGCCAAAGTAGGGAAGAAAAAAAAGTGGGGGGATTAAAATTCCCTCATTCGCTGTCTTGAGAAACCCAGCTGCACTGCACTGTTTGTTTTCCACATTGCACACACGCAGCTGCAGCGTCCAGCGATACAGAGAAGTGAGCCAAAACTTATTTTTCTTAGCACATACCTTCCCATTCACAGAGTGATAATTGCATTGTGGAAAAAAAAGAAAGATCAACAGTTTAGATAATTGAAGTGAAGTGTGTTGAAACCAGTTTTTTTTTTATCTGTCAGTAAGGAAGTGTACTCTGTAAATATAAGAAAAGAGGTGTGAAAACAACATTTGACTGAACTTTTTTAGCTGTTTCAGAACATGGACTTGGCCGGAACGTCATAAATTCTATGATTTCCCATTTATTGAGCAGCTGACGTGCTATTTTTTTTAAATTGACAGTTCCAAAGGAGTGTTTTGTTTCAGCAATGGCACTTTTCCATCCCACAATGAAATACTGTTTAATCACCGTGATCTATTTGAGAAGACACACTGTACAAGCTCCTGCACAAAGTATTGTGCCTTTTCCACGAGCTGCAGGACAAACAGAGACTGTCGCCGGAGAACAAAGAGTGATGGCTGCCCACATGGTTTCGAGATGAAGTAAGCCAACATTTACATTGGTCCTATTACACTTCGGTTATTTAACAAACATGCACATGAACAAGCCACTCTTTCGACAGATACAGATGAACGCCAACTTGTTCACGCTTCAGAAGGAGCGCTGTCAATAGGCTCTGAGATAGCACAGAAAGAAATGTGGTACAGCAGGTAAGACACGTCAGCGAGCAACATCATCTGGGCTTTACAGGATGTTCTGTGTAAATGCAGTCTGAATGTTAATGAGCATGACCGCCCAGCAGGTTTATAGAAACTGGCTGTCTCAGATGAACACAATAGCTCAATACCTGCCGTGACCTTGCCGTAAGAGCTGAACCAAGAAGGAACTGGGTTTGGTTTTTTTTTTCACTTTTATTTCTCATCGCTAAAATCCTTCTCACGCCTTTTCTTCTCGACAATTTCTTTGGTTCCTGTTCACTTTGCAACTTAATCTGTCTGAAACAGTCGACTCTACCTCTAGTTTACACAAATCCTGTAAACTATTTGATCATTTGATGTCAAAATCTGCTTACACGACAGCCTGCTTTGTCCTTACCTATCTGACAACCATGTGCACATGCGAACAACATTCACCAGCTGTGGATGTCCGAACGTTCCAGCCACCAGTCCAGAGGCATGTGCAGTGATACTGCGGAAGAGAGATTTAGAGACTGACACATAAAGATGATGGTTTCCAGGCCCTGTGCATATTTCCAATTCATTTGTGCGCTGACCATTCTACGGGCAGTGAACGCACCGTCTGAAAAAGGCAACACTAATGATAAGTAATCCCTGAGAAAAAAAAAAGTTCTTCTGGACAGAGATCATGTGGGTCTTCTCCTGTGGATACTCGCAGACAAAAACCAGCGAGGAAGCTAAAAATACACAAGTCTTGTGGTGCCGTTTCCCAAGGCCAGAGAAAGGAAATAGACTGACAGTTTCTCCCTGACCCCTCCGCTACCCCCACTGGTAACCTCATAACAATCCCATTGGGGAATCCTGCCTCTTATGTGTAAAACAGACAGTCAAAAAGCATCCTGGAAACTTTAGAAGCACAAGAACAAGGGGGGACGTGACTAAGTCCAATGAGGCTGTATGTGGAAGGCTCAGTTGGCAGATAATCTCAAGGCCACACAGAGCAGGCGCCAAGCCCATAGAGCCTGAAAGCTCCGTGGCCCGGCGCTGCTGCGTGGTCATTGTTGTTTTTGGAAAGTAAGCAGCTCCACGGAGGCCAGCGGAGTGAAAGCCACCTCTCTTCTTGAGTGTCTGCTCCAGACCCTGGATGTTGACATACAGGGCAGGTGCAGCTGCTCCCTAAAACGTAGACACGCAACCCCCCCACCCCAACCACCACTTCAACAAGCCTGCATATGCACGCACTCGCACACATCCACGCACATTCACAAAGCCTGGAAGTCACAAGACAGAGTAAAATGGACAAAGACACATCTACCATTTTCTTTAATATCTCAGCAACAATCAGCACAGGGCTGCTGAGTTAACCCAGGGCACACAGAGATGAAAACAAAGACTGGATTCTTCTGGCTTAAAGATGGCTATGGGAAATGGCAAGGATGCCAGGGCTGATAAGTGACCGAGGGACTCAAGTTACCTCCAGCTGTCTGCTGCCATGCATGCCGAGCCGGAACGTATGGTTCACACATAATGCAAACCATTTCATTTGTGTCATACTCATAAAAACTCTGGTAGATGTGTTAAATAGAGTCAATGGCCTCTGACTTGGGCAGGGTTTACATCACGGGGAATGATCTCCAATCCTCAGAGGAGCGCTGCGGTTCATCCTCAGCTGAGAAAACACAGATAGTTGAAGACGGTGACCTTGCAAGTAATAAATGGATCAATAAAACCAGGGAATTTCACAAATCCTGCATGCAGCATCTGGAAAGAGTCTGACTCAGGTTTTTCAGACAATTATGGTACTTAGATTGCTAGGCTGAACATTGTAAATAGTGTCCATGAGGACCTGTGGGCATTGTTGGCTCTGCTTGTTTTTTTCCCCTTAGCCATAAAAGCCAGGTTCCCATTTGGACGCACAGCAAAATGAAAAGTATATTTGTCTTCTTGTCTTTAAAATAATGAGAAATTAAAGGACATATAAAGTGAAGCCTGTAAAAGACTATTAGTTTTAACGCAGGTTGTGTTCCTGGGCAGTAAAATGAGTCACCCTTAAAAAGAAATAGAAAAGAAAGAAGAAAAAAAAGCTAGCACCACACTGCAATAGCATCAACTCAATACCAGTGAGGGCCTCTTCCTGTCCATTTGGAAAATATAAGTACTCTTTCAAGCTGCTGCACACTTGAAAAGGAGAGTGCTTTTGGCAGGCTTTGAAGTTCTCAGAAATAATGCTTCTTAAAAGCATCCTCCGCAACACAGAAAAGCATGAACATGTATTTCAGACAAGAGGTGTGAGGGAGTACGTCTCAGCAGCCACGTGAATCCCTGCTGCAGGGCTTGGGTACGTTTGAAGTTTCTTTTTCTGGTGAAATTACATCCTTGGCAGGAAAATCAATGATTTGCTGTCATCAGGACAATGCTTGTTTATTAATTCACCCGTTCATTGATGCATTGTCTTAAAACATGCAGCCAGTGATGCAGCGGGGAAATCTATTTCACGTTGAGCTCTTTTATCTTAGCAGTCTTTCAGTCTGTTTTCATTAACTTTTTTGCGATTCAAAGTCAACGTTTCCTTGAAACATACCTAATAGTTATCTACAGAATTGAAGTATGAGAGCTGCTGCTGGTTCATAAATCACTTAGTCCCACTTTGATCATCCTTGGGTCTTTTTTAAAGCACTCCCAGTGGTCTTTTAATTATGATCATGGCATCTTTGGGCAAAATCAAACAAATTTTGGTTGTTTTCTAGAACATAGTTTCTATAGAGCAACAGCCGTACATCAGAAATTCACCTCGTGGTTGTGGGTGGGACCCCACTTCCCGTCATCCATCTGTAAACACGCTCTCCCGCTAGCCTAGGTGCTGGCATTTCTGGTGCAACCAAAATGGCGAGCAATACCAGAGCTATCCAGCCGTACAGTTTTGATTCAGATGCCAGCTCAGACGAGGAAAACAAAGATCTACATGGATCTAGTCGTCTACAAGTGAATGCATCAGAATGGATC
The DNA here is from genome assembly GCA_036245035.1 of Adrianichthys oophorus. NCBI lineage: Eukaryota > Metazoa > Chordata > Actinopteri > Beloniformes > Adrianichthyidae > Adrianichthys > Adrianichthys oophorus. The sequence continues at coordinate 9,810,716 of BSAI01000189.1, read as the reverse complement.
AGAGCAGGTAGCTTGTGGCTTGACCGTTGTAGCTTTTTCAAACAAATGTTTGTGGTCTGCTCCTGATTCACAGCAATTTGAATTAAAAAATAACTCAGAAATGCATTTTTAAGCTTAATTGTTTTTACTTTATATATATATATATATACGTCCTCCATCATGAGAAAAATGGCACAAGAACATGTCAAAAAAAAACAAAACACGGTTTTCATTGGAGTGGGTCTTTATTGGTGTGCGAATGGAAAACCTGTCAAATCTTTCAATGGTACTCAAACCCAGCAATCAGCTGATAGAACCTGAAGACACAACCAGACAGGGTGAAGATGTTCTCATGATGGACAGATGGAACCAGCAACCCATTGCACTCTCAAATGTTAACCTTCTGTATATTTAGGTCCAAAACACAAAATGTTGCTCTTTCCTGTAGCCTCTGCTTAAAATATTGATCTCTTACAATTCCATTCAATGCACTTTTAGTAGAGTTTTGTTGTGTTTCTCTTGCCTTATTTTCTTTTCAGTTAATCATTTTGCATCTTGCTAAAGCTAATGCATTTCTGTAAAGCCGTTTTGTGTGTACACAAGGTACTATACAAATAAAATTGCCATGCCTTTTTTAAAGTATTTTTTATTCTGCTCACAGTTTAGTGTTTTAGTTACACCCTTTAAGCAGTAAAAAACTGTCAGTTAATCATAACCTCACAAAGTCTTAAATGCCATATACGCCCATTCCAGCCTGGAAAGGGGACCTTTCTGCGGATTAAAATGCATATGAGGTTATTTTTGTGAGGTCCATGATTGTGCTGGGCACTCCCATTTAGACTTAGTTTGATGACTGAGGAGGTGAGCTAATCCGGAGTGGTCATGATGCAAAAGAGTTGAGTAAGATCAGCGCTGGAGGCTGCCCTTTGCCTGAAACAACAAATGATAAGTTCCAGGTTTTGCAAATCTGTTGATGCTTCTGTAATGACTATATGGTAGCAGGCTCATATTTCATGCTTGTGTGTTGGGATCACACCATGTCTTGAATAAATAAACGGTAAAGACATGTGGTAATTACCCTGATAAAATGATGTTTTTGGACGTGACCTCTAGGTGAGCTACATGCTTGCAATTCTGCCATTTTTACAGTCTGAAAGCTGCATGTGGAAAGAAAATATAAGCACTTTCCTTGAAAACTGGAAAAAATAAAAATTAGCATTAGCAAGGACAGCTCACAGAGTAAAAGGTCATGGTTCAAATCCCAGCTTTTCTTTATGTGGCGTTTATGTGTTTTCACTGTGAAAAAGTAGATTTGGTCTGGGCACTCCAGCTTTCTCCAACAGCAACAAAAAAAGTGTAAGGCAGATTCTCTTAGGAGTGAGTGCGTGGTTGTATGACAAATCAGTTTGAAAAAAAAAGAAATAGTACAGGTAAAGGTCAACATGAGGTCACCTTTTACAGAACTAACAGGAAAAATATCAAACAAATTGAAAAAGGATTATGTAACCTTTTAAATAACGTATTACTTTCAAATAGGAGAAAATTATCCTTTTCTTCCGCTGAAGTGGTTAGATTAGCTTAAGATAGAGCAAAAAATACGTTTTATGGATGAATGAAATAACATGACTTTTGCATCGGAGACAATCACTGAGATCCAAATCTCCTGAAGTGAGACAGACAGAGGCAACAGTGGCTCACTGTGTGATCTGACATGTCCTGCACACACTTTAGCTGGTATTATTAGAGAACTTGACAGGGAGGTTTTGGCCTGGCAAAACATGTTGGACATACTGCAGCAGATCAGAGCGTACTGCTTGAACATTTCTGAAAACAGAGAACGAGCAGGGAGACGTGGCGAGGAGATGAAAATTACTGCTGAATTAAGCACCGGCCTGATTGGAGAATGATTGACCGATGGTTGGCAAAACATGAAAGGATGACATTGAATTCTCCAAAGCGAGTATGGATTGGCACGCGGCATCTCTCTCCCCACCTTTGCTGCCTTCCTCCATCACAACATACAAACCAGAATACACCGAGAAACACAGGCACGAGTGTGCCGCATCCCTGCTTTTTTCACATTCTCTTTAGTGAGAAAAGAAAAAAAAAAAAAAAAACCGAACACAGTCACGTACGGCTTGCCAGAGTTGAGAGAGCAACTTCAAAGTAAGGCAGATGCAGGGACAGCACCCTCTGAATAAATTTTCTGTCCACCAGTCAATCTGCCCCCAGGCTAAGATTGTGGCTGTTCACATCTCTCATGACTCCTCATCAACTCCCAGCTAAAGCCAATCTCTCCCAAACAAGGCAGTCAGAGGGAACAAAGTGAAGCAGGCTTGGGTAAATAAAATAGAATGATCATTTTATTGCACATACTGTGAGGAAAAAACAAATTTTCAGCAATTATTATAATTTGCTTATGACAAAGCATTAAGGGGTTGAGGTAGGAATCAACTTGATTCTAACACTAAAAATCTTCTTATTATGTGCTATCATAGTGACCTCGATGTGCTTCATCATAAAGCTCGTCCTTGTTGGTAATTGTACATTTTGTTTCTGCAACTGTACTATATATGTATATATTTTATTTTTTTCCAAAAGGTGTTAATATTTCAAATATTTGTTAGGCAGCTGTGTCTGAATGTGGTCATTATCTTCTTTTTTTTTAAGCTTGTTTTAATATTTGATATCTCTGTAAATCATTCATAAGGCTTTGCTTTATGGACGTTAAAAATTGTAATCACACCTGCTGGGGTAGGAGCCATGAATTTAATCATACAGAAAAATGTACACATGTTCTGTGTTTCTTTATAAGAGAGTTGTGACACCAAGGGATTTAAATGAAAGAAAAAACTGTGCCTGCCTCTAACTTTTAGCTCCAAGAAACTGTGTGCGGGCCTGGTGCCAAATATCCATCCGAGTCAAACACACACAAGAAATGAAAAGCATTTTTAGGAACTGCACTGAAATTGTGGGACAAAGCAGCTGAACAAAAATGTGTACAGTATATATAGCTTTAAAGTGCACACACACACACACCCAGAAGGAATCAGGGGATCTAATGAGGTCCATGGAGACTGCTGAATTGTCTGTCAACCCTCAGCTTGCTGACACTCAAGTCAACTCAATCAATGACGTACTTTCTGAAACAGGCAGCTTGTGAAATGGTAAAATCTGAAGTCAAGGGCCAGAAATGGAAAACAGAACTAAGAAAACAAATAAGTGATTTATTTAGTGTTAAATTCAGTTTATTTTTTTCAAGGAAAACCTTTATGTTAGTTAGATTAAGATTCTACCATTCTACGTGAACCAAACAAAAGAAGAAGAAAGAAAAAAAGGAACTACTTCCTCTGTCCTTTCCAAGACAGCTTGCAAAACCAGCCCAACAATCCTGTTCCTCAAATCAACAATGGAGCAATGCGCTTCAGTCCACAGAGAAGGTATGAGAAAGAGAGGGCCAGGCATGTCCTGTCACACACAATCCCCCAGGAGCTTGTTGCCTCACTGTCATGCCTATAGTTGTGGCCACAATAGGTAAAGCTTATCCCAGGTGTTGGCGCGCATTGTCTGCAAGCACAGGCGTGCAATTTACCTGGAAGCGTGTAATTATGAGTTTGTGACTAAAACCGGGCCTGTCGTCTTCACCCAGCTGGAGGCAGTGTGGTCTCCTGTGTGGCGCACGATTTTATTTCAGTGCTAAAGCCAGACCACGTGACTTGAGCGCAAAAACCAGCAATATTAATTAACGAGGAGGTCGTTAACTTGTCGCCGTCCTGACTTATGCTGTGCGTGGTGGCTGCGAGTCGGTGACTTAAGGGGTTAAGAATAGCTGGTGCGCGCGCGCGGCGGTGAATGAAGTGTCGGTTTTCAGCGCAAACTCCTCCTCTACGAAGCGAATGCGCTTTTTCTTCCACTTCAACAACCAAGTAGTTCTCGGAGCGCATTCCCCGGCAGCAATGTGGAGGGAAGAGGCGACCCGTTGATTTCTTTATTTTTTTTTTGTTCTTTTTAATTTTTAAAAGAACTTTTCCCCTCCTCTTTTATTCATTTTTTGTTTTCTTTTTGTGTGTTTTTTTTTCTTTTTCATTTGGAGAAGTGTTCCCGAAGTGAAGAAAGTCGGAGTTTTTCCTCACTCTTTTTACGCTTTCGCCTTCTTTCTTTTTCTTCTTCTCACACATGGATGTTAGGAAATGATGTCGGACGTGTCGCTCGCTCTCATCTAGGCTCCCCGACGCTTGGGTTGCTTCTGTGAGGGGAGAGAGAAGAGTCGCGATTTCGCAGGAGCGAGCAGATCCACGCCAAGGACCGCAAAGTTGAGCTGCGACGGAGGAGAAAGTTTGGCAAAGCTGCTGCGCGCACGGCTCCAAACGCCACATTTGAACTGTGGATTTATGAACGCGTCATGGACCGAGAATTCAGAACGGAACGGGAGTTTTGAAACATGAACTGATTCTTGTAGTTGCTTCACTGCACCAGTTTGGACTAAAAATAGAGAAAACAAAAACAGTTGTTGAGAGTTTCGATATATATTTTTGTCTTGTTTGAGCCCATCCACTGGTGTGCAGAAATGCCTCAACTGAACGGAGGCGGCGGGGATGACTTGGGGGCCAACGATGAAATGATCTCCTTCAAAGACGAAGGGGAGCAGGAGGAAAAGATCTCCGAAAACGTTTCCGCGGAGAGGGACTTGGATGACGTGAAGTCGTCCCTCGTGAACGAGTCGGAAAACAACAGCAGCTCGTCTGACTCCGAGGTAAATAGTTTCTAAATTCTCCCAGCGCGCAGAAACGACTAGTAACCCCAATGTGGGAGAGTTTTCACAGTGTCCCCGCTCCTGTACTGTCTTGCAGCAAGCAGAGAGGGGCCCCCAAACCAGACCAGACTCAGAAAGTTATGAGAAAACAAGAGAGTACTTCAGTGAAGGTGAAGCATTGCTTCTCTTTTACGCACAGCTTGAAGGTGCGCCTCCTAACAACTTTCCCCCCCTGTCCCTGCAGCTTTGAGGAGACAGCAAGATGGTGGCTTTTTTAAGAGTCCCCACTACCCTGGCTACCCGTTCCTCATGATTCCAGACCTCACCAATCCCTACCTATCCAACGGCTCACTGTCTCCCGGTGCAAGAACAGTAAGTGTCCTGGTGGATCTGCTTTCTTTCTCTGAAAAAAAACAAAACAAAACTTAAGCCGTGCGTAAAAGTTCCTTGCGCACTGCCAGACCGCCATATTCCCTCCAAGTGGCCTCTCAAGGAGTTGTAACTACTTTCTTTGTTCTTTCAGGGGTTATACATATCTCCCTGCCACCCACTCTCACCAAACTTACATATGGCAACTAACCATTGTGTGTGGGGCCAAAGCTCCAAATGAAAACATTTCTTCTCAACAAATGCACAAACTTGATCTTCGTTATTTACTTTTCCTGGACCTTACCTCACTAAACCTGATCTTATCTGTCACCACTCTTCTCCTATAGAGACCTGCAGTGTTAGGAGCATAAAAGTTGCTGTTCTTCAAATATTTAGCTTAGAAGTCAAGGTATGTCTAAAGTTTCTACCACAAGGTTGCTTTCTTTCTTTTGTGTGTGTGTGTGTGTGTGTGGTTTTAGGCTTTTCTTCAGACTGCAGGCAAACCGTCTTTGTAAATGTTAGAACCCACAATCGAGTGTCTGCACACAGCGCAGGGGAAAAGGCTGTTCCTTTGGTTATATCCTGCACTGTAGATGCTTTGACACACATCAGAGGCCGTGTCTGTGACAGACGCTGTCCAGAGACTTTTAACGTCCAGATAAGGCTGACAAGCTCAAGGAAGTGATGCTGATTGGGTTCTTCAACTTTGAGTTGTTTGTGAAGTTGCACGCAATAACAATTGTTGTGCTTCTGGTTTGTTTCCTGCAAATGTGCATGTGTGTGCTCGGGTTTTTCAGAGGACGAAGCTGTTAGCATTGGTGCGTTTTATCTCAAATGAGTATGCATAAATCCACTATAAGGCCCAAAGACGTGTAATGTGCAGTTTCTTTGATTGTAAATATGCACAGCTTGAGGAAGTTCCAACAGCAGCACAGGATGAAGGCCTGTTTGGTACATTTTAGACGGGGCTCTGCAAACTTCCTTGAGCTAATCCCCTGCCAGAGAGCTGCGTCCATTCCACATCCAGCCCTGTCGCAACCCCCCCTCCCCCAAAAAACATGTACTTTCGTTAAAGCCTGGCAGACAACTGGCTGAAAAGAGCCTCCCCAGCACCACCACCACCGCTCTCCCACCCCCCACCTTTCTGCCTCCTTTTCACTGTTTTAGGCCTGCTCCCCTCGCCTCCCCGCACCTTCCATTCAATTAGAAAGGCGTTAGTTGACCATTGTCATTCTGAGCAGTCTTGATGGCTTCATTGGAGGTCTCCGTTGGGGCTCATTAGCTAAATGGCCGCTCTCCCCACACCGTGTTATGCACGGCGCCTTCTCTGTGGTAGGGTTTCTGGAAAACTGTGTAAAAAATGGGGATAACATTTTCCAATATGACATTTCTTTGGCATTAAGTAAAGACAGTAAAGACAGACACTCAGCTTACTCAATATTTGTTTCCCATCATGTATGTACTCTGACAGGAAAGTTTTTTGTTTTTGTCTTCCAAAAAAAGTGTAAAATCAGTTCTTAATGCCCCAGGCATTTGTTCAAATAATTAAAAAGGATTTAAAGTTGGGAGGTATAATCCTCCATATTTAAAAAAAAAAAAAGAGGAATGAGGTCATTGGGACAGAAGGAGCTCCCTGTCAATCATCAGCATGGCAGAAAACAAGCAGGCAGACAATAGCTGGCATACTTAGTGGTTGTCTTAAGGTCTCCATATTGCCCTGCCCTACTGACTTAGTGAGCGCAGCGAATGTGATTGATTGGAGGCCCTCTAGTCTTAGACTTGAGTCATTTAAGAGCTTGAACAGTGAATGCTGGGTTTGTTTACACCTGTGGATCCTTGGAGTCTGATCTAATCAGCCGGGTCTTTGGCCAACAATCATTGCGGGAAACGTGCTAACGTACTAAACGTGCTAAAGTATGGGGGATAAAATGTGCATTGTGAGCAAATGGATGCCGTCACCTCTCCGATCTTCAGATGCAAACGACTGTAGTGCTTGCAAAGTCTTTATGAGTCTGTGCTGCTGTGAAAACCCTGCTGTGACTGACAGGTTTGTTTTATGGGCATAGAACGGTATGTGGCTGTATTTGTGCTGCACGGGACACATTAAAATTATCCCTGACAAGCAGATCATGTGATATAATACCACGCATTAAATCCACTTGTTTTTATTTCTTGGTGGAGAGCTGCTGTTTTATAGCTTTCAGTAAATATCTTTGGGATTGCAGAAGAAGTTTTTTTTCCCCTCTTTGGGATTTAAATTGAAACTATGTTTTGTCCCGTTAGAGAACTTTTAGATCTTTTTTTGCATCTTTGCAAAAAGTGAGCTGTTGCTCAACCTTTACTATGTAACACTTTTGTTTTTTTCTTTTACTATTTGCTAACTGATGAAACATTCAGGTGCCAAGTTCTATGAAAAAGTTGGATGTGCCAACTCCATCGTGAGCAATGAGAGACAGGCCTACATGGGATCAGCACAGGGCTCCCCTGAGGGCCAAGCATAACTGATTTAAAGCCTGTTCAGAGCTGACATTCCGTTGTAATCCACCGAGAGCTGAGGAGGAGGTTTTATGTTTGCAGAGATGTTCCACCAGACTTTTCTGGTGTACATTGCAGCACCGGTTCATTTTTTTTTCTTTCCTCCGAACAAATCCGAGACATTGTTTGTCAGTTTCCAGCTTTGCATCTGTCCCGTCCAGGTGGGACTCAAGCCAGACTTCGCTTGATGCCAACCTTTTGTCACCTTCCTTGCCATTTTTGGATAACGGCTAGCACCTCATCATTATCATCCTCACCGAAGGTCGAAATGTCTCTTGTGTGTGAGAGGTTGCAAGTAAGCGAGAGTGAGACAGGCCGTTCAAACATATCTTCATCAAATATGTGGTGACACACTCAAACTCCAGAGCATGATTCCTGAATAGAAAATTGTTGGGAGTTGGAGATAGGAATAGAGAGCTTGTATAAGTCTGAACATGTCAGTGGCGAGGGTTGCATGCCTTCCTGATTTCTTTTCTCTTGTTTTTGCCATTCTTTCTGCTGCTTTTAGTGCTCAAAAATGTGCGGACAAAGAAAAGTCAACACAGACATTGTCCGGCAGAATAAAGGGGCCTCTCCCTGCATAAGCAAAGCTTGTTTGTGTGGAGGTGTCTTTTCATCAGGTGGCTCACTTGGCACTTTACTCATCTTTGCTGTGTGTGTGCGTACGAGCAAACAAGCAGCCATGCGTGCCATACGTTTGTTTGTGCGAAGTCTGTGAGTGCAGGGGGGGTTGAAGTGGGGAGGAGATGGTGGTGGATGAGGCTGGTGCTGGAAGGGGCGGGGGTGCGTTCAGGTGAAGCCTGCGTGGATATTTTGCAACAGAGGGAACAGTGTACGGGCTCACATTCTGACAACCATTGGTGTTGTATTCCTGAATCTTAGCACGCAAATATTTTCTCGGCCAAGCGCTGTGTCAACAGAGCTAATGTTTCTGACTTAGTTTTGAGTTTTTAAAGGATTTTTTTTCACCCCCAAACACATCAACATTCGTCTATTTAATTAGGAACAGACTCCAAGCAACCGCAGAAATGCATAAAACCCTCGCCTGGAGTTGTTCCTTTCTGATAAAGATTTTTATGCTTAGGCTTAAAGAAGTTAAAAGTGGAAAAAAAGGCTATACTGTATTTCAACCACTATAATCAAGTGAGGCACAAAAGCAGTGGTTATACTTTTAAAGCACCTTCTTTGTGCAAACATGAATATTTTTTCATTTGCATTTCCCTTTCATCATGAATGCCCATGCTTCTCTGCTAACATCTCTGTGTGAAATGGTGTCAGTCCCGGTCTGTATTCTTCCCTCTCCAGTCTCTGTGGAGACCATGAGCTGGCGTCAGTTCCTCCCGCTTCGCCATAGCCCGCTAGTTTGCTACCTAACCCACCCACTTGCCCGCTTGACATTAGAAATTCTGTTTATAGCGCTCTCTGGCTTCTTGAGCGAAGGGGGCCCACCAGGAGCATCTCTGCATCCGTTGAGGAAAGGATAACCAACATCTCTCCTCTTCAGCCGCAGACTCCCCATGTTTAGTGACATCAATGAATCCCTTTGATGTGCCAAGATGAATATGTGCAATTTAAAAAAAGAAATCAGTTTATGTGTTTTTCTTGTTTGCTATGTTTGGCCAGAGCTGCCTTCCACAGCGCCAGTGTGTTACATTTCAAACTGTAACACATCTGAGTTCTCCCAAGAATCTCTGCAACGAGTGATGAAATGTTGTCAACCTTGCCTCCATCGCCTGCTGCAGATTTAGATATTAAGGTGTTAGGCGAAAGTTGCTTTTCTGCAAACCTCACTGGGATGGATAGCCATCGCTCCACAACTCTGAGACAGAAAGAACGATGGTGCAGGAAACCCAAAACATGTTCGTTTTTACTGCTCCACAGCTGCTAATTATCCTAAAAGAAAAAAATTTTTTTCAGGGAATTACAACTGGAAGATGGAGGCATAGGGGTGGAGTCATGTATCATGTGTTTTGTGAATACCAGCTTAGTGGTATTAACCCGAAGTCCGAGTGCAAACTGGGAGGGCTGGGCCCCTGGATTTGCAGTCACGCAAAAAGTCACCCTCAGTCATGAAATACTTCAAACTAATAGTTAAAGTAGCGTTTTATTTATTTAGTCTTTTTACTCAAACATCATTGAATCAATATGTGTTGCCCAAATGTTTTATGAGCTGTGTATGCAAACCATTTGGTGGACAAGGACACAGCTCATCACGTTTACCACCGCACTGACTAGCATGTTTACGCACTGTCGCACATTTTTGAATGTTAACTTTACTTTCACTTTAGTCCAAAAGAATGAGTAGATTCTCAGGAAGTAAAAGCCAGGAATTTGTAGTCAGCATTTGATCAGTCATTTGTCACTTTTACCTCACTTTCTGATGAAGTGATTGTAAGAAAAAAAAGTGCCAAACTATGAAATTTGTTTGGCACAGATAAACTCCTAAAAATGTGTCTGTTGTGGTCTTTTCCCCCCATGCCTGTGTCTGCTTAAAAGTCAACTTTCCTGCTGTAATTGTACCTTAAACTCTCAGTGCCTTGCTATTAAAATGCGATTGTGCAGAAAGAAGAAAAGACAAAGAAAAGAAACAAAACAAATGTTCTAAACAGGGTTTCATCAGTCTGGTATTCCAACCAGCTGTTTTCAGTTTAGGCACTGCAGGCAGCAGGAGAAAGAGCGAGAGAAATAGAGCCGGCAGGAGGAGCGATTGTTGATGAGATGTGATGGTGGGAGCATAAACTGGGGCAGATACGGGTGCTGCTTTTCCTTAGGATGTTATCCTAAGGTGGGCCCGATTCCAGACCTTGAGGCACTCACTTATCAGAGGGATTCTGTCTCCCACAGAGCAACGCTTCTCTGTCATAGACCACAATGCCTCATCATTCCTTCACAGTCACAGGCCAATCAGACTGGGGGATATCAGATCATGCACACGTAGCATCAGCACAGCAAAGATTTAAATCGGGCCCTGCTTCAGGTCATGGAAAGGCCACCTGGTCTTTTAAGGGCCATGTTGTGCTCTGTGCATATAGTATAAGTAAGGTTGTAGTGGTCACACTAAATTAAGAAGTGGATGGATATCCGCCCTGGATCAGTTTAGTTGACGGCACAAGCAGAGCAGCTGTTCTTTTTGCAGAAGTTATAAATCATACTTTAGCGTTTTTGCCGCTTGGGAAAGCTGCCTTATACACATCAAATCAAGAAAAGGAGAGAGAATCCCGGGGCATCTCCTACTTTGGGATACATCATCTAAAAAAACTGGTGAGATCACATTACAGCAGTTCTACTCTAAATTACAAACAAATTAGACAACTCCAACAATACACTTTTTTGTTGTAAAATTATTCCCAGTGGTCTTTTAATTTTTTATGCAGTTTTTAGCCAAAATCTAAATTTTTTGTTTAAAAACTGCATAGTCATAATGTTATAATATATCAAAAAATGATTGGAGTGGGAATTTAAGGTTATTTTTAAAAAATGTATGTGTAGAGAGTTGCTGGATTTCTGTAAACTGAAGCTTATCTCTAAGAAGTAAAGCAAGTTTATGTAAAGACCATTTATTTATGTACAGTCATTATATATTGTAAGTTAAATAAAAAATAATAAAGACTAGCCTGTTTGTAAAAAAAAAAAAAAATCAACATAATTGATCACTTAAATTGTAAAATATAGTCTACCTCTTTCACTGTGACCAATTTCTTTCAATGACAAAATTGGTCAATAGATATGTTCTGGTTATTAGAATGGCAGAATAGTTTTGTTTTTGTTGCTTTGAGTTGTTTGGTCAGTATCACACGTTTAAAATCATCCCATGAGAAGAGGCCGCTCCCCCCTAATATTGGTAATGATTTCACCTTGTGTTGCCCACTCCCCTCCCTTTTTACCCCGTAAACCAATTGTACTTGTTAGGAAGTCACAATGTTCTCCTGTGAATCAAATTCGATTAAAACCAAGACAAGGCGCAGGCCGTGTAAAATGCACAGCCTCCCCGTTTTGAACCAGACTTGTGGCTCTTGGAATGTACAGCAAAAGCAGCAAAGACGAAAAAAAAAAAAAACTCTAAAGGGGGTCGAGGCTTTCACACTGCCCCCCCACCTCAGGACATCCCTTTTTCCTGACCTTATCAGGTCCATTTGAAATTATGAGGTAATGTTCTGGATTAGTCATGATTAATGGCTGTGATTGCAGGCCTTGTGCTTTGGAGACATAAGACGGTCTTCAGTGATAGCGGGATTCCCCGCGGTCCCTGCCCTCAGATAATCAGCATGATTTGGTTTCTTTGTTTAATGATTTTATCATGTGATGCACTCAGAATGGGCTTTGGGATGGTTCTCCTAAAAAGCATCTGTTAGACTGAGGTGAATCTCATGTCCGACATGGCAGTTTCACTGGTAGATTTCCACAGCACAAGTATTAAATCACTCAAATGTTTAATTTTATGTAAAATATAACGTTTTTTTTTATTCTGCTGATCTAATCAACCATTTATGACATGGACTAGGCTAAGGAACCCCTTTGTTTGATTTGTACACGGGTTGGAGGAGCTTGCTATTGGAAATCCCTGAAGCAGGCTTTAGGGGCAGGTCTCATTCTCGTGTGAAATGGGAGGGCTCTATAGCTTTCGGCTGACTTGACTGGGGCTGTATGGGTGTGTTGGCAGGGGGAGTGCTGGTCATGAATAGGGTCTTTGACTACCTCAGACTTGCCCTGAAAGGCAGGACAAAGACCCTAGGGCAACGGCTTAGAGCCTCACAGCTGAGCTACAGAATGCTTGGCTCAGTCTTGGACCCTCTTCGCTCGATTTAAATACTACAGTGGCTTTCAGCGTTCTATGGAAGGAGGCTTGCATTTACCACATTCACCGTCAAGCGATGACTCCCTGTTTTTGTTTACAGTATACTAATCCCAGCGTGCTTTGCTTAATCCTGTCTAAAATCCAGCAAAGGTGCAGCATGGTGAATATGTGTCACTGACTCCGTAGCCCACCTGAAGGCACGCTCATGCCGTTCATATTAAGCAGAACTTACTTAAGTCACGGGCAAACTTTTGGCACATGTTTGCACCGCTGGTAATCCCATCCCAATGCGCAGTTGTTAATTATGCAGCACCTTTCCCCATCTTCGCGCAAGTCAGAGATATTGGTTTGTAGACATGGTGCAACACAGTGCACACCTCTAATTGCTTGCTTCATCTGTTTGTCTCCTTACTTTTCCAAATTTGCAAGTGGGAATAAATAGCCATAAATCTTTTTTTTTTTTTTTTTTTGCAGTTAATGGGGTTACTCGAGTCCTGTCCAGACACTCTCTCCCCACAGAGTGTCTAGTTTCATATGCCACTCAGAGCTTTGTTTGCCCCCTCCTCCCTCCCTCCTGGGTGAAGGGTCGGAGGTCAAGGTTCAGGGCCAGTTGGCTGAGTGGCCACAAAAGCCCAGGCTTCCCCTCAGCACATCCGATCCGTTCGCCCACACCAGCCTGCAGCCACAATGACGGGATCAGTTTGCAACATTTGTTCTTTCCTATTATAAACTAAATCCATCTTGGATCCACATTAACAGTGTAATTAACTGTAATTATAAGACTCCCAGCGAAAGTTTAAGGTGGAATTTCTGGGATGAAGCACTACAGGTCCAGAAAAGCACCCTTAAACCAAAATGCTAAACTTTTCTGTAAGAACTTCACATCACAAAAACTGTATTTCAGCAAAATCCCTGTCAGACTCTTGGTTCATCTAAAAAACTTTCAGCCCCCCACCCACAATCTCCACTTTCCTCCCTGCCCCGCCACCACCCAAACATATCCTCCAGCCAGGTTTATTATGCCGTTTCACGCAGACCAAAATTGCAGCTGCATGGAGAACAATCTGGAGCACATTAGCTCAGGCGCTGTGATTTATAAATTGTTTCTCAGGCCATAAATCCCTGCTGTAATTGTGCACAAGAACCCCTCTCTCTCTTCTCAGTCACCCCCTCCATCCCATACTCTTTTCCTTCTTCTCTCTAGCAGCTTACAGTCCATGGGTTAACATTTAATTGTTTGCAGAAGTTCGCAGATTTAATGGAGGCAAAGTTTGTTGCTTTGTATCACTGAGCTTGCAGAAACAGCTCTTCTTTTTTTTTTTTTTTTAACTCTTTTTAATGCCATTCTCCTTTTTTTATGCTGATTGGAGGAAGCTCAGCATTCAAAATGGGATGGGAGCATTTTGTTTTCAGCTGCAGTTCCTGTGGTTTATGCTCTACATTCCTGAATACTGTGTAATTGAAAGGGGCCTCTCCTAAACTCTGTCCCTGGGAATCTGATATTTACAGCAGCCCCTGATCGTTATCACCTTGCAGCTCTCATTAGATTGTATTGAGAGTGAAAGATAGCAGCAGCTGTATACATTGTTATAACCAGCAGTGAGGTCTCAGTGGTCCTGGTTAATTTCATTAAGGCATGTTTTTAACTCTCATTGCCTGCAAAGCAAAGTAACTCTAAAACAAATGTTTTTTTTCTCCTTTTAGTTATATAACAATGTATTTTCATTCTGTTTATTTCAATGATACAAAAGCATACTTTGTCCAACCACTGCCTAAATCTTAAAATTCGTGTTTGTTTTTGGGAGACCTGATGAGAAGAAAAAGGCCTGCATGACCAAGCTCTTACAGCCTTGTGATTTCTCTTAAGGCTTTATCTCACAGCCTGGAGGCCAATCTTTGGACTGAGAGATTTACTTTAGCAGAATTTCCAATACAAAGGACAACATTTGAATAATCGAATAGATCAGAAATAGGAACACACAAGTGGTTAAAAAAAAGCCCTTATAAATAAGCAATCCAAATTCTTGAAAGACTTTAAATAAAGTCTATTTTTTGTTCAGTTTTTCCTTTATTTTTTGGTTTTGGTATGTAGATGGTTTTCCTTCTGTATGTTCTAAATGTCAGTCTTGTCTTGGCTTTAATTATTTATTCTATTTTCTTTGGATTTTCATGGCTGTTTCAGAAACTTTTTATTACCCTTTGTGCTGTAATAATCCAAAAAGGATGACTCCCTTCTACGACGAATTGCAGAAAATGTACTTTTTGTACTAACAGAGCTAGCTCAGCTTTGAGTGCAAACTAAGGCCTAACAGAGACCTTTTTTATTGAAAAAACTCCCCTGACAGTTTATGCTAAAAAAATACTATTTACTGAATAAACAAGAGCGTTGTGACAGAGTCATTAGCTTTTTCCACATTATTAAATCAAGATTCACTCCCAGATAAATAAATAACTAACCATAGCATTTTATAGCAAAAAGAAATAAAACGTATTAAAAAAAGGAAGGAGGACATTAAAACAATACATTTTAATAAAGAGGAACTTTGATTTTAAAAGAAAGGATATTAGGATAATTAGGATAAAAGTTATTTGAATAACATTGGTTGAACTATGTACGTTCCAGATAGATTTGGATTTGTGTTTAACTGGTTGCATATTCATTCCAAACAGAAAGGGAGCAAAAACACCAATCACTGACTATTTATGAAGAAGTAAACTGATTTAAAATGGCGCTTTGGTTAAAAAGAGTGACAGTTATGAATTTTGTTCAAATTTCACGTATGGAAATGTGCTGGTGGCTTCTCAGACCTGTTCTGTCTGCAGACAATTCGCATAACTAATCCTGTGCTGTGTCACCCAACTCAAAGGTCTGAAGCTAGATTTAAGAAATGCTCTAAGTGGATTTGAAAATGCTCCAGAAAAGCAAAGAACATGACAAATTATGAAGTTTCTTTTTCAGTGTTTTCCTGTTTTATATTTGTTTTATTTCCTAATATTTTTCCCTTTTAAAACCGCTGCTGTGGAGAGTGTGATGCATTTCATTTGGATAGTTGTGCAGCAGTGTAACAGGAAGGACTGTTGAAACATACCTGTGGCATTTTAATGGGCGTGTGTGTTTCTGAGGTGGAAGAGCCGAAGAGTTGAGCGTATGGAGTTAGCAGTGGGGTGATATGGATGTCAGGTAGTAAAAACTGAGATGAGGCAGGGACCAGCAGTCTGCGGGGCCTGGAGTCCTGCGCCTTTGCACTTGGAGAGCAAACACAGGAGGCATCTGCAGGCAGCTGTGTGTATGTGTGTGTGTGGGTGTGTGTGTGTGTGAGGACGGGTGGTGGTGGGGGGGTTGCTGCTCAGGACAGGAGGTTGGGGGAGTGGAGTTGGGTGGTGGTGAAGAGACAGAGGGGAAGGAGGGGGTAGACTTGCACAGTGAACACAATCACCCCTCTGTTTTCATAAGACTTGTGGTATGTGAGAGCAGAAACAAATGTGTTTAATTTAGCTTTTTTTTTTCTTTCCCCTCTCCTGCCTTTTTCACTACGCCCACTTATGCCCACCTCAGCTTTTTAAAACGTGCTTTTTCCCTTTAAGATGCTTTATTACTTCTCCTGCCTGTGCTGTGAGTCCCCCACCACCAAAAAAATGGGAAAAAAGTTTTTTAAAATGCATAGGTAATCACATATAATCCCCTTTAGTGGATAGTCACATTTATGCTTTTAGGAGTGGATGTAAAATGTTTTTAATGTTCAATATTTCATGAAAATTAACATAAAATAAGGAGCAAAAGTTGTTTTTGTGATTTTAAATTGGATTTGCAGTGATTACCTCACTGTGGTATGTTCACCTCTAAGACCTATTATGTCCCCTTTAAATGCTTTGGCAACAAAACGCTGCTTTATGATGCTAACCCATGCTGTCTCCAGTCAATTTGTGTTTGGTCATAAATGAAAAACCCAGGTCTCACTTGGGTGTCATTGGCGCAGTCCAAAGACACACACATATCCAGACACACATTTGATTTCTAAGTTGAGCTTTACTGTAAACATCCAGCCAAGTGCTGGTAACCACCTTGTGTTCTGGAGTTAATTATACAGACATTTACGGCTGTAAATTTAAATGAAACCAGGCTACTCCCCAAACAATAAAAAGCTGTGTTCCTGTGCGACTGACGAAACAATACAGCAGGATATGAAAAAAGACAATATCTGTGACATTTTTAGGTGTCGCTTGACTTGATCAGATCACACTGACATTAAGGAACTGGTGCACGACTGGAAGTAGATCTCCGAGGTACAAAAAAACCCCCCCACACTGTCGACTTTACCTAATTGACTTGAATGGAGCTGCACTCTCTTTCTCTGTCTTTATGAGATAGCCTCACATTTACCAGATGCACAATTATTTTATCCTGCATGTAATTATACAGTGAGTTTTTTTTTATGTGACCTACTGCTGGTTTGTGTTCCAAAGTCTCACTCGTTCCTGACTGTAACCTCATTCTTCTTTAACCGTTTGATTAAAATTATCTGAGAGTCAACAAGTTGGACTGATAACAGCTGCAGCTTCCTTTGAGCACGCGTATTAGCTTTATTGGTAGCCCTTTAGATGCAGCGGCTGTGTGACCGAGTACAGGAAATAAAAACAAATAATTGCAAAAATGCAAACCGTTACTGAAATCATAGCGAGCTTGTGATTTAAAAGAAAGAGTTAAAGAAAAGATCTTTTAATGCTTTCAGTTAACTTTTTTTGTTTACAAACTAAAACAGTGCTAAATTCACTTTATGAAGTGAGAAATAGGGTCTGGCTTCTTGGTGAGCCTGTATTCTTTCACAGAACATGTAAAAATTAGCCATTTGACAGTTGTTTATTTGATTATCCCTTAGCCGAAAGTAGTATGCCCAAGGTTTTTTCTATGAAGTATACTTGGGTATAGTCAGCCCCACTATGGGGTGCAGGTAGAATATCAGGGGGGGGGCAATTCTGGATGTCATATCTCTCTGCGCGCTAAAATGCTTAAAAAACAGTGATATCAGTTCATCTAGCCATATATCTATCTCCTCCTTTGATCCATTTGATAAGTCTTATAAGTTTCACGTTGTGTTTGTAACACAGACTCTTTCTGCTCTTTAAGAAATCCATGTTCTCTTTTTTCACTTCATATGCCAGAAATATTCAGCAAGCTCCATTGTCCTTGAGAGCAGCCTCCCTGAATAAAATGCATGCCAGACCAGGACAGGAGCAGAGTCAGCATTCAGGATCCTCTTGGAGAACTTGTAGGAACCTGGACGCTGGGTCGTTTGGACCTCCCCTGCGCTGTCTCCCCGCTCTCCTGCCCTCTCTCCCTCTTTGCACTAATAGTTCTTTTGTGTACGAGAGCACGTTAAAGAGGCCAATGAGCCTGGCCTTAATAGGCCACATCACCATGGAAACCACGGCACTCTGGATGTCTGACCTTTGACCCAGTTTTTGTACCGGCTGTGAATAAAAGTGCAGGACAACCAACCGGGTCACAAAAGAAGCCCAACAAACTGAGGGAGTGCCCCTGTCATAGTCACTTAACTTCATTCCTGTATGGACTAATGGACACTTCAGATTTGCCATTTGCTGCATCCTCCAACCATGGCAGCATCTGAAGGGTTAATGCAAACCCACGACAAAGACTTTAAATCAAATTTCTTTTTTTAAATAAGTGTTTTTCATGGATGCTTGATTCAAGCCATTTGCTGCAGTCAGATAACATTCCATTTGCTTTAATTTAATTAAGACAATGAAAGTCCATGTCGTGTTTTTGTATGGCAACACCAGTGTCAGGAGACATTTCTCACCTAAACATTTGTTTTCCGCGGGCCTTTCTGCGAGATGCTTAATTGGCAAATTTGATTTGCACCAGCGTTTTTTTGGCTTGGATGGCCCGCTTCTTTTTTTTTCCAAGTTTGAAGTTTGCTTGAACTCTTGTGCAGACCAAACAAGCAAACCCTGGTCCACTTCAAGGTGAAGGTCTCGGCTCACTCCAGGGGGGAGAAACGTGCAGGAGGGAAGCAAAGGGTGTAAATGACAGCAGACAAAAGCGAAAAAAAGACGCAAAGTGCAAAGCTGGAGAAGAGCGCTTATGCAAAAGTTTAGAAAAAGTCTAATAAAATGTCTAATAGAGTAAAAGTTGTGCAGGAAGGTGTTAATAATTAATTATGATTATGATGTTTGTAGCTAAAAAACTAGGTTGTTTTTTAGGACATAGTTTCTGCAGAGCAGCAGCCAAAATTCAGCTCTGTATTGTGGACAGGAACTGTTAGCGTGGAGTAAGCCTGCCCCACTCCCCATCATCCATCTGTTTACAATCTCTCCCGCTATCTTACAGCCCCTTACAACCCCAACCCAAAATTCTTGGTGGAAGAAAATGAAGAGCAATATTAGTTTATTTATTTATTTTTGTCTGCTCCTGATTCGCCACAATTAGAGTAAAAAAAATGTCAGAAATGCAATTTTTTATCTTAATTTCCTGATATATACCCTCCATCATGAGAAAAATGCCACAAGAACATGTTAAAAACATAATTTTTATCAGAGTGGGTTTTTAATAGGGGTGTGTATTGGCAAGATTCTGGCGATACGTATCACGATACACATGTCACGACAAAACGTATCCCGAAATCTCCCAAGACTTCACCAGAGACAGTATTTTTTTTTTCACTTGGAAAAAATGTTATCCAAATATTAATACATCATTCACATAAATAACATGGTAAAATACATTTTATTTAATGACCAGAAATTTAAGCACTGCACTCATTGTATCACTAGTTGATTTTAACAAAATAAATTCACGGTTCTTTTCTTTAAATAATTGAGGAAATATTTTTTCAACACTCAACGTTGTCTGATTTTTATAATAAAATATTTTTCAGTGTAGTATAAAAACACAGAATAAATGTGCCGTAACCAGTAATGTTCCATATGTATGTTTGAGAAAATAAAAAGCTGTTTATTTCCAACACTGCTATGTAGCCAAACCAGTATTGAAACGGTTCAGGTACCTCAACGGTGCTTGACCAGGTGCTTTCCAAAAACACTAATGTAATAATGAGCGTGAAAGGGCGAAGGAGAACGCTTAAATGTGGCCAAAATGCTTTATTTCCTTCTACCAGACAGTCTGCACTGCAGCGCTGCATCTCTTGTTTACTCACACGCAGAAGTAAACACTTATTTCACCTCTCATCGCCACAGCGTCTGTCTTTTTTCAGAGGGTGTACACGTCACTCTGACGCATCAGGTCCCTGAATCAGAATCTTTTGCTGTGAAGTTCAGCAGAACCCAAACGTCTTCAGCCTTTTGACTGAAGCTCTGCAGGCTGCGCACACATACCGCTGCGTGTCTGATCTCACTCGTTCTTCCATGAGCCACAGAGTACTGACATTCGGGTTTTTTAATGGTAGTAGTACCAACTTAACATAGCTTCTCAGTTCAGTTCTGTTCAGGCTCATGAGTTCACATCAGGTTTACATTTACCACAAGATGGTTCTGGTGAGATCTTGTTGTTGTTTTGCTGCAGTGTAAAGCTGCTCATAGAGGCACTGTAGGGTGTACTGCCATCTAGTGGTCAGGGGTTTGAGTGAAAAACGAAAGTAAGACGGTGATCAATGTTTGCTTAGAAATAAATAATTAAAAATATCGCTGCGGCATCATTTTAAATCGAAACAAGTATTGTCAAATGAAATATCGCGATATTTTACTGAATCGATATTTTCTTACACGCCTAGTCTTTAAGGTATTAAATATATTAGCATTCTGTGCTCATTCTGACTGAGTCCAAAGACGGTTCTGAGTGAAAGCTGCTCAGTAGCTTCCATTTGGCGTGTTTACTCAACTCTTACTGGATTGCATAATAGTCCGCGGTCCCCACTCAAGAGAAATTTGCAGCGGCTCATTTATACTGTGCAAACCAGTCCAGTCTGAGCTCCTTGTCATTTCCCCATCGATTACACACTAATTAGCACAATGAGTGTGGAGGCTTGCTTAACAATTGTCAGTGTAATTGCCTCTAATGCTGGCAAACAATAAGGCTTAATGCAAACTCTGAGACAAGGCGGAGGCTATTTACCACATTGTCTTTGTCATCTAATCTTTTAATTGTGTTTCCTGCATGCATCAGGTAGAGGTGTCAATGGCTCGGAGAGTGCAGGTGATATGAGCAAAGCAAGCCGGGGAGGGAATGTTGCAGGGGGCCAACGAGGTTATTGTGTGAAGTTGGTGTTAATATGGGTTGGAGACGGTAATTAACACCTCAGCCAAACAGCAAGCTGTGTGGCCCATTTGTTTTCGGGGTTTTTTTTTTTTTCTTTGGGGGGGGGGAAACAATTGGGAGGGTGATTGACATTATCTGCTGGAGCGATCCGTGGAGACATTCCTGCTGCTCTGCTATTCACCAGAAGCTGGCCCAAGCCATTTCACAAACATAAGGCCTTGTCTGAACAGGCAACCTCATACATATTCACCCTTTTATTTATTTTTTACTCGTCATTGATTCAATTAATTAACCGTGCTGTAAAATTCAGTGAGACAAGATTTAAGGTTCTGGTTTTAGAAGTATTTGCAAACATCGGTTAGGATTTTCTCCTTATATTGAATCAGACTTTTTAATTTATTGTTTGAGCGACAAATAGTTTCCAGTTTTTTTTGTCCATTTGGATGAGCGTCTGACCAAGTTTGACAGTAAATGTCCAGACATCTGTCTCTTCGTCCTGCTCTGATGTTGGTTTGCAGTATGGCACCACACACTTCCGAGATGACAAAGACTCTTGGCTGTATTTTCCCCCCTGCTCTGTGAGAGCGATGTAACAATTAGAACCCAGCTCTGGCAGGCCACATGCCCCAGAGCATATGTTGTATTCTCTGTGTTCAAACAACCCATGGGCTCCAGTGTAGCGTTTTGGAAAATTTCTGCACCATCCCTGCCACCTTTGTCGCATCTGGGTCCTGTGAAAGTAGTACATTCTACTGATGTCTATTTTGAGAGCTGGAGGCAGCAGGGAAAGCTGGAAGACAATTAGAGAGCTGCAAAAATGGACCAGCTAAACTTCTTTTTTTTTTCTTTTTAAATTCTCGTTTCTTTCAGTTCTCTTTCCGAGCGCAGTCAGTTTCCAGCTCCCATGCTGAAGCCGGCATTGCTACGGGCCCCAACCATATGTCTGTATTGGTGCCTAATGAAATAAGAGCACATGTAAAGCATTACCAAATGCCTTTCGGTTTGGTTGCAATTAGTTTATCTCTATGTTAGCATCTACAATCACTTGAGCTGTGGCATTACGTCTTCAGCCTTGTTTCCACTGAGCGGTCCGTTCTGTTATTTTGAGCGTTTCCATTATAAAATGGACCAATTAAGCTGTGTTGAACTTTGGGCCTCCGTTGGTTGTAGGTCCATAGAAAAATGAACCGGTTAGGGCAGAGCCACGCCAAACCAGCACCAACGTTTCCGACGAGCTTTCATAACTTTTTTCAGTTGTATTTCTTTTTGCCGCCCAGTATCTTCTCTCAAACAACTGTAAATGCTTTGTATATACGAAGTATCAAAAACCAAGCGGTAAAAAGTTTGTGGCTGCTTGATCTCCATTGTTGATGTTGGTAGCTTTGCTTTTACTGTAGTCGCACTACGATGACGCGATCAGTCTACACCACGCATGCGCAGTGACGGTCCAACTTTGAGTTTCTAAACCGCACTTTCTAAACCGTACCATACTGTTCCACTCAGTGGAAACAAGGCTTTATCACCCTATTTGGATGCTTTTGTTTCAGAAAATTTTTTTTTTTTCTTTTACTGTAACTCCCAGAAAGTTTTTGCTGATCAGCTCGGCTCTCAATTCTTTTCCTTTTAGTTTCCTGAAACAAGTCACAGGCCCAGACACCCCCACCACCACCACTCATGTCTTGGTGAGTGGTATGCTGCCGGAGTCTGGATAGAAGCTAATATGACAGTGTGCAGCTGATGTTACCAAGCTGGATGTTTCAGGGAGTGTGTGAACAGTTGCTATGTGGGGCACATTGGCAATTAAGAGAAAAGTAAGTGCTCCGAATAAGAAGTGCCTGTGGGCATGTACCTCAGTCCTGGCAGAAGCTGTCAAAAAACAGATGGATTGGCCAGGAGAGGTGGGCATGGTCGGTCCAGACCAAAAGCTCACTATAGCGCTTGTTTCATTTGTGGAAGTGCTCGTGATTGACATAGATTAGCCCGAGAAAACTGCATTGTTTTCGGATTTTCTCTCCTGAGAGTAACATTCATTAGGCACCATGCACAGAGCAAAGTTTCAATAGGGAGCAAGCAGCCTTTAAAAGCAACTGCCTCCTGACAGTTGTATGGACTTGGGCCCATTAGTTGGAACCTACGATTCAGCCTTGAGCAGTATAGTGAAAATGAAGAGGGCTGATGTCAACTCCAAGAATTTCCCCTCTTTTGGAAGGAAAAAAAGGGACCCCTTCCCCCTGCTGCGGTGCTCTGTTGGACCCCAGCTGTCAGGAAACAATACCCTCTGCCTGCTCCGAAAAACTCGTTCCTGAAAATGTTTTTTTTTTCCCTTTCCCTCCGCTGCCCCCCCACCTCTTCTGCTATAATGTCTTTTCCATTTTTAACCCACAGTCACCCAAGCTTCCTTCCTCTTTACAAACCCACAGTGATGAATGGACTTTTTAAAGTCCAAACCTGAATGCACGATCCTTCCAGTTTGCTCATTTGTCATTATTCATCCACTTCTTAAAAAATGACAAACTTTTACATAAAGCTTCGTCGGATTCCTTGTTTTTTTTCTTATGGAGTTCCAACACTTTTCTTTGTCCAAGTGCAAAGAAAATCCTCTATCTATTTTTCAAAAGTAGTAACAAAAGGCATCTTAGAAGCATGTGTTAGTGATCTTGACTGTCTCAACTCAACATAGGGAAATACACATTTTCCTTTAAAAAGATAAAGACAAAAAAGATTCATAAACCAGATGGTAGCAGTGCCTTTGGAATGCATTCTATCCATATTACCAAAGAACAAAAAAAAAATAAAAAAATGCTAAGCTTGATTTATAAGCAAGTACTTCTCATCCTGTACACAATTAACCGGCAGCTCAGAGGAAGCCATCTCTAATAAGTAAATATACAGTTGCTCATCTTTGTGCAGCAATTAGCCAAACAATTTTTCACATTTACTGTATGTATATTACAGAAAAACGGAGAGGACAAGTTGCTGTGTTTTCTGGACAGACGGCCAAACACGCAGACTTAGGAGTGGACTTGAAGTTGCAGCTCAGTCTGTAAATGGGGCTTCCTTCCAGCTGTCTCTTCCCACCCACTTGGCGATGGGCGCCCACAGCTGGCCTCTTGTTTTTCCTTGACAAACGGCAATTTCACAGTCCCTTACCAGTGTGTTGTGCTCGCATCGCTCCTCGTACTCTCCCCCCTGTGCCAGAAAACTGACGGTCTAGCTCCAGCAGGAATGTGGGCCTTGTACAGGTGTTAGCTGGAGATCCGCTCGTGCAACTTTTCTTGGAAAACACGAACTGTGTACTTTCTCATGAGTCATTTTTGCTCATATGACTGTTACATTTACAAGTTTTTTTTAAAGTATCCTTTGTGTTTGAGTGTGTCGTCTTTTTTTTATATGTGTTGTTAAATTGTGTATCTTTTCTTACACCAACAGTATCTTCACATGAAGTGGCCCCTCCTGGATGTCCCAGGCTCTGCAGGAATAAAAGACTCCCGTTCTCCAACACCAGGACATTTAGTAAGTACACACAAGATTCTCAGAAAAAGGGAAAAAAAAAGAATAAAACAGCAGATCAAACCAGAAACCGAGAGTTGCAGCTGTAATACCAGAATTTGACCAAACTCCTCTTCTTCTCACCTGAATGATCCACACAAACATGACAGACGGGTGTCTTTGTCACGTTTGATACACTGCTTGTGTCAGTTGCACCAAAACAAATGAGAGCTTGTTTGAGAAAAGAGCTTGCTAGAGGGATGGAAAACAAGCCAACAGTCTCCTTGTTGAACTTCATGCACCGAATAACTGTCACCACCATTTAGTGTCTCTAATTTATGGCACTTACGAGACGTTTCTTCCAGTCAGAATCCTACAGGACATTAACCCAATTATTATACAAATCATGTAAACTTATTGGGAAAATCAATTTACTGTAAGACCTACAAAATGCTTTAATCAAACTATAACCATAATGTGGTTATGCACAATAATAAAGTTAGAGTGCATGTAAAACTACGCGTTCCCATCCATCAATGTACAGCTTCTTACTGCAGCCCACACAGCGCCCGCAGGCCAGCTGCTAAGCAGTCTGCCTGTCTTTACTGTAATAACTCAGCCCTGACCATAAATCTCTCAAGTTGGATGCTCTATGCCATTCCTGAACTCTCGCACACAGGTGTGAACTAGTCATCACGGTGTCTCGCTCCAGTTAGACAATGCGGAACCTCGGTGGACCTGTTTGGTTTGTGGCTTCGCTGAGGGACATGTGTTTGGGACTGAAAACAACCAGATAAGACTCAGCTTTGGACATCTATTTACCTTTCACCTGCATGATTGTATCAGAGAGCCGACTGGTTCAGGAAGTCATTTTAAAATCAGAACAAGGAGCCACCATCCGTAGCCTTCAGTGAAAAAAGACTTGCAGACTCTCAGCTCGCACATGACAGTCTTTTTTGAGAGCGGTTCATGGGAATCTCTGAGGGCGATGGAGTTTATTTATGAAAACGGATTTTTTTTTTCCTACATGGAGACCAATTCAGTGGTTTCATTCAAATTAAATGTATCTCTTTCTGGCATGTCATTGCAAAATATCTGAAGGTAGTTATTTCACATGTAGCCTCAAGAAATGCCTGGATCTATACAATGGGAAAGCAAATAAACAAAGGTCAAAAATAATCTATATCCCAACAACTATTGAATTTGAAGGAAAAACATACAGGCTTGGTCATGCGCTGGATTTCTTCTTTTCTGACCTTCAGAAATTGTCCAAGTTCTTTTTTAGCCTCCTTTTTATTCAAATAAAAATCAAACCGGAAAATCTGAAACTGGAGGAAAGTAGAGGAATGAGAACAGAAGGAATCGAAAAGAATAATTTTCTGATGCAGTCTTGTCATTAAAACTTCCAGTGTTTCCAAAAAAAGATGTCCAATATCAAAGTACACTACCAAAAGCAATCTGACAGTCTTTAGTTGTGTGCAATATTTGTGCCCTGCTGGAGTGAGAGGGTTTGAACAGTTCACAGAAAATGTTATGGTTCTTAAGGTGCATTCACACCGTACAGAATTTGCGCTGCCAATTTGCGTGTCCTGCCCCTCCTTCGCCGCGCGGAGAATTCGCTGCTCACCATGTGGCGGTGTGAATGCACCTTTACAGCTTTCACGGTGTGAACTAAAAGAGGAAGTCTCTTTCTTTTGTCCGTTGACCTGTGACTGGAAAGCCACACCATTTGGGATGGAAAGCTTTAATTCTAAATATGCCTTACACGCAGCATAGAGGAGAAAAAAAAAATAAGGCGAAACACCCCTTTACGCACTCACCCCAGTCTCTGGGCCAGGTGCCCACATGCCCCTCTGGAGTGCTGCTATTGATAGGGA
This sequence comes from Adrianichthys oophorus, assembly GCA_036245035.1. Classification (NCBI taxonomy): domain Eukaryota; kingdom Metazoa; phylum Chordata; class Actinopteri; order Beloniformes; family Adrianichthyidae; genus Adrianichthys; species Adrianichthys oophorus. The sequence continues at coordinate 9,784,686 of BSAI01000189.1, read as the reverse complement.
GCCAGCCTGATTATGTGCTCATTACTCCAGCCGGGGATGGAGGAGGCGGAGTGTGAGGTGAACAGCAGGCTGGCTCCCCAGGCCTGCAGGCTCCCCAGGCCCCAACGCTGCACTAATGAGAGCAGGGGGAGCGGATGGGCACACACTGGGGGCCAGGGATTACTGCCCAGGGCCAGGAGGAGCCAAGGAAAGAGACAGCAGCAAGGACTCCTGGAGCTGACCCGTTCCCCTGCGGTTGGATATTTGATAATTCTAACATTGTTGAATTTTTGTAGAGATGAAGGCTCGGATTATCTGTTGAGACCTGCTTGCAGGCGCATGCATATCTTACACTACATCTGCACGGCAGCTATTCATTATGGAGTGTAAGTCAGCGGAGAGGCAGATTAATAAAATTTGGTCTACAGAGTCACCACAGGCTGGATATTTTGAACATCAAACTACTCTTTATGCATGCAGGTTTCAGTGCAGCTACTGTCAGTTAAACAGAAGCAGAATTTTCCTTGATAGGTGTTAGCAATGTTCAACAATTATTCATAAATTAAAAAAAAATTGATTCAAAATATGGGAAAATTCCTTCATGTCACCGTGTAGAATTGGTCCATAAGGCCTGTATGCTAATCTCAAGCCTGCTCTGGCCTGGGATTGTCAATTATTCAGCAGACGGGATTGTTTAGTATGCAGTTGCTTTTGGTAGTAGTGGTGATAAAGTGGGCCGGGAGGACTGGGAAGAAGGGAACCAGCTTTTCTATGATCATCCCTCGTCGAGCCGTTCGTGCACACAGTTTGTACATTTGAACACAGCTCTGTAAATAATACATAACAGGCTCTTCAAGGCCAGGTGATGGAAGCAGGGGAAAATTGTCAGGGCCGTCAGCGGTGACCAAACGGAGCCTGAAATGGAGAGGATGCGGTTTCATTCCTAAATTCTCCTATATTATCTGCCTATAATGGTGCCTTGGCTCTTCTGTGAGGTCAGTTAGCCAATTGTTATAAATTGTCCATCAGGAATATTGTGTGTCTCATTACACAGACCTGATGCTGTTATTTGGGATTTAAAGAAGCTGTGACTCTCTTAATAAGATAGAGGTGACCGGGGTGTCTAAAACTCACTGCTCAAATTTGAGCCCATCCACACTTGACAGAGGCACAAGAATCCCTGTGTTTGTTTCTAAATCGTGTTAACATGTAGAGTAATCCAGACACAGAGGGACCTGGTCCAGCCACTCTTTCAGAGGTCACTTAGTCACTGACTTGTTTAAATAAATTGAAGTGGTAATCTCTGGAAAAGCATTCTCGGGATGCCTTTTGTCTTAGATGCAGTCTCAGTTTTCCTCCGTGGTATTTCATTTTAAGCAGAAATATTAAATAAAAAGTTTGATTTCCTTATTTTTTTAGCTTCTGAGTTCTACATCTATCCTTCTTGTTTTCGACCCTTTTTTTTTTTTTTGCAAACCCTTGCCTAGGAGCCCGGTGAGACTTTCTGGTTTTGCATTGGGTGGTGAACACCCGGGACTCATCGGGAAATCAAAGGCTTTGAGAGAACTGAACTGAATACTGATCTAAAGCCTGCAGTTCTGCTGGGCCACTGCAGAGACAAGATCCCTCTCAAAAGCATGATAAGGAACAAACCAGTGATTTGATTTCTGGAAAACTGTAAATAGAAGAAATTGATTTTTTGTTTTGTTTTGTAGTTTGAGCTGAAATAATTCAGATCTTACAAAGGGCAAATTGTCCAGAAAGTAATGCTACACTTATTCTTTTTACAAATATTTATAGTGCACTAAATCCCACTAAGATTTGTTCATGCTAATGTTTATATACAGTGTGCTTGTTCTGCTTTTTCACTTCATTTATTTAATAACCACTTGGGATATATTGACTCCAGTAACCCGATGCCCCCCTTAGCAATATTGTTCTAACCAGGAATCATAATGCCGCTGACCTTTTCTCCAGGCAGTGACCAGACGTAAAGCACACGTTGTCTGTGATGAATGACACCGTTTTTGGGACGGTTGATTTTAAAGACACATGACACGGTCAGTCTCCCCTCACGTCCGCTTCCTGTTGGCGCTGACAAACAAGGCTTGGATTTCTCAGCATGCCAGGCATTCTTTTCACCCCATCTTTCCTGGAGTTTTGAAAGGCCTCCGAGCCTCCCACCCAGAATCGCCCAACATAAAGACACAAAGCTGTGGGGTTATTCGGTTTGTTCTAAGCTCTCTTCCCCATCGGCTGTTTGCTTAGTAATTCAATTCAGATGTGCAGGATCCAAAAACATGTTTGCTTGAATGAAATCCACTCCTCCACCCACGTTGACCAAGGTTAGTGCTTTTCTTAGCTCTGTTCCAAGTTGGACAGACCAGCAAGGTACTGCCACCTCGGCCTTTTAAGCTCCAAACCCTCTGAAGACAGACTTTTTTTTTTTTTTGCTTTCAGCGTCTCCTCTCAAACTTCTTTCAGACTACTCCTCTCTTAAATGTTTTTACACCAGATTTACACACCAATGCAAAGACGTACGCGACAAGCACATCAATGTAAGGAGCATGATTTCTATCTGTCAGCGTTAGATACCATCTGGTATCCGCTCCATCACGTAGATGTTTATATTTAAAGCATGGCTCATGTTCCGTTTGGCTTTCTTATTACACTTTGCTTGTGGATGCTGAAACCAGACATGCAGTGCTGTCTTGGGCTAAAAGGAATATCACCTCTGCACTTCTAGTAAAGCCAAACAAGGTATCAATGCACCAGGGTTCAACTAAAGAGCTTTTTTAATCAATATAAGCTTTGAACTAAATCAGATTTAGTGCATAGTAGCTAGCAGGGTAAAGATAAACAACATTTTGAAGTGTGTTTGTATTTTCTGAGACTGCTGCCCATATAAACAAACCTGGAGTTTAAACTGGTGCCTTCAAACTTTTGTTGAAAGCACAGGCTTCATGTATTCCCGGATCTGAATTATTGATGGGCATACTTTCCAATTCTCACTGAAATGGTTCCCAAATTGTGCTGGCACCCCGGTCTACAGGTCTCCCAGCAGCCCTCACACTGTTGGGAAAACTCGGACATATTGTAGCTGAAGCAGAGCAACAAAGCACATTTCAAATACACATGACATGTGGAACCTGGAATTTTAAACACCAAAGTCAACACCATTTTTTGCTATCCACTTCTATCAAAGCCTCTTCTGTGATTTTTTTTGGGGGGGGGGGGGGGGGGGGGGTGAAAAACTCTCTGCATCTCCTCTTCATATTTTTTCCTTTCACCGTCTGCACAGTTTGCAGAAACCAAGAATGTCCCAAGGAAATGGGTCTCAAAATAGCCACGTTTTGCAGCAGCAACTGCTTGGTTAAAAATGACAATTAGGTTGGGGCTGCAAAAAAAAAGTGGCAGGAAAAGGGTTAGAGGGGGGTAAAAGAAAAGCAGCAAGATTTGGAACAATTATCAGCATCGGGAAGCAAAAGAGTGTACAGAAAGCTCAATGCTAACTTTGTTACCCCAGCAGACTGCGCAGGATAGACACAGAGGTTGAGAAGGGGGTGGGGAAGGATATTGAAGAAAGGTTAGCTTGGAGGAACAAGACTCCTTTCTCCCCTCCCACCCCTTGACCCTCCCATGTGACAAGTTGAGCCAACAAGTGCTCTATTCAGCCTGGCAGCCAGGGGAAATGACTGCTTGGCTGAGCGCTGCCTAATGAAAGTAGAGAAGCTGGTTATTATTATTTTCTTCATCATCTGCTGTATGCTGGTAGGAACTCAGCAGGATTCATGATTTCAAACCAGTTTAACGCTTTTTTAAGTTTTAGTAACGCAGATCACAGTTTTGATCGGGTGGAAGCCCAAATGAGCATCTGGATTAGGTTTCTGGTGCACCGTTTGGACTCTTGTTTTATTTTTTTCTTGGGGTAACTAACTGTTCCCTCCTCAAAAGTAAATGGCCGCAGTGATTCGGGCATGAGTGTGAGGCTTTCAAGTGCTCCTTGGTGCTGGTCCAGATTGCATCACAGGGTCAGTCACATGCATAAACTGTGATGTGTACCATGCAGGTCATGATGGTTTATTTACTCCACGCATTCCTCTTGTTTCCTACAGCTACATGCACAGCAGTTTTGGCTCGTACCAGGCAAACAAACAGCCACGGCGTACAGGCTATGCAGAAAATGCATTGAAATGCCCCTGTCAATAACACTTGTTGCTCACCTACTGCCTTCTTTGTCTTCTTTCTAGTCCAATAAAGTCCCTGTGGTACAGCATGCCCACCATGTGCACCCACTGACACCTCTCATCACCTACAGCAGTAATGAACACTTTTCCCCCGGCACGCCGCCATCGCACCTCTCGCCAGAGATCCTTGACCCAAAGACAGGTAAGGGGTGGACAATGATTTATTCCTCCATAACACCTGTGATATTTTACATGAAATGTACAGGTAATCGTTGGATCAATGGTGAAAATATGTTGACAGTGCAAAAAAAGAAACTTTTCAGATCCAGCTTTGGCGATGAGATTGTGGCCGCCCACCTGCGGCCCGATTTCATAATTAAACTCCTGTTTCCTTTGACTAACCAAAAGAAATGAACTTGAGTGTACTTGAACATTAAATTTCTTCTATCTGTTTTTTTTGGTGAAATCTGCAGGTATCCCACGGACGCCTCACCCATCAGAGCTTTCTCCATACTACCCCCTGTCTCCTGGTGCTGTCGGTTCCATTGCACACCCTCTGAGCTGGTTCATGCCACAGTAAGTTGGCAGCATTACAAAGCCTCAGCACACTTGTGCTCTTAGAATTTGTAATACTCTTCTAAGTATGTTTTGTTTGACTGAACGCTCAGTGTAAAAGCAAGTACACTAAAGTTAAGGCAAAGGCTTTAAACCTGCTTTAGATCAGAATGTGAATGCAGTATGAAAAAGTGCCTTATGTACAAAAAATACTTATTCATGATATCTTTTTTGCAGGCTGTGCTCATACTTTTACACTTTGGGCTCGCCAAATTCAAACTCTTCAGTTTACCAGGAGGATTTTCTAAACATTTATAGCTTTTTTTAAGAGGTCGGATAATCAATTGCTATGATGGTGTTCCACAAACAAGGGATTTGAGTTGATGAGTGAAGGATTAGTGCTGGTGGGTTAGCCGTCAGCTGTGTTTGATCCACCTCACACCGGAGCATGGCCTCACTCCATCTACCGCTTGTCTTGCAGACAGGGCCAGCCCATGTACTCCATCCCTCCGGGGGGATTCCGTCACCCCTATCCAGCATTGGCGATGAATGCATCCATGTCCAGGTGAGTGGATCGTGTTCAGAAACACCCCCCACCCCCACCCGCCATCCCAAAGGGATACAACTAATATGTGCTGCTTCTATGACATGCTGTAATCATATTTCCCCAGTTTTCCTTGCCAGACTGTAACTAAATAAAAGGCTGGCGTGCAGTCTTGAGCCTCTATTGTTCAAAAATGGTTTGAATTTGTGTTTTGAAAGAAATCTGATACCTCACAGCCATAAGCATTCGGGATCTAACCTCAAACTAAATAAGTTCGTCTTGAACGTTGCCAGATCAGGAGCGGGCCTGAGCTTCGGGACTACAAAGAGAAGTGAAGCCTAAGTCTGAGAGACAGGTTCAGCTTTTTAAACATGTTACTGGCATTCAGCAACCCTCTGCCGTCTTCTTTCCAAGAGCTAAACTTCTGTGGTCAAGCCGTTTTCTGAGCCACACACACACACACACACACACCGAAGAGATGAAAGGGATAAGAATCGATTAAGACAAATCAAAGCTTAGCTGAACCCACACGTCCCATCAGACTAAACTCTCTGACCCTCTGTCAAAATTGGAAAGATTTGTAACAAGCCTTCCGGTGTTGTTACGACTTGAAATATTCAGAAGGGTCTCTGTGATCAATAGCTTGTGTAGCTCCAGCCTAAATATTAACTCATAACCATTGCAGTGTGTTTCATGGTCTCAAGTTTTGATTCCAGTGAAGGTATTAGATTTTAAGCTTTTGAACCATCTAAAGATGGGAAATGGTCTGTCCTGCGTGTCAGGGAATGTGACACGGAGGAGAAAACTGGTGAAAATAAATAAACATGTTTTTGTTGTAAACAGATTAAATTACAATAAAATGTTACTTGTATTTATTGCATTCGTTTGGAATGTGCATTCATTATGCAGTTAAGTTAAGTAAGTACTTTCACTAAGTATTAAGCAAGATGTTTACAAAGATGGAGCTTAAAGGTTTACACTTTGGGGAATGATGTGGTTCCTCCTTGTTTACAAAGTATTAATTATTAAATGTATCGAATGTTGTGAAAAGAAAATAAAACATGAGATGAGAATTAGTTCTTTAATAGCTTTTTTTATTAGCCTCAAGTATTTACAGTCATTTTTGGTCAGATGTTTTCCTAAGCCGGACAGAAAACTCTGCTTATGAAGTCAAAACAAGCATTTATTGATATTTTTTAACCTTTCGCAAACTTGACCTCATACCATGACTTAATGAATTACTTGGTGGAACAAATATTACAGTGAGCATTTTGTGTCACAGCAGTCTAACATGCTCAAACACTTAAAAGTTCATTAACCTGAGTTTGAGTGCGTGTGATACACCTTCATTTTCTCCTTTTCTAGTCACAAAGCGTCTTTGTGTTAATAATTGGGAATTGAGAAAGACACTTTGTAAAGCGGTTCTGTGTGGACGGCTGTCAGAAAGCTTTTTCGTGGTCTGGAAAGGGGTAAGAAGACAGGTTTCAGGTATCACAGCCTCTACTGTCACCATGGTAACACCACACTTCACTTTTCTCCAGCCGTTAGTGAATAAAGGGGCTTTTGAAAAGTCTTTATTTGAACAAAAAAGCGAGCATGGTACACGTTGTGTGAGTGAATTTAGTCTAGACGGTGGCAGTAGGAACAGTGAGTTTAACCCGGAGGGAAAGGCAGGGTGCTGATGAGCCAAATGAGCCGAAACTTTTCCTGTCAAGTCCACAGAGGTCCACTTTAAAAGCCCGCCTAACAAACTTTCGCCTGGTTTCGCCCTTGCAGCTTAGTCTCCAGCCGTTTCTCGCCTCACATGGTGACTCCTCCTCCGCACAGTCTCCACCAAACCGGTATTCCCCATCCTGCCATCGTCTCGCCGGCCATCAAACAGGAGCCCAGCGGAGACAACATCAGCCCCTCCATGCACGCGTAAGAATTAAATATTTACCAATATAAAAAATATTTAAAATCAGCTACCGTTCATGCTATTTCCCCTTTTGTTGCAAAAACCTTTACCACACTTCTCTATCATTCACACATCACTGACAGTAAGTACATCTTTACTGTTTTGGGTTAGCAGGAAGTCCCCTGTTCAAGCCAAGAAGGAGGAGGACAAGAAGCCACATATCAAAAAGCCCCTGAATGCTTTCATGTTGTATATGAAGGAGATGAGAGCCAAAGTGGTGGCAGAGTGCACTCTGAAAGAGAGTGCCGCAATCAACCAGATCCTTGGGAGACGGGTACGAAGCACAAAACCCAGGCAACCTACCAGTTCATAGCTACTGCATGCTCACGTCCCCAATGGTTCTTTCTTTCTTTTTCTTCCAATAGTGGCATTCTCTGTCAAGAGAGGAGCAAGCCAAATATTATGAGCTGGCCAGGAAAGAGCGGCAACTCCACTCCCAACTCTATCCTGGATGGTCAGCAAGAGATAACTACGTAAGGACGTATTGCCACTCTCAGCAAGTGCAGAAATGTTTTCTATGAGGGTATATGTGTATTAGTTGATAATAGCATCTGTACTTTTGATCCCCTGAACTGAAGTTGTTGAGTTGGTTTACTTCCGCTTTGAAAAACATTTTTTTTTTTACCAGCATTGTTTTATCTGCGCAGGGAAAGCGGAAAAAGAGGAAGAGAGAGAATAAACCAGACTCAAAACCAGAGGGTAAGAGGCTTTTCTTTTTTCTTCCTGACTGCATAAAAATCTTGGTTTTTTTTCCCCCTCTCAACTGAAGTGAGAAAAAAAACAAAACAGATTTATGAGCCTCACACAGGTCTGGTGAAAGCCGAAAGCAGACTTTATTCAGTTACTTTTGTGCACTTTTGACAATTAATTCTGTCCTTCACGAGCACTTACCCATGTTTCTCTGTGCTTTTATACTTTGACAAGCAGCTTATGAGGTTCAATGCCAGTAATGGCAGGTATGTCTGTGGCTGTGAAAACAAACAACCGCTGTAAAATTGCCAAAAGCTGAAGAGCCTACCGCTCGTCATTATGATGTACATTTTGTGTCACGTGCCTTTGAAAAACACATCCTGCATACCATTTGAATAAACTGTGGCATCTTCTCTCACTCTTCCTGTTGTGATGTGTTTACGAGTTGATATTCAAAATGTCTCATGTTTGAAACCTTTTCACATTGCTGGTCACTCGACAAAATCATTCACTCCTGCTGGTGGGGACTGTGGAAAACAGAGATGAGCCGGCAGCGGGTTTATAATCCAGATTATCCTTTGCTTCCTTTTCTAGACTTCTCAATAAGGAGTAAGAAGCAGTGTGTGCAGTACCTGCCCTCAGAGAAAATGTGTGACAGCCCGGCGTCCTCTCATGGAAGCATGCTGGACTCACCGGCCACGCCCTCTGCTGCCTTGGCCTCTCCCGCCGCCCCTGCCGCCACTCACTCGGAGCAGGCCCAGCCCCTATCGCTCACCACCAAGCCGGAGGGACGCATGCACCACCACTTCTCTCTACCTGGGAAGGCCTCTGGATCCTCATCCTCCTCCACTTCTTCCTCCTCTTGTTCCTCCCAGCCAGCCGTCTCTGTCCCCTCTGGCACTTCAAGTAGCCAGTCATCCACATCCATCCTCACCCGGCCAATCCCCTTCACCTCTCTGCACCCCTCCATGCTCTCCCCACCTTCCCCGTTCCATCAGGCAGCCCTGCACTCCCATCATTCCCTGTTCCAGTCACAACCCCTCTCTTTGGTCACTAAACCCACCGAGTGAATCCACACAAGCAATTTTCTCTCATTTATTGTGCTGTATATTGCTTTTTCTTTCAAATAGGTATTAGAACAGCTTTTTTTCTAAGTAACAAAAAGGAAGAACTATTATTGGTCAATATTTGACCGCCTCCTTTTCTCTGTCTCTCAATGAAAATGTATTTTTTGTAAAGTTTTAAGGCAGAACTGTGTTCTTTTTGATGCATTTATCCAATGAACCTCTTGTATAAAAGAACTGTTGTACATAAAGTTTCTTTTATAAAAACAAAAAGGAAAAAAAATACAGTAAGTAAAAGAAAAAGAAACAAAAAGACATTTTCCTTTTTAGCCAAAACCTAATTAAGTTTAGTATGAAGTTTTTAAGTCCTAGTTCTGGCCAATAATTCCAATCCCCTTTTAAATTCACCAGTGTGTGCCCCTTTGTTGACATGTTAAATAAACATTTGAAATTGTTTCTTAAAGCAATTTTTTGTCTGTCTTTCTTGATTTTTGGTCATTTTCTTGAGAAATTCTTTAAAAATTGTGCAGTATATGTTGATGTTCTCGGATTAGAAATGAAATATTTTTTTTTACATCCATATATGAACATATTAAAACATACGCACCTGTTATGGTTTTTTTCTTGTTGCATTTCGACTTCATAAGACTCTTGCTGATGGTGGTGAGGCCGTTCAATGTTTAATAAAGCAGAAATTAGGTTAACCTCGTTGCAAAATGAGCGCCGAAACCAGTGCAATGATGTCTCAATCCCAAAATAAATGCAAATAAAAAAATTATAGACATCTGCTCCATCATGGAGTACTACATCCCATAATAATGACAGAAAATAAAGCAGGTCATCCCCATCCCAGCGCAGCAAACCCTGCTCAGGTTCGATGTTCCTTTTGCACTTTTACTGCATCTTTATTCACCGTTTGGCACACCGCTCATGCTTTAATTAACTCAGAAGCAATGGGATGGAGCCCCTGGGACCTCATTAGGGATTTCAATTACAGAAAAATACACAAGGAAGGTTACAGTTTTTGGTGGCTTTGGAGTCGACAAGTGATGCCAGGGATGGACAAATTGATGGTGGAGCGGAGGGGGACTGGACTGGAAGAGCTCACGCATCATCTGATCATCATCCGGGACAGTTGCATAAGAATAGGTGCAAGTAAATTTACTGCTTTAGGAGGATGTGTTTTGACACTAAATTTTATTTTGAAAGGATGAATGTGCTGCTGTCAGATTAAAATAAAACAAAATTGTTATACAGCCTACTGAAAAATATAACTGTTATAGTTTAATCATTGTAAAAATTTAAGAGCTATATAATAAATATAACAATAAATGGCCTAATGGCTGCAAAAAAAGTGTATTTTTATAAACAGCGTAGTGAGATTTTGTGTCTCTCAGTTGGTTTTGTCAGTAAGAAACTGAACCAAATGGTTCTTTTAGAGGTTGCAGAGCCCCAGTTTATTTTTGCTTTATTTTTTTAATACACTTAATTCAAAGTACACATACACACTCTTTATACATATACATGCAGTGGAATTATGGTGAATCCATATCAGACCTTAACTTCAAACTAAGCTATAATTGAGATTTCAAAAAAATTCAAACTCAGTTATTGGTGGGAAATCTGAATTTAAATTATTCTGCTTCAAATCTCAGCCCATCGATCTTCCCTGTGATTATTTTCAGGATTAAAGGAATACATTCTAGGCAGGCTTCTTTAAAGTGAATAAATATAAAAAGAGCCAAATGAGCCAGTTTTTTGAATGACTCTCTGAAATGAACTGATCCAATAGATCTGGCTCCCTGTAAAGAGCCATACATCCCATTTCTAGTTTATTTCACTATCTTGATATTGTCAGGGAAATGCAAATGATTAGGTGAAGACAGAATTTATTATCTATTAAGTGTGACAAATTCACTGGGGCTGGGGTCAAACTCAATCCTAATGACATACCCTTTAAAATCCAGTAATCTTGTGGAGAGAGGACGTGCCTCTTCCCTTCCCCAAATATAGGCAGCAAACTGTCAAGTGTGCCTTGCTCTTTTTAAAGCAATCATTGGCCATAATAAGCCTGCGCTTGTTTGCCGTTCTGTCTTACATCATTCCAGGCAGTAGCCACAAGGTCTCTTGTGCCACGGCTGCCTACTTTGAGTCACTTCTCCAGCCTGTCAGAGAAATTACAAATAATGAGTTGTCAAAAACAGCCAGCAAATCTGTCTTTCCGAGGCCGTGCAGCCAATAAGATATTTAATTTAGTGAAATCTTTACCTTTCTTAAAGCACTTCCACATATTTTTTTCTTTTCTCCATTTTATGATCAGTAAATTAAAGATAATAGCCTCCAACAAGACAGAAACTGAAGTGTTAGGACCATTCACATATTCCTGTGAAAATGCACTACAGAGCTGTTTATCTACCTGGAAACAGCACCACTCACCATCTGCCATGAAAGCACGGGGTCAGATTTAATGCATGATAATTTTTGCTCATTAAATTCTTCCAATCTCCTGCCAAGGTTCTTTTTCTGGGTCTTCCTTTGATCTCAGATTTCTTCCAGGTTAACCATTTGATTTCATAATATTGCTCCCTCGTCTGCTTTCTAAGGCAGCGGCGGATATGTCCACACAGTAAACATCAATAAAGACAGATTTGTGTCTTTCTGTTCACTGTAGCTTGCATGGACACCATCAGAGATCACACATCTGCCGTTGACCGCAAAGCCCCATTCTCACTAATAGCAGGATGGTGAGCTGACTTCACCTGTGGTTTCCTGAGGATATATTAATTGATTGATTCTGTAGCATTCACTAGACTCAGCAAGCCTCAGCTGGTGCCTTTGTGGAAACAGGAATGGCAGGCTGTGAGCCAAAGAACCTCCCTAATGTTTTATTCATACAGGTGTAAGCCTACAGAGGGAAATGCTAATGTTTGTTAAAAATGAGATTTTTACTTGGAACTTTTTAAATGTCAAACAGCACGTCACCATTAAAACCCATTAATTATAATAACTGACAGGTGTCCCACACCCTGTTAAGATGTAAAACAAACAAATGTAGATGATTATCACATTAAAAAAAATGATTAAGCTTTAACTTATCTTAAATTTAGCTGATTATTTAGAAGAAAATTCAAGATTAACTTGCAGATTAGCAAGATTTTGTTTTTTTGTTAAATTACCTTTAAGAATGTTAAAGGAAATGTATCTTTGATAGATATTATTATTTGTTGTTGGACTGGCAAGAATAATTTAATTCATCATATATTATGATGAACCCTGTGTAAAAGTTCACTTTTGTCTGTTCTTAATTGGAGTTTTACTGCCATCTGCTGCAAAGACCAAATACTGACAATTACCGCACATATGGTAATCATTTTGTCACCTTTTAATTAAAGGGAGGCAACAATTACATGTAAAATTAAACACACTGGAATCAATAAAATCAAACGACAAGCATAAAAAAAACAACTGAAACAAACAAACAACAACTAATAATTTATTACTTAGACAGAATGATGATAACCGTGTTTTTATCAAGACTGGGTTCCTGGTAGCTACAGTTTTTCAGAATAAAGGAAATGTATTCTTTTTTTTCCCTAAGGAAAGCAGCTAAAACAGTTCCTCAGCTGGAGTTTCTACTATTTTTAGTTCAAGTTTTTGGCCTATTGGTGGCAGCAAAGTTCAGTTCCACGTCTGCGCAGAAGAAAAGCAGTGTACACGGAAGCAGAACTGTCAAAGCTCCAACCTGGCAACCTGTTAGTTTGTGTGGAGCTGTCAGGAAGATAAAAGGTTTATATCAGACACGTTTCATTTCTGTTGCCATTTGGATCTAGAATTCGCGATGAAGACGTTATTGCTCATCTTTTCGGGCATTCTCTGCTGCTCTGTGATTATAAGTGAGTAAGTACACCTGTACACATTTGCCCTCATTAGCCTTTCGCTGACTTAATGTTTATCCTTCGAAAAAAGTCTGTCACAGCTAGCTAGAGCCACGCGTTGCGTTGACGCCGGGTCTCGGTGTGACGTCGAATTAAAAACTTAAATCAACACGCAGTCACAAAACAACAACAATATGTGTGTTTCTTTGTTTTTGTGTGTTAGGAAATACAGAAACGACTAAGAAAAAAAGTTCAACAGTGTATTTTAACGTTTTTTTTCCATAAAATGTTTATATCTAAATAATATCCTCTCAATATTGTTCAAGGAAATTCAAAAAGACATGGAAACGTGCTTAAATTAACCAACAAGCTTATTTATTTATCTGTACAATTTTGTCTGTGCTTTTCAAATGAGTCTTTCTTTTTTGTGTCTTATCCATAAACAAATATGAACATATTTCTGTATTTTTGCGGGACTGATCTTCCTTTTCTGGAGAAACCAGGATATTTGTCTTTGATAATCCATCCTTTATAGGTAGGGCTGTATTATCCCAGAAAGACAAACACAACTTCAGACTAGCAGAGCTTTCTCTATCACATATTTATCAGAAGTGTAATGCTTATTATGGGCAGACATCTTCAGTTACATCCCAAAAAGAAATCTGAAAGCTTTTAATAGGTTTAGTATGGAGCCAAATACCTTGCTTTGTGTGATATGGCAGAAGAAAACAAACTAAACTTGTTAGACTGCAACACTGTTCGCCACAGAGGTTATAATGAGCAACTATTCCGGATAAGCTGTTTAAACTTGTTATACTAGATGTTAAAAATAATTTGCAAAAAATATTTAATTTCATTTTTTGCCTGTGTGGAGTTCATCAAGCTGGAATAACAGATCCAGATTTGTTTAAAAAAATAAAAATTAATATAAAAAAATTATTTTATTTATGTTGTAATTGCCTGGATTTAGGGTGAACACAGTTATGTGTGTTTTGAACATTTTGATGCAACTTTAAACAAGAAAAAAAATCTGTCCTGTTTTAGGATTTACTTAAATACAGACAAGAAGATAGATTAGTTTAAAATATAAGTTTTTTAGATAATTCTCATAAAATACTGATTAGAAACTTCGATAATACCAGTTTATGTAAATTGAGTTATTTTAAGACTAAACACATGTTTATGTTGGATCTGGGTTTATGTTTTATAAAAAAAAAAAAAAAGTTTTTATTTATTTTTTAACTCCTAAGAATGACCAGACAAATTATTTATGTATTCCAGATTGTAATATATTGAAAACTTGTAAAGTCTTTATCTCGGATTAAGGATTAGGGTGGACTGGCGACCTGAATAACATAGTAACATCCATATCCAGCCATGTTAGTTCTATGTTGTGACATTCTTTAAGTAAATTAAGAATCTTTGCCACAATGTTTGCAACATAAATGCTAGCCTTGTAGTTTAATGCACTTTGTAAATTTAAAATGAAAAATTATAAAACATTTAAAAAATGTAAATATTAGATTAAATTGTAGTTCAGTGAGGGTGGCGACAGTAAAATTATGTTACTGTCAGTCTACTATTAAGTGTCCCAAAGAAAAGGTTTAGTTGTATGTTGTCTGCAGTTATAACTGATACCTGGGAGGAAACGTGTTCTGTTCGTTGAATAATTATTTGCATGTTTTATGTACATAGGAGCTGATGGAAGTCTTTTCAATAGCAGTGGGACAACAGCTACACCTGCACAAAACAAAACAACTAACGAAACCATCAAGGATGTCTCTTCAGTACCAAAAAACCAAAGTATAATTCAAACGACTGAAGCACCAAAGAATGAGACGCCAACTACGACAGTAGTGACAAAGCTGATGACAAAGAACGAGGAGTCAGAAAACAAAGACGAGGAAACCAAGGTGACCATGGGAGACGAGGTAACCAAGGAAAACGAGGACGTCACTGCAAATGTGGAGAACGAAAAGATAGCTCCGCTTGAAGAGAATGGTTTTCAGGAACCAGAAAGCAGCCATTTCTTTGCATACCTGGTTTCCGCTGGTGTGTTGGTTGCAGTGCTGTACGTCACTTATCACAACAAGCGCAAGGTATTGTAACGTGCTTTTGATTTTAGTATGAGTCTCTTTGGAATAAGTTTAGATGCATAAAAAGATTATTTTGATAGTTCGGGTAGCTTTCCTTCATTCTCAGTCTTATTTTTGTAAATGTATGAAAGCATTTTTTTTGATATTTGTGTTAAAGTGAGCTTCTGTTTGACGTGAAGCCTATAAAAGAGTTAACTCGTGACTACAATCTGACCATAGATGCTATACCATGTATTGAGAAAAAGTAGTTTCTGTTTGTTTGTGCAAATAATTCAATGTTTGGTCTGTTTTATGAAGTGTATATAGTCTTTACAACTAATTGCTTTATCAATATTATGTACCAGTCATTAACTTTTTTCCTCTGCTCACTTCCAGATAATCGCTTGTCTTTTGGAAGGAAAGAGATCCAGATCGACACGCCGACACAAAACTGCAGAATACCAGAAACTGGATCAAGAAGTAAGCTTCAAACATAAAGAAATAAGCAAACTTTTACATTTTATTTTTTATTTTTACATGATTATCTGCTTCCTTCCAGCCCTGATCTCAAGCTGTGGAAGAGTACTGTTACTTGGAGGAAAGGGAGAACTGATTTCAGACAAACACACACACGGGTGTACGGGACATTTAGTCCACCTTGGGTTCTATGGACCTTTTTTTTTTTTTTTACCTGTCTATTGGTTGCATGGCTATGCAAATGACACTTTTGCCTTACTGAAGAAAAGGTGAAATTAAATCAAGGTGAAGGAAGAATGCAGTTTTTGCACTTGCTTGGGTATGCCACTTTACAAGCAATCTGAAGGTGTGGGCTGACTTAGGCTATTTCCATTGCTCATCAGAACTGCTTGTTCTGTCAGTTTCTCTTTGAAGAATAGTAAAAGATTGCAAAGGGAACATAAAAAAAAACATCTTAGAATGCTGGATATATGTGTAAATGCCAATCAGTGTATCCATACTGAACACAGTGTGTAATATGTGTCCTTTTTTGTGTTTGTGGCCCCCAAATCAGATTTTGGATGACAGATCTCAAATGTTACCAATATTTGAGTTGTAGCTTCATTCTCAAGAGAAGCTACTTGAAAAGTACAAGTGAAACAACAGTTTTTCTTTAGTTTTTTTAATGTAGGGTTTGACTGCCTCATTGTGCTGGAAATTATTGATTAAAAATAATTCTTTTGGGATGACCACTGATACAAAACGTAAGCTTCTTGTATTTGTAGCTTTGTGTGTTTCTAAATGAGACTTTTGCCAAATAGTAATTTTACTGTAATTTGCATAGCTCTCATAGTGCCTGTTTTGCAACTATTTATTTCTAGATGGTGGTGGATGAAAAAAAACATTTTCTTAAATAAAGATGAATAGAAATCCAATTGCTTCTTGGCAGTAATAACTTGCTACAAAGAATACTTTTATTATCAAATCTTTAATAGACATGTATTTTCTATATTTGTAAAAACACATTTGATCCATAAACTATAAGTGGGCAAAAAAAAAAAAAAGTTGAGTCTGTTTGTGATTTTTTTTTTTGCACATTAGACCAAAAACTGACTAGCTTGGTGTTTCCTTTTCTTAAAATAAATAAAAGCTTTTATAAACTGTCTTGACTCAAGAGTTTTATTTGTGAAATATGTGGGCTGTTGTAAAGAAAATAAATATACAAACCTAAATTCACTAAAACGTTTGAGAAACCAATAAAGACAGTAAAAAGCAATAGTTTTCAACTGCTAAATCCAATTTACAATGGAAAAACTAAAACATAGAACAGTAATATTTAGTGTGTAAAATACAAGAGATGCTTGACTTTGCATGGCTTGCAAGCTTGGGAAGAAGTTTAATTTCATTTTAGTCTAATTGAGATTTATTTTTTTTAAAGTCATGACATATATACCGGTAGTAGAAACTGTTTTGATTAGCACTGTCTTTCGCTACACACAAACTACAGTAGTGTAAAATGTTGCATGATGGGATATTTCCCTGCAGATTTGCCCCAACATACACTCAAAATGAGGGACATATTGATATGAATCTCTCAAGAAAGATGAGGGGAAAGTGTTATTATAGAGGTGTGATGTTCTTGGCCTCCTCTTCATAAATGTCCGGTATCTCTCCGATGGGAGAGGGCACCATTCGGACCGAGCTGCACCCTCTCAGCTCGGTCTCATACTGAATAAGCTGCCTCCAGAACCCGTGGTTCGGCCGAATGATGGGTCGACAGCTCTTCAGCCGCGCGTGAGCCTCCAGCAGGCTGGCGCCCCGGTGTCTCATCAGAAACGCCATGCACAAGGCGGCCGAGCGGCTCACGCCGGCGTTACAGTGAACCAGCGTGCGTCCGCTGTTTTCAGCCGTGACTTGAACTTTATCTGCGACCCAGTCGAAGTGATCTCTGAGAGGGGACAGCGGGGAATCAGACACCGGGATGTGGATGTACTCTTCCACTCCAGGAGGACTGCTGCTCCTGGTTTCGCTGACGTTGATGATGCAGGTGATCTTGCTTACTCTCAGCTGAGAGGAATCGTTAGCAGATTTGGCGTTACTCAGGTACAGATGATCGGTGATTCTGCACAGGCCCGATAGACCTGCAGACCGTGATCGATTCATTAATAGAACGAGAACAGCAAAACGTTGCGAAATTTGTATTCTAAAAACTTTTGGGTTTCTTCAAAACATCACTGTTATCGGCGCAGTTAGTCATTCTATCACCGACTTCCTGTTAAAAAAAATATGGTCATAAGCTCTGTGGCGCATTACCGCCACCGTGTGTTAGGAGGTCGTACTGCACACTCTGACATCTTGAGTAAGTTTTTTTTGTCATTTGGTTATTCTTGTTATTTATGTTTCTCTATATCTAAGTAATTCTACATTTTTTAAGAAAATGTAAACAACAAGTCTTTTTAACCAAGCTGTGGAACAAATATAATGATAAAAAAACACAGTTCCCTAATATGTAAAACTAGACTTATATTTCTTCCTGATAAACAAGGGTACAAGGGTCAGTCAGTGTGTGGA
This sequence comes from Adrianichthys oophorus, assembly GCA_036245035.1. Taxonomy (NCBI): domain Eukaryota; kingdom Metazoa; phylum Chordata; class Actinopteri; order Beloniformes; family Adrianichthyidae; genus Adrianichthys; species Adrianichthys oophorus. The sequence goes on along the minus strand of BSAI01000189.1, from coordinate 9,766,733 downwards.
AATATCAACTTCTAATCATGTTAGTTTGCTATTTCTGTGGTTGCTGTAGTAGAATTTATTGTCACATAACTTCTTTAAACATTATTTTCTTTTACATCATATCTTTATTAAAACCCCAGAAAACAGTGTTGTGTCTTTCCCACTCACATCATTCAATATACATCTCAATACGATCTAAAAATAAATATATAAAGAATTAACCGACTTTGTGATGATTTGGCACAGTCCGATTCTTTTAGGTAAATGGATACAATCTGGATATTTATTATTTATTTGGCATTTAAAACTAAAAATGAAAATGCAGATAAACCTTTTTTTCTTGCTGGCACTTTTTATTATAAGCTTCAAACATTCAAATCTGGTATTTTGGGTCTGTTTTGGTATAAATATGAATTTATTCAGGTGTTGTTTGAAATGCTGTGAGAGAAAACGTGAGGGTTTGCCTATCATATTTTTGGTGCACACAACACACATTTCTCATTGTGGTTCACCTTCAGTCCATTGGATTTGACCAGAAGCAAGCTTGTGATCGGACATCTTTTGGTTTACATCCCATGTACATAAAAAGACAAAGACAGTAGAGACATAACAGGAAGAGAAACGGACAAAGTTTGCCTGAAATCAAATTTAAAAAAAAAAATTAATACTACACTCAGTACTTTGCTGCTTTTTTAAGTCATATGTTTATTTTTTTGCATCTCTACTATGAAGTATTTTCAATCCTATGACACTGACTGAAACAAAAAAGTTAACCAGTTGTTACATTTTACATAAATGTCAAATTAATTTATCGTAGAAGATATAACATTGATAGCATTTATTTGGGATTATAATATTTCCATCTGCAGGCCAGGTCACACCACATCCCCGCATGTGACTCCATCAGGGGGGCTGCGTTACATCAGCTGCCTGCGACTGCGGGCACTTCTTGGTTGTCTTGGAAACCGGATTGGGGATAAAGGAGGAGCATTGAAGAGAGCGTAAACCTGTGGAAGCAGCTGGAAACCGAGACCGCTGGTTCAATCTGGTCCTCTCCGTCAAAGAAGCCGTTGTTCCAGCTCTTTGTCCTGATGCTTCCGCCTCCACTTGCTCTCCCCAGACTGCGTTCCGTGGGAGGGAACAGCCGTTGTCCACCCCCCACCCCTCACTCTCTCACACACACACACATCTGCTTGACTCACCACGGCAGCCATGTAACGCGGTCTGGGCCGTGGATCGTCCGACTCTTCTGAGAGGAGGGGAGGACGTTTGATTGCAAGAACCCCAGCTGTGGTCCTCACGCGACCATCAGCTTTTCCAGAAGATGGACAACGAAGAGGATGAGGAGGAAACCAGAAGCAGCAGCGATCCTCTTGCGGTGAAGCAGCAAGGCAGGTGCAGAACCTGAAGACAAAGGGTAAGAAGAGAAAAGGGATCATTTTGTTCCCAAGTCACATTCATTTAGTTCTTTCTAGTGGAGGAATCATTCGAGTTTACATGAAACAGGCTTCATCCTTTCAGTTTGTAGGACAGCTGGAGAGGGCCTGCAGCATCCAGTTTTTTTTTTTTTTTTTAAAGATCTGCTGTTTCTGATGCCGCATGCAAAAAATACTAACAAATTCCTGCAAACCTGTGTTATGCATTGATTTTTCACTTGTTTTTTTTGTGTGACATTATATGAATGGAAAAGAACACCCACTAGCTGTTCATTCCATGTGTGGGTTTTGTCTTAGGTATCCTTTCTGGTCCCACCTGAACATCTGACACTACAGCAGTGAGGATTGTGGGAGGATCCATCGGACGGACAGGTCATGTGGACAGGAATGATTCATTTTCTTAACATTCAGGGGATGTTCCCATCAGTATCTAAACACTTTACAAATACACGTTTCATTTGTTTCTTTTGCGTGAAATTGACTAAAAAGTGTAAATGATAAAAAGAAAAGCAGCCGGATCTTCTCAGGATGGTTGTGAAGAACGGCCAGTGTGCATTCCACTTTTTCTGCTGCTTTTTGTCATCTGCTTCTCTCTAGTTACACTGACGAAAACGCACATTGGGGTTAACTGGACCACACCGCAGCAATGATGGCATCTGTCTGTGCTCCACTGCCCTACAGAAACGGTACTCGGTTGAATCTGATACACGTCAATTCAGTTCCTTGAAAGCCACATTTCTCTATTCTGTTTCATGTTCTATTCAGATGTCAGAGGTTGACTAGAGTTCTTTATAGGCAGGGTTAATTACCACTCAGTTTGTATTGTTTCTTATCTGACAGTTTTGGCCTCAAAGCATCTGGGATGTACCATTTTTCATGGTCAAACAATGGGAGAAATGAATGCAACTCATAAAAATTTGAGGACACACAGAATAGCACAAATAGCAAAAAATGCTGCTAAAAACAAACTGCAGCGTGCAGTTGCACATGACAAACCTGCAAAAACAAAAGGGGCAAAGTTACACGAGAGGAGAAGGAAAGTCTGGATGTCTACAAATGAAACAAAAGTAAAGAGAATTCCTCCTGTCAGCATTTCAACTGGATAAGTCAGAATCTCGTCAATGCCCTACATGGTTTTTTATTTAATATGAGAGGAAAGTGAAGGATTAGCAAGATGAGAAATGTTTTTAACACCATTTATATATAATATTCACTTCTTAACAGTAATCCTGAACTTCAAAATGAAGTCCAGATCCGTTTTGCATAATCTGACTCCAGATTAATTCATTTGGAATTATAAAGGATTTCTCCTGGCAAACGTATGTTTTCAGATGAAGTTCTTTCTTTCCAAAAACGTGAAAAAGATTTCTCAGAGGAATCTAAGAGGTCTCCAATTCACTGCATCTGCCTTGTTTCTCTTGCAGAGACTCCTCCTTCCGTGGCTTCCGTGGCAGACATTTCACTTCTCGTTCTTTGCTCAGCATGAGAAAACGTCTGCTGCTTTCATCGGTCAACGGACAGAAGAAGTAACACAGTAGCTATGCATTTGTTGGGAATACATTCTTTTTGTTGTTGTTGTTGTAGGAACTGTTTCTTTATCTGCTGATCAAACACACAAAAGGTGACTCATGTTATCCTGATTCTGTTTGGGACAAATTAGTGGAGACGTGGTTTTTCAGCCTTTTGGACAGATGGCAGCAAAGCAGTTTTTATTTCAGGATTAGAGCAGAGCTACAGCTTGTCGACACTTGTGAGTAGGACAAAAAGGTTTCTTTTATATTTTCATTATGTGAGATTCACACACTTCTGTTTGTTGTGAAGCCTCTTATGTTTGGTGCGATATCTGCTATTTTTACTGCACCACTCAGACCCGTGTGCAGGTGTTATGTGAGCCACGCATGCAAGGTTTGTTTAGTGCATGCTCTCCGTGCGTGTGTGCATTTTGGAGCCGTACGTGTGCATGTGGGTCACGTCGGCCTGATAAAGTGGATCTGCAACAGGCCTAAAGCTGCAGTTGTTTTTAGTCCCCAGAGAGGGACAGATAGGACAAGATTTACCAATGATTCTTAGCATTTGTAACCACACCACCGAAGCAACTCTTATCCTTGTAATTCGGATTGCAAGGATGTCATTGGAAATCAGTGGTGTGGGCCTCTCCAAATGATGCCCGCTGGCACAAATGACAGACTCCTGATGCCAGCAGCTCCATCATTGAACACTCAAGCAAAGTACAGCAAATGCTAATAATTATGTGGAAACAGCCTTTAATCCAGGCCTGGATTTGTACTAACAGTATTTGACTAATATACTAATCTGCTAACAGATGAAGGATTACTAACCTGTATGCTGATAGCTTGGATTTCTAACCCACTAACCAACCCTCTGCTTTATTCCCACATTAAGGCTATGTGCTCTTCATGCGGTTAGAAACAAAAGCCTTAAATTATAAAAAAGGAACAAAAAAAAAGTAATTTTTTTGCATGTAACGAAGAGTTTCAGGGCCTTTGGGAGACGGCCATTTTAACAGCAGAGACAGCTTCTGAAATCAGGCAGGACTGACCACGCTCCCCAGAGCAAACATTCCAAAACTCATTCTAAACGCCACGCACACAATCGAGGGGGCAGTTTTTGGGCTCTGTGTGGTCAACCTGTACTGATGAGCGGCTGTCTCTTTGTCACCACGGGCAGCCCAGAAAAGCCTTTCTTTACTAACCACTGACAACCACTAACAAACTAACCTACTAATGAACTCATAAACTAACAGACTAGAATGATGTGCTTAATGAGAGCATAAAGAGAACGCACCAAAAGGGAGGAAACACATCTGAATGTTAGTGTGTGTGTGTTTGGATAGTGTGTGGACCTTGGAATGCAAGCTACTGTATGTTCACCAGAATAGTTTTCTAGCCAATATGAACAATAGAAAATACAAAAAATTCACTGATACTCACACCTGAAAGCCTTTGTGGAAATATAAATACATAAAAAATGTTGTTTTTTAAGGCCTTTATCTTATTTATGATCTGTTTTAACAGAGAAATAAAGTATGTTTTTCTTGTAGTGTTCACTTTTGAGCCACTGCATTCATGGACAAATGTAAGCAGAGTCATTTTGACAATAACAACAATTTATGTGGCAACATATTCAGTTTTTTTTACAAGCATTCAGAAAATCTGAATTCTCTTGTATTTATAGGGTGTCATCATAATCCAGAATCCTGCCATGTCTAAATTCACTTTTTAACTCATTCCTAAAAATTATAACCTAAACTTTAAGACAGGTTTTTACAACTGACATATTTTTTCTAACTTTCTAACTCCTATTATAAGGATCTCATTTGAGATTGTCTGACTATATGACATTTTGGCACATCAGATCCAGGAAAATGTACTCATTATTTTGTACTTGCTGTTTATGTTGATGCCCCAGTGGCAAAAATGAATAAATAAACTCACATGTTTTTGTGCACTAAATGAGGCTTCAACACAAAAAAATCCTTCTCAAATGGACGTGTTTTTTTCATATTGCTTTTTATGTTTCTGAATTGCATATGTGGAGAAAAAAATCCTCTTTAAGTTTTAATTTATATTTAAAAATACAGTCTAAACAATTAACATTTTTAAATGCATGTGTGTGGTATTCTTGCATATTTAGGGCTTAATTATCTGGAAAAAACCCCCCTGCTTTCTAGGCTGCCATTGCCTCAGTATTACAGCAGGGGGCAGCAGCTCACCAGACTTTGTTTTATTTTTGTTTTTCTTTCATTGCTGTGTCAGTTCTGCTTTTGACTCTTTGTGCTTCTATCAGATATTTATATAAGGGGGAAACATCCTGGTTATTTTTTTTTTCTTTTACTCCAAGTTTTCTAATTGTTTTAGAGAAATGTTTCTTTAAAAATACAATAATAATTTATGGTAAAACTTAAAAGATGTAATTTTTGTTTAAAAAAACAATGCCAGTGACATGGAATAAGCGTTTGTGCAAAGTCAGAAATTCTTTTCTTTCTCTTTGAGTCACATCTACTTACATTGTGTCCTTGGTCTATGAACAGAAATGACTAGTGTGACCAAACAAAGATTGTATTTAATCAGCTTCCATCAGATTATTCTTGTCATGTTGAGTGTTGTTTAAAACACATTACAGGCTAATGTGTGTGACAGAAGTAGACAAACACGTGCTGCGTGCCCCCCGTTTTTTCCCCCAGTCTGCTTGTGTCAGAAAAATGGGGCTCAACTCTGCCACCCCACTTGAGCCCGATGTGATCCAGATGATGGGGGGTTTTAAAAGGTAGGGGTAGCGGGGGCCCAGGTCTTCACGGGTCAGCTGTAATTCACCACAGGGCTTAGAAACTAGAATCTCAACCAACTTCTACCAGAACGGTGAGGCTCCACTTAACGTCTTAAATATCACACAAAGTACAGTTCAAAGGCAGGTATGTTGGTATGATAAACATTATTCGGCTTAATGATGCCCTCTGGAGTGTGGTTTGGTGTATAAACACTTGTGCTCAGGTTTGAAGGGACGTGGACACCAGAGACATCTACATCCCTGGGAGCAAGGCACAGTAAAAACATTGTGGGTTGGGAGCCGCTAATGCCACAATTATCCCGCAGTTTGGGAATCTCTTACAGCTTTAGCAATAATTTACTTCCATTTGCACCTTTGAACGAAACAAGTACAGCTCCAGCTTGGATGCGTGATCTGGAAACAACTGGTTGTAACCAGAGCTCCTGTCACTGGGAGGAGGCCAGCAGAAATAACAGCTTCAACTGAAAGATCCCGTGGAAACAGAACAAGTTTTTAATTTCTTTTTGTTATCAGAAGTCCTCTGCCCTGCGAAATCTAATATAGTAAAATGCCTGAAAGACAGTTCAAGGGCTAAAAAGAGATTGCTTTTTGTGTGAGCGTATGTTTGAGCATGTCTCATCTTGTATCAGTCAAAGAAAGACAGGCTTTTGTAATGTAGGTGACTTCTATTTTTAGGGTGAGTGTCTTATTTTGGCTTGTAAAAGGAACCCTGAATCTATGCATAATCTATACAAAAACATATTTTTTCCATTTTAACTGCATATTTATTCATACTTCAGACTCTCGCTGAAGTAGAGTGAGGTCAAAAATGTATGGACTCCAAAAAGAGCGGGGGAGAGCAGGAATGTGGATGGAAGTGGTAAAGTCTGGGTCATGGGTCTTCAAGGCGAACAACAGAGACGGGTTGAGTTAAAGGAAATGGTTTACAGACTCTCCAAACACTTGAAAAAAAATCTTAAAACTGAGCATTCGCTGTCATTGTATTAGACATAAATAATTTAGGAAAATCAAAGTATGTGGGGTTGCTCTGCTGTAACGTCCAGCTATTCTCACTGCAGATTTGTAGTATATGACACATTTTCCTTGCCTCTACTGCTATTTTCCTGTGTAAATGTAATTTCTAATTCATCTACTCAATATATGAACCTCCATTAAACAACTTTAACATTGATCTCTTCCTGTCTGTCTTTCTCCTTAACACTTTAGTTTGTCTAAATTCTTTTACTCACTCTATAATGCGTGAAGCGTGTTCACCATTTTGCAGAGATGTCCAAATTCCAAAATCAAGTACCCTAGAAATTTCCCAGAAGTCTCTACGATAAACCTCTGTGCATCAATGCTCACTATTTTGGCGAATAAAGCCCATAATGCATTGTGTTTGAAGAATTTTTGTGAGAAAAAAAAACGTTAAAAAAAATAAATATATAAACCATAAAAGTTTTCGTCATCAGAACAGTTGAATTATAAATAGTCTTTGTAAAATGTTCATATTTATTAGGTTTTTACTTCAGGAAATCTTTGATTTCATTAATACCGTTAAAAAAAAAAGGAGTGAGTGTGATGTCTGATGCTTTTAAAATCCAGAGCACTAGATGGTACCGCACTATATGTTTATTAGGAGTTAGGAAGTAGAGGAGGGAATTCGGACATTTGTCTTTTTTAATAACGTGAAAATGGTGATATTAAGTCAGAGGCCTGCTACCTCCTGAATATCTTTCTTTTCCCAGCCTGCATTAGCCAACGTTCACAGACCAGATAAGAGGGAAGTTAGACAGAGCCAATCTGTCCTGCTGGCTGGTGAGTGATGGACAGTAATTAAAAGTTAGCTAATAACCTCTTCACACCTGACATTTCAACAGGGAGGTCCTGGACACCGTTATCTACATATAGATTAAACAGCATAATTGGCAGAGAGATAGGGTTAGGAGGATCGCAGAAGGAAAGGAGAAAAAAAGAAAAAAGGCCAGGTCATTGCCAAACCATTAAGCCGAATATGTGAGTGACACTCTGATTTTGCATCTCCTGCTAATGCGACAGGAATTAAGCTGAACTAAAGTGCTAAATGAATGAAGCCCATCTCGGTGTGGTTACTGCCAGGGCAAACATTGGCCATGGAAAATAGCTTTAATTTCATAATAATTGCAAGATGGACGTGACTTGTTACAGACACAATGTGAGAGGGAAAAAAAGGAAGGAGAGGAGGATACTAGGAACTCATTTGAGGATAAATGCTGCTAGTTGGTCTCCATTTGTGCTCTGATACAGCCAGTTATACAAAGATAGAAGAATTATGTTGTGAGTTTTTGAAATGAAAACTGAGTTGTTAAGTTACATATGAAATATGAACACCTTCAGTGAAAAACAAAAACATCCCTGTTTCTTTTAAGGTTTCGGCGCCCCTCGCCAAAGAATTTCCATTGGTCTGTCCACAGCGCTGAAGTCAGACTTTACTTTTCCAAATTGTTCAGTAAAACTTTTGGTCTGTTTATTTAGTTTCAAGAGTTAGTTTTACCTCTTTCCCACATGTTTAAGCTAAACGCAATAATATTAGCATAAGGAGGGGATGTTAGCATTCTTAGCTCCAAATTTGAGAGATGGAGGCTAATAGCTGCTGGGCGAGCAGCAAAGAAAATGCATGAAGACTAAGTAGGAACATGTTTGTTTTTTTTGTTTTCAAGAAGTGCTAGCATCAGACAGTGTGGTCAAGATGCTTGTGGCTGCAGTGACTTTTAAGTAAAAGCTAGCTTTGCTGTTATTCTCATTGAAAGTTGCAGTCTTGGATGTAGGCTAATGTTTAGACTTCAACTTTGGTTTTCCTCACATCCTGCTGTGCTCAACAGAGTCTCCATTCATAAGCGCAAAAGCTGAGTAACTTTTGTTTTTATCTATACCTACAAGTGCATAAATACAAGTATAAAACCCATATTTTCAAGTATTTTTGAGTGAAATTTATGAAACAATTTCAAAACTTTTAATGGATTCAGTGTGTCATGCACTATGTGTAAGTGCAGATATGTCTATTTAGGATTGAGAACTGTTGGAATGGCATAATTTGCAGTACATGTGTAGGTCTATGTATATATATTAAAGTGTATGTCTTTTCACTTTCTAGTTTAAATTTTTTTATTTTCCAATCAAATCATGATTAGTAGTCTTACGTTTGATATGTATAGATACATGTTCTTTTGTTTGTCTTCTTTAATATTTTTAGGTTCAATTATTTGAAAAAACAAAACAATTTAAATCCAAAAAGTAAAGTAATGACTGAAGAAAAAACATTTAACCTGCTTTTGCATAGATTAAACAAAATGGTAGTAAAGGTGTATGTGTGTGACAGCATTTATGTAAAGCTCTATTTTATGTACTAAAGACATAAAACATGCAGGTATAGTAAGGAGTATTGCTCTTAATCATTTAAAGGTTACCTCCAATATTGCCAGGCTTCCACTGTTTTTCTGACCGTTTTCATTTGTCAAAAAATGAACATGAGGACAATTTCTTCACAATTAGGTCAAACTATTAAAAAAAAAATCTTTCTATGCTTTCATCTTTTGAAATGACAGAATGAGTGTCGCTTGATGCAATAGCTTTAACTCAGAAGCTTTGATTTTCATTTTCATTAATAAAACATTCTTGAATGCATGGCAGAAAAAATGATATGCATATTTCATGGCTGGACAACAGAAACTTCACAGCTCAAGCACTTTTTTTCTTTTGCAACAAACGCTGTTGCAAAAATGCTTTGAACATGAGAGCACGGTTGTAAAACTTTAGGAAAACAAGTTTTTTTAAACTGCTTATAGCAAAAGGATCAACATTTTTCATTCATATTTTGCTAAATAAATGTATCTAAGTAATATTTACCATGGGTAAAAGTTGCAAAGAACTTTTTTTTTAATCCAGTATTAACTGTATAACTTAATTTATGAATGAAATTACTTCAGAAGGGAGAATTATACTGCTGTTAAGATGCAAATAATCTGGTTGTTTTTACACAAAAGAATAAACTGTTGGAAGTCAGAGATGTTTTTTGAACCAAATCATGCCTTCTGGAAGTAAATTTTCATTGCAAAGCTGCTTAAAAAGCAGAGACCCTTGAATTTTCTAATGAAATTGCAGTCTACCCCACTAGATGTCTCTCTTGCTTTGGTGTAGGAGCTGTAGGGTGGTGGTTGGAGGGCTGATGGAAGAGCCCGTCATAACTTGTCTCTCTAGAGCTTGGGTTCATTCATCATGTCCAGAGGTGCTAGACTCTTTAAAATCAAACAAGAAAACATTTCGTTATCCTCCCTTTGCTTCATCTGCTTTTTCCTCTTCCCATTTTCATTCTCCTCACTGACTTCCTGCCTTCTTCACTCCATCTTCTCTTCCTGTTCTCCTGGTTTCGATTAAAGGACCTCTTTGCTGTTTATACAAGGGCGGCGCCAACAGGTGTAAGGTAATGGGATACTTGCACAGGCAGGGGACCATGGAGAGCAACCCTCCTTTTCTGCACTGGCACTCTAACCGGCTACAGTCCCTCTGATGAATTGCACCCACCATTAATCTAAATTATGTCACTGGCAATGAGTTATCAGTTCAATCTAGCCTAAAAGTAGTACTGGGCCAGCTTCTGTTGACACTTCCCCAGCACTCACTTCTACTGTCAGGGCCTGTAGCAGCCACACAGCACATCCAGGCTCAGGTACTGGCTTCAAACCACTTTTCTCAACGACTTTACAGCCATATCAACCAGAAGATTTTGCTTTAACTGTAAAGGTCAACATGGAGGTCTGGTCAAACATAGACCAAACTAAAGGTAATCCCAGCAGAAAAGTCAGTCCTGAGTGACATGAAAGTCCATTTAGGCGTTTATGACTGTCCAAACAGAAATTGTGTTTTTTATTTTTATTTTTTATAAATCTCCAGCCATTTTACCATACTGCAGCCATGTTGGATTATGTGTTTGTTTCTGAACACCCCTCCTTCTCTTTCTTGGTGTGTTTAATTCCTTTTTCTTCTGGCGTCCATTACAAATACTTCCAGCTGCACAACAGATGTTAAACAATTCTTTCTGGCCTTATTTCTTTCCATTTAATTTATAAAACCTCACTTGAATTTCTCATTTAATTTCTCTTGGTTTTCCCTCTTTTTCCAGAGTTAGATTTGTATAACCAAGTCCCAAAGCTGATAATCTGACCACTAAGCGAATTCATTCAAACTTGAAAATGAGGGTTAAAACCCTCCTTATTTCCTGACGATTAAAATGCTTCATGGTTAGACTTCTTAACAAGCTGAGAGTGGGAAACAAACAATAAACAGATATTGAGATTAGGATATATAAAAAGAATGAGTCAGAATTGTAATTTTTTGGTGTTTAATTCAGCCTATCAGCGCTGTTGTCTTGTTATTTCACATAAATAACCCGATAAATGTTCCCTAGATGACATTATTGTGGTTGTAAAATGTGCTCAGGGAATCCGCTCTTGTGCAAAAAAAGAAAAAGAAAAGAAAAACTTGTGCTCATGCCTCCCCCATCCTCTTTGTCTTTTATTGAGTTCTTCGCCCACAGGAGCCAAATTTAGAACTTAAGCGATGACAGAAATAATGTTTAAAACACTGTCTTTGAATCTCCCAAACATTTTAAAAATGCACATTTTTTATCCACCACGCCTGACACAGAGTTCATAATTCTCACAAAAGAAAGGCCTTTCACAACATTTGCGTCATGGCTTTGATGTGGAGAAATTATATGTCTTTTCTAAAATTCCGACATCTGACGAGATAGTGTGTCATCTCCTAAGAGAGAGGTACTTGACTGAAGTCACTGTGTAGAGAGTACAAAGCCTCTTCGATGGTCCATATTCATGAAGGTGTAGCTATTACTGACATATTTTCTTATGGGAACAAATCACCAGTGGAGATCGAGGAAGCCGCACCGGAGCCCCAAGTCTCTGAAGCTTTGTCATGTTCAGCTGATCTTAGACCAGCCTGTGTTGCTCCTGTCATCCAGGGAAGTTCTCACGGACGGGACAGTCTCTAAGCCTGTTCTTTTATTGGGGCCATTGGCTGGATGCTGCAGGATGGAGTGACAGAATGTTGGGTGATGAAGAACTTTAGAGTGAAGCAGAACCAAAAGTCTTTAGGGATTATAAAACAATAGGCTGGATTGAAGCTTGTGTTTAATGTGTTTACTCAACAATTTTTTTTTTCTCAAATCACTGTTAAAAAGCAGAAAGTCACCTATAAAAATGCACAAAAGTTATTGAAACTATACATTCTTTCCTCTTTTCAGGAGCAGTTTGCATTGGTTTTGCACAAAATACAAACAAGGGGTGTTACGATGAATCGATTTCTATTCCTAAAATCCAGCCAGATCAATCTGTTGGAAGCAAGTTGTTAATCGAATTGTCCTATAACATTATAAAATCGTTTCAAAATGAAATAAATTGATTAGAATCGATATTAGAAAATACCGTTTGGATTGTGACATGTTAGGTTTGCTTTACTATAATGTAGTGCCATCACAGCGGATAACACAAATGTGAAGTCAGCAAAAAAAAAAAAAGCCATCGTTACAGTCCAATGTGTGGAAAAACTTTGAATTTTGCAAAGATGCGACCATACAATGTGGTAGAATGTTCCGTTTGTATTATTTTGATGTGAAAAACAACAGTGGGCTGAACTATCTGAAACTAAAATGGATTTGACATTAAGTCGTGTTTACTTGTTTGTTTGTGCACAAATGGAATTTACACTTGATTATATTGCCAGAAATACAAGGAATCTGGAAAACTTCTTCTGCACTATTCACAACCCATATCTCTGAGTCACACTGGTTGAATTTTTGGCTCAAGATGGATCAATATTAGGTCAGTGAATCGGATTATTCAAATTAAACCAAAATCGACTATGAAACGTATCAACAACCACAAATATGATACAAATCGGTGTTAAAATGAATCCTTATGCCCCTAATACCAACACATGGACAAAAAAAAACAGTGATTTGAGTTGTTCAAAACCTTGACCATTCATGTAATACATGAGCCTAGAAGGGAAAGATGTGCAAAAGACCCACTGATTGTGCTTCTTGGTGCTGCTTCTCTCTCATGGCTAATGTTCTGCCTCTCGCAGGATGACAGTGAACATGTGAACATGCGTACACACGAGGGAACTGAGGGTTAGCAACAAGTCGATAATAAAAACACAGCAGAGCAGTGAAGGTTACAGGGGGTTGCTGTGTGCAGGCCGGCTGCTGAATGCACGTGTACCTGTGTGCATTCGTGTGCTTGCATGACAGAGGTTTTACGTAGTCTGTTGCGAGCCGTTCCTCCTCTGCCTCATTAGTGCTGATTTACGCCACAACTCGGTAAGAGAAAGGATGGACTCCCCCCTCCCCACGCCATTTACACATAAACATGCACACACTGCCCTGCAATCCTCTTTTTTTTTTTTGAGTCTTTTCGGCCCTTTCTTTTCTTATCTCTCTTCTCATTCTCCTGCCACGCACAGACAATGGGGCCCTGGAGAATACTGGCTTGTGCTGAATTATTCAAATCAGCAGTGGCAGCAAGCCGGAGAGCAAAGGAGAAAGAAGGAGAGCTGCAAAAAAAAAAAAGTGAGAGTATCCAGGATGATGGGGTGGGGTGGGGGGGTGAATTTGGTGTGAGAGAAACAGACAGAGACGGAGGAGTGTAGCAGAGGTGAAACTCGTTGTCTCTGCATGCAAATAGCCTCTTGCTCCTCTGCCCCCCCCGTTCTCTATGAGTCACCCCCCCTTCCCTTCACTGCTTCATTAATACACATCTGTGCTCTGGTTGTCCCCTCCACCTCCTTCTTCTGCTTTCTCCTAGTGAGGAAGAAGGGGGGAAACAGACGAGGAGGAGGAGGTGATGGTGGTGGGGAGGGTGGGAGGCAAGTAGGAGCTCGACAGCAGCAGCACGCTTGTTGGCAGGGGGAGAATGCGCCGGTAATTAGCCAGCACCGGTACAAACGGAGGAAAAAAAAAGTCAGGAAGGAGAGAGGAGGAGAGTAAAAGAGGAAGACAGAAAAAAAAAAAAGCAAAGCTCAGAAAACAAGGCTCCTGCCAGGATGAACTCCCCGGAGACAAGACCTGGACATGACGGTGTGCAGTCTGGGAACAAAGGAAAAAGGGAAGAACTGGAGGAAAGACGAGAGGCTGAAGAGTGGGCCTATGACAGCACCTGCAGAGATGGAGAATTTGATTATGTGTGTGTGTGTGTGCCGGCATGTTGGGATTACTGTCTTGTGATTGCACATGACCGTCAGTAAAGCACACCTTTAGTAGAAAGATGCTAAATTCCTTGTAACCCCAATCTGATGATGTTTTACTTATTTGCTTCAAATCCAGAATAATTTTCCCCAGCATTATTAGAATATTCTTCTGTCAACAGAAACTCTCCAAGGCTGCCTGGTTATCGAAGCACATCTCCATAATACACTTTATTGAGGCTGTACAGCATGAACTGTTTAAACTAAATCCACAATGCACAAGTCTACACATACCGAACAAGAACAATAAAAGCCCTTTCAAAAAATTAACACAATTAAGCAGAATAAATTGGATTTTTAAATGTATGCTCACAAATAAAAAAGCTAGGCTCTCTGCACTGATATTTATAATGATTAATAATGCAAAAAGACCCCAGTAGAGCTGATGCAGTAGATGGAATCTTGCAAAGGTGCAACTTTCCTCCGTGATCTGACATAAAAGAGGCTCCTCGTTGTCTGCTGTCATCGTTAACTGTCTTGCTTAAGTGCACTCTAAAGAAGAGACTCTGACCTGTCTTTACTAATTTAGTAAGAGCGCCTAAAATCTGCAATTGTACTGAAGACACTTAAAAAAACAGGAAGAGTGTGTTGAGAATGAGTGCCTGCGAGTGTTGGTGTGTGAGTGAAAGACACAAAACTTGACCCTGTAGTCTTTTGCCAGCCTCATTAGTGGGAGGACTTGGTTCATTAAATGATGTGCGCGAGTGGTGTGGGCTAAACACAGATCACAGGCTGAGAGGTTTCCACTGTTTTGCTTCAATTAACTTGTTTTCTATTCTCGCACATTAGAAAATTGCTCTGGAAATGACATTTCGTCAAGAGTTTATGCTCAGGGGATAGACTTATTTTACACCCCCCCCCTTGTAATTATTATTATACATATTTACATAGTTAAATAATTATGCCATGGCAAAATTTTTCCCATGTATAGCACTTATAGTATGAACAATTTTTTTACTCTTCAAAATAAGGGCTTTTTCATCCGGGAATGTTTGATCTGCACCAAAAATAATTTCCTCAGACAATATCCTTTGTTTGGTAAGTTTATTATTAAAGACTGTCGCATGAAAGCAAACCACAACTAATGAACCAAATTGTAAAATAATTTATTTTTGATCAAAAATTTGACTTTTTGACATGGCAATAATTTTTCTCTTTGAAACCTGCCACCAGTGGTCATTTCAGGAACTGCAATTTTTGATACAGGCTTGCCTTTAACTATAGCGAATGAAAGCTGGGGACAAAATCTATTGTTTGACATCTTTATGAATTCTTAAATGCTGTGACCTTTAAAGAATGCATTGGTGTGATTGATGGTATGACAGGTGAGTCTATGATCCACCTGTTGCACTTGCTACAGCAAATGTCCACTCACTTTGCAAAATTAATTGAAGATGAAATAATGGAAGGGTTTGAAAATAAAGAAAGAAAATGTGAAGTGATGACAAAAATGTATCTCGAAATATTGCTTCATGAAAAATGAATAGAAAAGTGCAGTTGGAAGCAGTGACAAATGCTGTCTCTCCTGCACGGGCTTGTGCATATGCTTTCCCTCTGCTAACATATTCTCAGCCTAAGGCAAGAAACACATTTCCAAGAAATCCATTTTCATCACTGTTCCCTGGACAGGTTTGGGTTGTCCCTTCAGAGTCATCAGAGCCATTTTGGAAATTATATCAATATTACACCACGCTCTTGAAACAACAGTATGCAGGAGAGTCTGTCTCGGTTGACGGCTGAAGCAGAATCGGGTTGTTTAGCTCAGCAGGTTGCAATGATTTTGAGTAATCCGGGTTGGGGGATTCTAATTAGGACAATTTTGTCCTATTTAGAATGTAAACACATGCTGCTCCCAAAACCCCAGACTGCAAGAGAGAGCCTTTTGTGCTGCTGAGTCCTACGGCCAGGGACTGTGCAATCTTTAACTCCTACAGACGGAAACTGCTGTTGTGTGCAAAAAGATTTTTTTTTGAAGAACAACTCTTTTTACATGATTAGATTTTGGGTTAAGCGTGTGTGGGAGGGTGATGGATAATTAAGATGACTCAAACATGGATCCGATCAACTTTTGATCTATTCTAAAAGTGTTCCCAGTGGTCTTTTAATTATGATTATGAAGAATTGAGCAACAATCAAAAAGCCTGTGTCGCTTCTGCAGAGATGCAGTAGTTCATTAGAAATTCATCTATGAGTTGTGAGCGGGACTGTTGGCGTAGAGCAACCCCACCCCTACTTACCGTATACACTCTATACAGCCCCTCATACCCCCAACCAAATGTTATCAATTCAACAAAAATGACGAGCAATATAGAATAGAATAGAATAGAATATTTCTATGGCACTTTTCAAAGTAATAAATCCCAATTTACTTTACAAATGATGGCATGAAATCAAACCTAAACACCCAGAGATAGAAAATCCAATGTAAACAATGTCTACTAAATGTCAAAATAAAAGTAAAACATAATAAAACAAAGACTAAAATAAACTAAAAGTTCTCCTGAATAAAATATTTCTATAAATTAAAATATAATATTTAGGCTATCCAGCCAAATGGTTTTGAGCCAGATACCAGCTCAGACGAGGAAATCAAAGATGTACACGGATCTAGATGTCTGTTGGATGGATCAGAATGGAGCGGAGCAGGGATCGTGTGGCCTGCTGATTGTAGCTCCGTACGTCCACAGCTACAGGCTTTTTCCAATGACATTTTTTGTCTACTCCTGATTCACAAAGCTTTGAATAAAGAAATACTCAAACATGCAATTTTGAGCTAAATTTTCTCGATAAATGCCCTCCATTATTAGAAAAATGCCACAAGAACACGTTAAAAACACCAAAAACATTATTTTTTTTTATCTTTATGGGTCTTTCATTTTTTTCCTAATTTTGAGACTTTTTTTAAATGTCAGATTTTTATAGATACATGCATACAGTTCAGTTTTGGAGATGTGTTCCTGTTAAACTGCAAGACAACACTTTACACGTCAAACTGAATAGTGAATTCACTCAAGCTGGTCAGACACAAGAACTTTTCTCAGAGCTTATATTATCATAGTGCCAGGAAAATGTGAATTTCAATTTGTCCAGAGCCAAAAGCTCAATAAGAAACAACATAGGGGTTCTGAGAGTTCTAAGAGTAAAAGTGAGTCAGTGAAGTTATTATTATGTTTTAGTATTTTCTTTTATCTATCATTGGTTTCTAAAGAGAGGATTGGCAATGGAACAGGTGTATGATGAGGGGGGTAATTGTACCTACACGTATTTATCAAAAACTAGAGCGATTGCACCACACTGTGGCTACACACCCTCTCCTAGTGCCACATAAGCAACCTAATTGTCATGCCACTTCCCATTACACACGTCATTCTTCTTGCCATACTCCTGTGCCCGTGTGCCAGTGCAGCTGCTCATATGCAGGTGGAAGGTAAAGATAGGACAGGGTGTTACAGTAACACAGAATGTCCTTCCATTCATCTCTTTAAAAGAACAGCTAAATATACATCAATGGTTTCATTAAGAGTTTTTAAAGTGAATGGATTTCTGTGATCAACATTTGTGCACATGGCTTAAGTCTCTGAAATGAGTGATTATTGATACAAACAACTAGATTTGATTCTTTTTTTACAATTAGGAATCTAGAAAGACATGGTGTCCTTTTTTTTTTTTTTTTTTTTAAAGATTTTTGACTATGAGAATGCTGCACTCCATGCTATTTTACAGAAATCGCATTTGTGATTTTTTTCTTTAGATTTTCTTTTTTGATCATTTTTTTGTAAAAAAAAACCAAACCAATAAACATAATTTTGAGGACACCTGGCAACTCCTGGTGCCGTGTAGACAAACACACAGAAGCTTTTTAGGGTTTAGTCAGAGTGAGCAGGAAAGAGGAATCTAAAACCCTGACCTGATGATCTCACATTCTGCAAGGTGGATCCTGTTGAGAGACGAGTGATGCTGCTGATGAAAGAATTGCCTCAAGCAACAACAGAGACAAAAGGTCTGCGCTCTGATAGATAAAGGTGTAGCAGGTATGAGCAAAAAAATATTTAAAAATAGCCTTCAACAAAACCTGCAATGCAATTTTTCCTCAAAGCATCACAAAACTCTATAATTAAAAGAACAGACAAGTATTTTACCAAACTAAATACATCATTACATTAAAGAGTGTGTAAAATGCCACAAAACTCTGCTCATTTTATTGTGTACATATTGCCACATGATTTTTTTTTATAAGACAGATGCAGATCCTATCAGAGTTTCCATCACTGTTTCTGAGCAGTGTTTGCTGGTTAAACAAACTGCACTCACTTGCAATTTGACTTTCTTAGCAATTTCTCTGTAGGCAAGACATACAATTTCCATTTTTGTAATGGGAATTACAAAAATGATCATTTTGTTTTGTCTCTTCTCCATTTTATCTGCCCTTTTCTTACTATTTTTCAAAGAAAATATTAATTTCAGCTGTACAACACTCATCAAAAACATTATTGTTCAAACGGACATGTTTGACCTTTGGCAACAACTCTTCCTACTTATGGCGACACATCCAGAACAGTGACATCAGCAGAGGAGATTTTACTTTGGTCAACTAAAATCTGTCTGAATAACTAAAACGTTCAAACATCAGCATTATGGAAATGGTCTTCCATAGTTCTTAAAGATAAGATTGAGTTGTTGTTGTGAACAAAATCCCTTTCTGACCATGATGCCTATCAAATCAATTGTAAACGTTTATCTGTATGTATGGATATCTGTTTTCATTTTTGGATGAACTGAGTTCACACTATTTCACCATTAAATTTCTTTTTTTTTTCACAAAACAGAGATGTCTGTATTAGATCCAGTACCAGCAAAAAAGTCAAATGCTGTTTAGAGGCCTTTCTGTGTAAAGTGTGCAATCTTTCCCTGCACCTCTATAGGTTCTCTGAGAACTCTCTGGCAGACTCACACAGTCAACGGTACAAAAAAATGTAGGTCATGTTTAGTTGCTGGAAACCATACCTGTGCTTGAATTTTATTTTTTTTAGTTTTTAAAGTTTGAAAAGGGTTTGAAACTAAAATTGTGCTTCTTTTAAAAACTCAGTCCACTTGGTTCAGCTCAGGGATCAGCTCAGCAATCAGTCACAGAGAGTCTCCTTTCTGAGCTAGGTCTCAATATGTTAGCGTGTGAGAAAAGCTGTGTTCTTGAAAATGAGACGTATTTCATAAATGGCCGGAAATCTGTTATTTAATGTATTTTTTTCTCCTCAAAACAGTTTCTTACAGAGGACATGACTCTCAACCATTGTGATTGTTTGTGGGATAACTTGCATGGTTTCTTTTGCTTGTTTGTTTTTAGTTTTTTTTTTGGTGTTTTTCTTGTTCAGAAATAAATAAAATACCCTCCCCCCAAATAAATAAATAAATAAATAAAAATAATCTCTTCAAACAAAGAAGTAACCACTTAAATGCTAAAAGACTAAACCAAACCCAAGTGAATAAAGAAAAAAAGAAACTTCCCACCTGAACCTAAATTACCAACACAGTTATAAGGACACAGGTTTCTCTTGCACTTTATATGTAAGACACATATTCACTTAACTACACATAACAAAATATCTCAACAAACGAGTCCACTTGGTTCAGCTCAGGGATCAGCTCAGCAATCAGTCTCAGCTGGGTCTCTTGGATGCAGCTCACAGCCACACCTACAGGAGCTGAGCTAAAAAAAAAAGGTATATAAACAAAATGCTAAATGTTTAACATGTGTAAATAATGAGCCAGAGTACCTGAACTAATCTTAAGTGAGTGGAGGCATCTCTCTCATACTGATATTAAAACAACAGCCTGTAGATAGCCGGGTTTTAGATTTTTCAATTGCACCTGATAGAAAAGACTAAAAACGTATTTTTTTTTTAGTCATTGTTCTGAAAGTGAAAAAATATTGAGAAAGGTCTGTAACATTCATCACAGCTACACTTCAATTGTGGGAGACAGAATAAAAAAAGAGAGAATTCAGGAAATCACATTCTAAGCGGTGCAGAAAACAAGTGTTTAGCTCCAACAAACAAGCAATGATTCTGTCTCTTACAGACTTGTTACTTCTTCGTTCAGATGCTTTTCTAGTATCCACTTGGTACCTGTATTAATGTCAGCCATTTGAACTAGTTATCTGTGTAAATAACAAAAATCGCCCCCATAAACAGACAGTAACCTCCCCACCTTGACCAAGACCAAAGAGCTGTCGGAGGATACCAAGAACAAGAATGTAGACCAAAACAAGACTGTGATGAACCAATCTGCAATAAGCAAGCAGCCTAGCGAGAAGATCCCAAATGTTGGAGCAATTATTAGAAAATGAAAAATCACTGACAATCTTCCTTCAGGAGGGGTTCCACCTGGATCTCACCTGGTGGGGACCATGACCTGAAAAGAGCTGGAACCACAGTAACACAATGTCATCATTAATTCAAATCCTGCAATGCTTCAAGAGTACCCCTACTTAAGCCAGCATTTGTCCAGAATCATTTAGTTTGCCAGAGACTATCTGGATGATCCAGAGGATGACTGGAACAAGGTCCTGTGGTCAGATAAGACCAAGATGGAGCTCTTTGGTAAAACCGTCACTCGCCATATTTGAAGGAAGAAAAAAGCTAAATTACATCCCAAAATGACCATACCCATTTTGAAACATGGGGATGGAAACATGATGCTTTGGGGCTACTTTCCTGCAAATGGGACAGGATGACTGATCTATACTATGGAAAAGATGAATGAATCAATGAGAGCATTAAAGAAATAATGTGGTTTGATCTTTCAGAATAACAATAATCCTAAACACATCGCTCAGGCAACAATGAAGTGGCAATGTCCCTACGTCCCGCCAGTCTCGGACCCCAGTCCAATCAAAACATGTGGAGGGAGTTTAAAGTCTGTGTTACCCAACAACAACCACAAAACATCACTGCTCTTGAGAATGATCTGCATGGATGAATGAACCAAAAAGCAGCTACAGTGTCTGCAAATCTGGTGAAGATCTTCTGGAAACCTTTGATTTACTTTATGTCATTACCAACTAGGGTTACATCACAAACCATTGAGGTGAACTTCTGTTTTTGACCAAATACTTATGTTCTGCACCCTTATTTATACAAAGAAATTGTTTAAAAACTATGCAATGTGATTTCTTTAGTCTTTTAAGTGTATTTATGATGAACATCACAGGCTTCATCCCTTTTTTTGAGTGGTACAACTTGGAGAATCGATAACTGACATACTTTTTGTTTCACTGTACATGCACGTGATGATATAAGTGATTGACAGTTGTTCCTGGTCTAAAACTGCAAACATTCTTAAAAATGTAGGCCTTTTTGAGTAAAAAAAAAAAAAGACTAATGGAGTAAAAAGTTGACTGACATGATCTCATTTAACACAATAATCAGTCAATTGGCAGCAATGATTGAAAATCACGGATTTGTCAGGTCCTGAAGAGCTGCACATAAACTGTTATTCGTCTGAATCATTATCTATATGAATCTTTGTAAAAGAAAAAACATATATAATATATCATAAAAGGCATCAGTGAAGGCATTGTGTGAGCAGGGGATAGATTATTAACTGAGAGATCGTTGAAAAGGGGGAGCTGCTGTATGTAAAGCTTTCTTGTTCGGCTTTCTCTTTTATGGAATGACCTTTCTCTTAATTGGCTGCCATGTCTTTATGCTCAGATTCTGTTGGTCTCCCAGCCAAGTAATTTCTTCCCTTCTTCCTGCTAAAGTGTCTCCCTCTGACCCATAAATTGGAAGTACTTTAACCTTTCCTGAGTGTTCACTTTATGGTGTGCTCTTTATTCTTTTATTATGCAGATTAGATGAATTGTCAGGTTGGAAAAACGGACTCATATCAGTCACACCTGCTTTTCATTAAGGTCTTTTCTTCTCAAAGGTGTGTGATCCGGCTGCATTTGAAATAAAACAGAAGAGAGAAAAAAATAACATATCTCTTATTTTTTTATGTTTTTTTTCTTAGAGTATGTTTATGCTTTAAATTAAACCCATTAAGGTTGGTAAACTGAAATTAACAGACATTTATTGAATCTAAAGACGATTTCTGATTGTCACTTCTTTACTGGTATGTGCAAAAGCCATTGCATGTGCATTAATCAGCCATCTATTCTGCTAAACAAGGCTCATAATGCATGTGTGAGAGTGCATGTATGCTCATAGTGTAATATACTTGATGTATTGATATGTTTATTTCAATTTATTTCAGGACCTCCTCCTGCAACTGTGACCCCAAAATCAATGCTTTCATTTATGGTCCGCTGCCTTCAATCAATTCTGCCCCGTCTCCTCTCCACTGTGAGCCGCTCCATGAGAACTGGACACATGTAAGCGGAGCTCCTGCTCTCTCTTTTTCCCTGCCAGCTGCTTTCAGAGTCACTGTGCGATGGAAGGCAGTAGGTCACTCAAATCTAAGATTTTCTGCCGCTCATCATCTGGCAGTTTTTTTTTCTATTTCTTTTCTGTCCTGCCCTCCTCTGGGTTTCACTTCCCTCTCTTTGCGCATGACTGGCAGCTATATGGCTCAGACTCATGATAAACACAGCAAACGGCGAGATGAGAAAAGCACATGGTGAACAAATGCAAATGGATCTTCGTTCTGTCATGAGCTCTTCCCGTTCCGTTCTTCTGTTCCTAGCATATGCATCATCTCACTCCAAGGAAATATGGGCAAATGCTGATATGTCCTGCATGCTTGTGATGACATTGCAAAGCTGTCTTCCTACCAGCAAAAGCAAAGCGGTGTGGGCCTTTGAATGTAGATTTAGCCTCTTAGCCCCACTCACCTTCTTGAGAAAAGGATGAGGTTGAGAGGAAACCAGGAGTTTTTATCCTACTTAAAAAGCATGCACGAGCTTGCGGTATTGCTCAAACAGCCCTTTGCCTCCTCTGGATTTATTAGCCAATTTCCACTACCATTGTCTTTCACTTCAATCTCAGAAGTGAGGGTGCAGCAGGCAGAATATAGGGCTGCAATCATCCAACTGTGTGGCGACAAAACCTCTTGCGCTTGCACCTGGAACTCAATAGATATTCATGAATGTTCTCGTATTTAGAGAAGGAAATAACTTAATACCGACAGTGTCGATGGAATAATAGCCATTTCCTGCCTGACTTGCAGCCCCTCAGAAAATGAGATTGCACCGGCCGTCATTTTTCTTGTCTGCTGGGTGTTTCCACACACAACTCTATGGCTTCGACTATGCTCCCTGCATTGGAAATGAAGTACAGATAGAGCGTAGCAGAGGAAAGGGAAAAAGGGAAGGAGAGCAGGGGTGACTTCAACAAAGAAACAGAGGATTTGTTGTCAGATTTATCATGAATAAATATGGAGGTTGAGCAAGGAATAAAGCTAAAGTTGAACAGAATTCTAATGCAGAGTTTTTGAATTGTGCCCTTTGTTCTCCTTCTGTTTCTACAGGTAAAAGACCTCAGGCTTTAACGCAAACAGGACACAAGTAAACCCCATCCAGAGGTAGACTTTCTTCATTATACGGCAAATACTATATAGACACATTGATTAGGAGTGATTTATCTAGCGAGGGACAAAAAAACCCCAAGAATGTCTTCTGTGAAGAGAGACAGTAAAAGAAGACAGAAAAAGAGAGTGGAAAAGGAAACAGAATTGTGTGATGAGATCGCTGGCCAAAAAGACAAAAGAATCCTTCAAACTACTTTTAACCATTACACGGCCTGTCACATTACCTCCACCACAGGTCTTATAAATTAACCATCTTCCCGAGGACCTCACTTCTGCAACCCTCTCTTCTTCCACAATTAGGTTTCTCCTCTTTTCCTTATCTCCCTCTCTTACCTCAGCCTTCAACAGCAGAGACATGTATCATAATTTTCTTTTCCAGATTTTCAACCTCACAGCTGCACTGCATTTATCATGGCTTTGACTAGATTAAAGCGAGAGGCTCGTACTACTATGGAAAATCCATAAACATGCGCCCAAGAAAGTGTGTGCAAATCCAGAAGGTATTTTAAGGATCTCCCTCACTATGATTTGTCATGTTAAAGTCACCCTGCTCAGGTGCTACGAAATCATAAAAAATAACCAAACGCTAGCAGCACCAGTGTAAGGATGCTGTCCTCCGGAGTGCACAAGTGTGGTGATTCCCTTTGTGTGTCAGTGGAGAGATGGAGTCAGTTGTGCCGATCCAGGAATAGGTGCTTTTTTCCCTGCTGGACACACAGACAGCAGTCTGAGAAGTCGTGCTATTTTTATTTAAGTTGAGAGACACAAAGTGGGTTTCTCTGTGAGAGGTAGTGATGGAGAGACAGTGTGGGGTAGCTTATGTCGTGCAGGGAGCTATTTTGATTTCTAGAGTTCAGAGTTGCAGTGAAGGGGACAAAAGAGGAGAAAGAAGCAGTGGGGGCGCTCTGGGAGTTGGGGGTGCTGGTGGTGGTTGGACTACTGTTTAAATTAATTTGATCTTGAATGCCTTCATGACAGAGCTGGTGCGAGGTAGCCATGGACCCGGGCGGAAACCTGAGCAGATTGCACCACTGTTTTGTATTCCAAATTAATTGGCCTCTGAAGATCGCCCACCGCTCTTCACAACACTACTGATGCACATTTTCCTTCCCTCAATTAAAGAGTGTACCCCACGTGCAGCTCTCCACCGGTTTCAAATGACTTCCCCAACTCCTTGTTACGAGGAACAAACCGCTCCCTCATATCACAGCGCAGCATGACTGTGGAGAAACAGAATAAAATTAGAGGTTTGAAGAATTATACAGCCTCTCAACTCTGTGGAGACGGAAAGTCAAATAAAAGAAGCTTATGTTATACAGATCAACATCTCCTGTTGTCTAACAATGCTTGTGTGTCTTAGAATGGCTCACGATAAAAGACAATAATATCAATTGCGGTACTGAGTTGGGGTTGTCAGCGTCATCATAACATGGTCCTTTATGGCAAATCTCAACATCACATTTTATTTCCATTTGTTAAAGGTTTTTGCATGTGATTAAAAAAAAATAGATTGGGCTGAACTGTGGTGCAGTGGTTAGCATGAGCATAAAAAGTCCCTGGTTCAAATCCCAGCTGGAACTTTTCTGTGTGGAGTCTGTATATTCTCCCCGTGCATGTGTGGGTTTTTTTCCGTGATTCCTCCCAGAATCCAGAAACATGCTTCATAAATTGATTGGCATCTCTAATCACCCCTAGGTGTGATTGTAAGAGTGTGGCCCCGCAACAGAGTGGCAGCCTGTTCAGAATGTACCCCGCCTTTGCCCAACAGAAGCTGCGTTGGCATCAACCTTGCTACCCCAAAGGGATTCATAGGGTTCTGAAAATGGATGGGTTTTCAATTCTGTTTTTAAAGTAAAAGAAAGATAAGGAGAGGATAACTGAAAGAACTAAAGTCAAGCTCAGAGGAAATGACGTGATCAGTGGTGGTCAGATAAATCATGTGGCCCGCCGTCTACAGTATTTCTTCTAACATTAGCCCTGGCATTATTCCAAATAATTTGGCTGGGGCCGGCGTTTATTAGAGACAGGTGTCTATTGGAGACGGTGTTTATTCAATCACAGACAGAATGGTGATGGTTAATGGGTTCATTTTGTGATAAAATTTGGTCAAAAAATGTAGACAAGAACACCAGAGGAACATTTCATGATTTATTGAAAAGATGAGAACGTATTCTGTTCTGATTAGCACTGGCCGTGAACATTTCTTTTTTCTTTGAACCATCATCAATCTCCGTATCAAAGATCCTTTTTGCTTTCCTGGAGATACGCGCAGCTTTCCGTCTTTGCTCAATAATCCATGTTCTAACCAGTTCTTCTAATTCGTCGCTAGCTTTCTTTACACCTCGGTTTACTTGTTGCTTCTTTTTGTGCAGCCATCTTCTGAATATCTCCCATCTTCTTGCGCTATTCTCGGATACGTTAAGGATCCACCTCAAATGTCGAGAAGATTCCTCACCAGAATGTTCTTTGGCGTAGCCACCGCACGAAAGTTTTAACACTTAATCGAATGAGTGTTTCTTGATCATCGCTATACTGGCTCACAACACAAATACCACAGACACCCGGCGTCTTTACGACTGTGCCCATTCCTCAGACCTGTTTCAATGAGGAACCACAGAACCAATTCCAAACCCGCCCAACCTTTATGGTGCAGGCTATGAAGTGAAACATCTCATGGAGCGCAGGCTCAATTGCACAATCTCTATTAAACAGAGTCATCGCGTGCCTTTAGTTTACTCAGCTATGCTTATTATATAATTCTTTATAAACCATTTATACATTGTAGAGATTTTTATTATATGTCTTCATTTTCCATATAATATGTATTTTACGTCTGTCTGTCGTTTATTTGGTGTTAGAATCTGTTATAAAGCTGAACTGAAAAGACAGCAGGTGACATAGGCAGTAACTGTGTTTTTTCAGATATTAAAAAAACACACAATACATCATTTGTTCATGAATGTAAAGAAGTTTTTGGGAGGTATTTTACTGTTGGCGTTGCACAAAATTAGGAAAACACCAGATATTTTTGGAGTTATCTCAAGTGATAGCCTAAGTTATTTGATTTCGTTTTTAATGTTTTATTAACGGCAAAAAATTATTTTCATATTAACAGGTTTTTAAAAAGCAAACCACTCGGATACGTTTCACAAAAACATATACCAGACCTCACACACCAAATATAAATGAACTCATTGCTATAAAACAATGCCAGAGGTCCAGCTCTGATATAACATACAAGAGAAACAAAGAAAACAAAATGATTTGCTTTGTTATTGTTAAAATCACACATCTTATCTTTTATTTTCAGGCTTTCTTTGTTTTGTGGTGTAGCATGTTGATGTTTGTATAATTTTGACAGGATATTTTCACGGAGAGCAACGTCTTTTGGGATTTTTTATATAAAATGACATAAAATTAAAGAAATTTGAATGTGTTTTCTTTTAACATGTACTTTAATGCTCACTTGTATAATTTTGACAGGATATATTTTTTATGGAGAGATATGAAGTTATTTAAGATTTAAGTTTATGTATTCTGGAATATTATTCATATCTGTTTTTTTCAATTTATGTTTAAAAAATTAAGTTTTAAAAGTAAAATCATTGTCTAAACACTTAAAAAAAGTTTGAGTAAAAGTTTGTCAGGCCCCTCTTAAGGGTGTTGTTATTTTAGTAATTGTTGTCTCTATTTACAACTATGAATTGGGCCCACAGGGACACCACTGGCTTGTAAAATGCAATTAATTAAAATCTCCAATAAAATAAAAGGAGAAAAGACCCAAAAGAACCACATGAGTCATTCTGCATCCATGGAGATGGCTCATGTTGTTCACACGTGGCAGGTAGTAATATTTTGTGCAATGTGATCTGAGCATTCTGAATGTTTTGGGTGTTTTTTTTTGTCCTTTTATTTGCTGTAAATTCTTCCAGAAAAGCAAAATGTGCTGTATTGTTCCACTCAAAATACGTGCAGCCTGTTATTGGCATCTCATATAGCTTTTAATATGTGCACAGGAACAATATCTGCTACAGCAAAGTGGAAAGATGAGCCCACACAGATGCATAAAGAAGAAAAAAAACCGAAAACTGTCTTACATTTCAGATTTGTTTGATGCCATATAGCATAATCTTCTTTGTAAAGTCAATAAAGTGGAAAAGTAATTTGTCTTCAGGAAAAAGGAAAGCTGGAAAAAAAAGCCCTCACATCTGACATATTTATTTATAAAAGCTTAGAAGTTTTGAGGGGAAATAAAAATGTAGGATGAATCTATTTATTGAACAAAGGACAGCAAAACACCACAACAAACATCAGGCACAAAACACAGAAGATCCAAGTTATTTCAGTCAGGAGAGAAACAAAAATGCTCTCAAAGGAGAATTGCCCCTGCGGACAACAAATGCCAAAACAACTCTGACAAAGAAAGAAAGCAGGAAAATATGAGCGAACAGAAGGAACAACAATTATTTATGTAAATAATGTGCCATTGCTGCTTATAATTAGTGGGAAAATTAAGCAGAAAAGAAAAGCAGGGGGTGAAAAACATCATGCATGTCACCCAACTAATTTTTCTTATGCAAATTAACAATTGAAATTATAAATGGAAATTGTGTTGTTATGATCCAGGGAGGAAAAAGTGAGTGAGCACTGTGTTTTTTTTTTTTTTCTTGCTCTTTTCTTTTCCTAACTCTGTTGGCATTTATTTGCTGGAGAAGCAAATAGAAGCAAATGCGGTTTGACACAAAGGGTGAAGATTAGAGTAGCGACGTGACGAGAAAACTTAAGATTATTGTTTTAGACAGAGTGGTCTTAAAAATAAAACACAACGTTTTCTTAGAAATCTTGACCCTGAAAGCTTTGAGTTTAATGAAGCTGAAGACAATTATGGATGTCAGAAAAAACAGAAATAACAGGACATTTTTTTATTTCTGCTTTTGTTTTGGCTCTTTTTCTATTTTTAAGTATAATGTTCAGAGGTTTACTTATGGTTTTAGTCACGTGTTTGTTGCAATCTAAAGCAGAACAATGCAGTTTATCTGTGAATTATTGTTTTTTTGGGTTCACTCTTGCATCACACATTCAGGTAGGATTATTTGTCAGCATGCAAATGATCAAAGTTTTTTCTTGTTTTCATAGATAAAATGAAAAGATCAAAACATAAAACAGATAGTGTTTTTTTTCTTATAAACCTTTGTTTCCACTGAGCGGTGTGGTACGATCCGGTTTAGAATGGTTTGGTGAGCGTTTCCACTCAAAGTTGGATTGTCGCGGTGCATGCAGGGTGTAGACTGATTACGTAGCTTTGGCTCATAGTAGTGCAACTACAGCAAAAGCAAAGCTATCAACACCCATGGGGGTCATCCATCAGCTCATTCGGAATCACGCAATTTCCAAGGATGGCAAGGAATTTTTGGAAATGTTGGTGCTGGTTTGGCGCTTTCTTTTCTCACGTCTATTTTTCTATTGGCCTACAACCAACAGGGTCCCAAAAATGGTACGGTTTGGTAAAGTCTAATGAGTCCGTTTTATAACGAAAGCGCTCAAAATACCGGACCGCTTAGTACAAACGAGGCTTCAGACACCCTTCTAGGTCTATCCTGACCAAAAGCAGCCAGCACATAAACGTCCCGTAGCTTTTCCTATTTTAAATGTTCTCTTATCTCTTGTTCCGTCTATTTCCTTTTCTAAAATACATGGTAAATTAGGCAAATGAAATCCGTTGAAGTGCTTGCGTCTCTCTTCACCAGATGGTCGTGGATGCTGCTCTGTTTAACAGCCTGCACAGACAATTAAACCTGTAAGTGTTGTTCACCATGTTAACCCAATATTTGTTAATGTCATTCATATGGGCTCTGGGTGTCCTGGAGGAGCTGCGGCTCAGGAGGTGGAGCTGATGTCTGCTAATCAGAGGGCTGATGTGTCCTTAGGCACTTCACCCTCACGCTGCCTTCTGTCAGTGTTAAAAACACACACTCTATTTTTCATGTCCTGCTTTTGGTCCCACTGCGTGTAAAATCTAACCTGTGGTGTACGTCCCTGTCCCCCCACACTCTGATGTGGTCAAACGAGATTGCGGTGGAGTTTTCAGATTCAACTCCCTCTCCCCTGTTGCTCTCCCAGTCAGAAGCACTGCTTGCAGGGACTATAAAGGGTGTGTCAATGAGGGTGTGATAGCTGTGAAGCATCTGTCTACACGTGTCTCCTGTCGGCTCATCTACCCCGTGCCTCCTGCGTTACCGCCGGCGTCTCACACACACGCACCGTGACCTGCTTTTTGCATCCCCTCTGTCACCGGGAAGTGTTTTTAAAAGAAGGAGCCGGGATCAAACAGAGTCTGAAAAATGCCTGTCTGGCGTTGGAACGACAGCCCGAACCCTTTTTAGTTGGTAAGGGGTAGGATGGGGGGGTTGCACAGAAGAAGAAAGCAAAGTAAAATATAGGACATGTTTCACCCAATTATGCAGCATAATTTTCCAGCCCCCTTTACTGACAGTTTCCGGCCTCAAACTTCCCTTTGTTGTTTTCTGCCACTCCCTCCCCAACACCTTTCAAACCACAGCACCCCCCCCACACCTCTCTCTCTGTGTGTAGCTCGTATTAGTCAGATTTTTTTGCCTTAAATCCCTTTTTTTGTGTCACTAGTGAGAATTCGCTCCCTTGGGGTGGGCTAAATTAGCCGTTTTCCACACAACAGACAAACAAAAAAGGCAAATGAATCAAATATGAGTAGGAAGAGGGGTCAAAAAGAGACTGTCGACGTTAGCGGTTGTAAATAACGCAGAAAAATAGAAGATATTTAAGGAATAAATCTTACAGCTTTGTATTACAGCTTTGAAGCTTTTGATTGTAGACTAAATCTGAACTTGAAACAATGTGTTTCCAGGCATAGCTGCAAATAATAAATTAGATTTTTAAAAAAAACAACACAAAAGCATGTTTAAATAGATTGTTTTCTATGGTCTGAAGTGCTTGTATGTCATGGTGGAGAAGACACTCCAGTGGAAGCATAACCTGAACACCACAGCACAGTGCCACCTGTCATCTCCCTCCAGGGACCAACATCCAAGTGAAACATTCAAACAGGATATGAGTGTGGGTGGCTGCACATTTGAATGCCTGCCAGAGGAGCAACTAACCTGCACAACTGCTCCTGCTCCTCCCAACATCCGTCTAAAATAAAAATTTCACCTCTAAAAATTCATGTGGAAACAAAGCCAAGCGGAGCAAAGTTCTGACAGTTTCTTGTAGTCGCTTCCACTCTGTGCAGGCGGCACGGATGAACACAGAAGGCTTCGGCAAGCTTACTCCTCGATGGGCCGGCGTGCACGTGGAGGCAGGTGTCTGTTTCCTAATATCTGGCGGAGATGTGAGAGGATGACTCCACACAGGAGCAGTGGGATTGATCAGCCCCTTCTCCATTGTATGTGTGTGTGTGAGCTCATGTGTTGATGGTTGTGACATGAAGAGGGGCCCTGCTGTGCCTCAGCACGTCCTCTCTGATACATTATTAATTAGGCAGCATTTAGAGTAACGAGCAGAGCATTTGAGTCCCCCTATTTCCCGCCCTGGGTGACATGCTCCCTGGGAATCCGCTGTTTGACTGCAGATCAGAGGAAGCTACAATCCGACGCCACAACGCCGCCTTCCACCAGAACCAGGGAGCCGAGCTCCTTCGGCCCATAAATACAGAGGGCAGGAAGTATCAGAAAACCCCAAGCCACAAACGCCTTCTAAGAGAAGAAGTGATGCAATGTTTTGTTTTGTTTTGAGTATGGAGAATAAAGACTAGAGAACATTTATTACAATGTTTTGGAGATGCATTTTCACTGCAGTGTGTTTCAGTGTTGCCACAAACTCATATGTATTTTCAAATTATTGTAATTAAAAAAAAACTTTAATGATACTCTTGATCACTGATGACAGTTTAAATGAAAATGATCTTTTTCACCCAAAATCATCTAAAAACTATTTTAGCTTTTCAGACAAAATTGTCACAAGTTGTTTCTCATGAACATTTTCATGTTCTATTAATGTGTATTCTTCTCTATTTACTTCTATGAATTAGTGTTCTATTGAGGCAATTTCTAACACAGCTTTAAACACTACGTTCTGACTCAGCTCTGCAGAAGCTATGCAGGAGCTTTATAATGACAGTCCTTTGAGTTCAAAACTATTGTAAGAGATTGCAACACACGCTCAATGTTTTTGTACGATGCTTATAGTTGCTCCTCAGACCAATGAAGCAATCAAAGCAAGAATGCCATTTAGAAGAATGGATGGAAAGACCCATGTTTCTAGACCGTCCGAACAAATTTTGAGCCTTAATGCTACGTTCAGACCAAGCACGTGTCGCATCTTCGAGAAGGCTCTAATAGCAGGTTCTTGAGCGCACTTGTAGCATACAGTGTTCACACTGGACTGTTGCTACCCGATACTAGCGCATGCACCGCAGTTGGAAGAAGCTAAGTGCGAAATGTTGAATCAGTGAATGCTAGAGTCTTGAACACATAAGCTCGAAACATGCGTTCACGCGTGTTTATAGACTTTCAGTGAAAGAGGTTGCTTGAACTTGCATTGATGAGGCTAGTGTGAACGCAGTGTGAGGTAACTGCCATCTTGACAGGATGTGATCTCACTAAAACGTCTTCAAATGAGCAACTGGACGAGAACAGCAAAGTTGACGGTTGTCATTGACAGCTGCCGTTTATGATTGGAGGTGTTTTCATTCTCTGGAGCAGGTAGAAGGGTTTAGAAATAGACTAAACATGCATTCATGTCAATGCTTTTAAGACTTTCCTGTCAGCAAAAACTAAGAATCATCGATAGAATGTTCTAGTTCCTCTAAAGTCTTCTTTTCTGTTCACTCATTTTCTCTTTCTACTTTTGCAATTATTAATATTTTATATATCAACTATTTCTGATATTTATCACTACATGCAAATGACCACGTGTTATCTCATTCCTAAGCTTTGCGGGCTCTCATATTTTTGGATCATAATCTTTTCCTCTTCCACCAGTGCATGCTCTCATGATGGGTTTTCCTTTTTCAACCATTACAGCCTCACTAATTCAATACCCCACCAAGCCCTGCCATAACCCCAACCCCCCACTCGTCCCCCCTAGTCTGCCCTTTAAATCTTTTGGGTCTGGCTGAGTCTCTGTTGTCTGCCTAATTACCGACTGTTGAGCCATTTCATTTCCTGAATCGGCTTCTCATGTCTTTTATTCCTTTGCATTTCTACAGCCACACAGGAGCCACCTACATATATATATATATATATATATATATATATATACATCAAATTTCTTTTCTTAAGCTAAAATGGGTATGCATCATCACTGAACGTGTGGACTTTTATACTTTCTGTGTCTTGTGCAGTGCTCAGACACTGGGTAGTGTTTTAGTGCAGCAAAGCGTGATGGTGACAGCTAAGATTTAGCTATTATTTTTCCAGAGCTACTCAGCAGAATGTAAAAAGTGCCTCCATAAAGAAGTGCATCTGAGAGCCACTGTGTGTGATTCCACCCCACACTTGGTGATGACAACACCATCCTTCTTGGTGACGGATGCATCGTTGCGTCTTGCCGACTCTCCGCCTCACTCTGGTTATGAATGTTGGTAAATCAGAACCACTGGAACAAGTCTTTTTCCTTGCTGGAGTCCAGTCCAAGTAAAGTAACTGATTAGACAGCATCAAGGCAAAAAAACAGAACATATGAAAGCAGGAAACTTTGTGAAAATATATGTCACTGGTTTTGTAAAGATTGTTCTCAATTTCAAAAAGGATAAAAAGAAATTTTGATTTGTAGGATTTAAATAAAAGTACTGTTAGAGTTCTTGAACCCAATGTCTAAAACATGTCTTCAATGTAGATACGATTTCTATATGAAGAGACTAGCACAGCTCCTTTTTTTATCCTTTTTAGCTTGTCTTGTATCATGTTGGTGACTTCTTTAGTCCTTTTTATCTCTTCGTACAGTAAAAAGAACACTAATCTTAAGATGAAAATCACCAGAAAGGGTTGAAATGATCTATCCATGTGACATTTTTTAGTTAACATGAAATATTTTTAACAGATCTCAAAATCTAGGAGTTCAAAGTTTTCAAAATTGAAAAAAAGCTAAAAAAAGATCTAAGTTTTAGATAGTATGACACAAATGGGATGTTATTCATCCCAATAATAAGTATTTTTTGCTCGTTCTAAACAATGGTTTGCATTTTTTGAGTTTTTATGTAACTAATTCTAGTTTATTTTGATTAAAGTGACAAAAAAAATTTGTGTAATGAATGAAAATGACTCATTTTAGAACAACACGTAAACGAAATGAGAATACGTTCATATTACAAGTTGGACCATCTAAATAAATATTCATAAAAGCAAAAATTAGCACTAATTCTGGAACATATGTCATAATTATAATTCATGCTAGTCTTGTCAACAGTCATTGAACTTTAAATGAACATCCTTCAAATTTGACAAAAAATGAGTTTTTTTGAGCCCTAAATCAAATTTTTCTATTGTCAAAAGTATGAAGAAAAAAGGATTTTGACTCATTAAAAAATGTCCTTGTTTTTAGGCCTTAGTTCTCAACAAGCACTTATTCAAGAACATAAATCTACATTTTTGTTTCCAAAATAATGACAAAACTGTCTGAGAAGTTAGTGCTTCTCTGTGTTATGAAGTAGTTCTGTTTACTAAAATGCATTTAGATATCTTTTGAACTTTTCTTAAATCAAGGAATTTGAGTATTTTTAACCTTAAATTAAATTTTTCTATTGTCAAAAGTATGAAACAAAAGGATTTCGACTCATTTTAATACAATTTATTTCAAGATCCCAGCTGCTAGAGACAAACAAATTCTCGACTGTTCTGATTTGGAGAAAAGCTTGGAAAAGAGAGCTAAGTTAGAACAAATTAAAATCTGGTAAAATATCTTGAATGTCTACAAACAAGGTTTTAAACCTTTGCAAGTATCAAATAATCTGCACTGTATTATACCTCTTGGGTTGTGTAAAACAAAAAAAAGCTGGCGCTTGATTAGTTTTCCTTTCTTTTGATTTAGTGCAAAAATGAATCTCCTGTGATTGAACATTAAATCAGGGTTTACAGTCACGCAGAGATGAACAAGACAAGAGGAATATTCTTTAACTGTTCAAACTTTTAAGTTTTGTTTTTCTTTCTATAGATTTAAAGAAAATAAAAATAATTTATTTTGAAAAATGATTGGGTGATGACTGCTTATGCCCCAAAAAGCTAAAAAAAAATGTTTTAAGCACCTGCCATCCATCTGCATTCACAAGTGCAAACACACTTCTTTTGCATCAGCACACACCTGCATTCCAGCCGTTCATTATCTGCCTGCCTAGAGCGGTCCAAAGGGGCAGACTGCGGCCACTGCAAGCCAAACACGCTTGGAGGTTGCAAGAGAGTGAAATGGGCCAAGAACCTGTCCTAGGTGTTAACAGGCCTCCTTGGCCCTGAGTGCCAGGCTTCCTCTAGAAAGAAAAGGAGAAGGAGAACCAGATAGAGAGCCATCTCATTAGATTCTCCCCAGGGCTGCAACTAAACAGAGGAATGGATGATGTGAGGACCATGTCACCTTGTGGATGGCCCTCCTGAACTGTAGTTAATTGAAATCTGATATATCTGAGCCCCAATTGGAATGCTACCAGTTAAACAGCAGGCTGAGATTCATACTGCCAAGAGAAGCTTAAAAAACACAGAAAAAAGGCAAAGAGCTCCATCTTTTTGCTCTTTTCTCTCACATCCTCCCCAGCTGCAGCCGTGCAATCTATAGAGCTATTGATTAGTTTGCTGGCTGTGAGCATGGTCCATCACTGACACTGCTTGAGGACGGTAAGAGCTGATTATAGAGCTCAGTTTGATACTAACTTGCTGTTGTCTTTGCTGACCTTGAATGGAGCACACAATGCAGGTATTCTTCCTGCACAGAGGGGGGCATAAAGGCAGCGAAGATGCATTCACACAAAGAGCTGTTTAACTGTCCAGAGGCCCTCTGGGTGCTCCACCTCTCACTTTATCCCTTTAATATTTCATGTCCTGGCCCCAGCCATGCTCCGGCCAAATGCCTCAGCCAGGGTTACTGGAATATGGATGAGAGCACACAGTTACCCATTTACCTGGATGTCAGTGGCTCCAAACAACACGCCTCTCTTCCTCACACCTTCACCTCTGCTCACCTCTCCAGACCCAGAGCTAGCTTGTTAGATACAGGAAGAAAGATCGAAGAGGGAGAAAATAGACAGGAAAGCCCTATTAGGAAGCAAACACACAAGAGCTGAAGGGGGGAAAAACAGGCTGTAGAAGGATCATTGTTGTTTATGAGGAGTGCAGATATGTTTTGATGCTGTCAGTCAAATAAAATGGGAAAATCAAAAAGAAAAAAAAGGTCATTTATTTGTTAATTGTTGATGGGATTTTGTGCTTTAAATTCTGTTCAGGCATTACATTAACTTTTTGAGTTTTTAATTCTTTTTGAACAATAATCTCTTTTTTTTAGATAAAATTTAAACAATAGGAAAATAGCTGTTGCAGTAATTACTCGATAGCAGTTTGTCTTTAAACATAACTTTTTTCCTTTCATTGAAAACATTTGGACTCCATAACTGTTCAACCAACAAATTTTACATAGAGTTTTGTTTATATTTTCATTTACTGTAGTCCTTACTTTTTAGCTCTTCCTAGGTCCATCTTCTCCGTCTGCAGTTCCTATCTTTCCTTTTATGTGTTTGCAAGAAATTGTACAAAAAGAGAGACAACATTGACTGACTGGAAACCAAGAAGAATTTGAAAATCTGATTTACATAACTGTCGCGCAACATGTATGGAAAAAGAAACTAGGAACATTGTAACTGCAAAGTTTGCTGGAAGTCCTCTCAAAATTTATTTCAGCACCTCAAGGCCGAATCCGAATTCTTCCCCTACCCATTCGGTTTCTCTCTGCCCCTACATGTAGCCCTCCAAACAGAGAAACATGGAAAAAAAGAGTGACTCGATGATGTCATCACCATTCACCGGTCATCAACGTTAGCTGCCAGCGCTCTGAAAATACGTGACAACATTGGTTTATAACTTTAAAAAGTAATGCCAGAACAAAAAAAATAATAATTACATACATTTAAATGTAATCTTTTGTGCATCGGAGCACACTCGTGGAGAAATGGGTTTCTTCTCTGCAGAACAACGCAACGCTGATCACCTTACCGGCGGAAGGATAGTCTGCCTTAAAGTCCCATTCCAACCATATTTTTTATTTGTAAAATCATTCCCAGAGATAAGTCCATCAGTCAGTGACTTTATTAAATGTGTTCAATGTAAATCTAGAACTTGTTTGTAAAACACTACAAGCGTTAGCCTTGTTAGCTGCATTTGTGTATTCACATTTTGTAACTCTGAACATCGTTGGCAAAATGTAAAAATACAGACTGATAGGCTACCAATAAAAGAAACGTTACTGTGACTATGCTAATTCTCAATCTTGTTAGTAAAATGTAATAATAAAAACACTATCTGACACCTTTACACGCTAGCCATGTTTGCATTTCTTCATTAAAATCCAACCAAACATTTAAAAATCCCTTTGACATCAGTTGGCACAACCAACTAATCCATAATCAGGCGCTCTGGATTATAAAATGCACCATCAAAAATAAATAAGGCTTTTCAGTGCGCCTTCCAGCGTAGACACTAAGATCAGTGGAGGGTTGCTGTTTGGAATGTGGGTTAACCCATTGGAAACCCAACAAAACTCATTTTATTCCTGTCCAACAGCATATTTTTAGAACAACAGAGTTGGGCGAAGTAACTCGAGGCTTAATTTTTGCCCTTGAAAGTCCAATGTGTGACATCTAAAATTATTGGTCCAGTTTTTTTTATGCCTACGTTTTTCAAGTGGACCGACTTCCACAGGACTCTGATTTTAAAAGGAAAAAAAATAAAATTTAAACACACCAGAGTGAAATCTGCTGGAAGCATTTTTCAGAGTTTTCTTTTTAGGATAGGTAATATTATGCTTGTCTTGTGATTTTATTTAACCAAATGTGAGACCAGAGAATTGTAGTTGGGTATTTCCTTTTTCTTTTTGCACTAATAGCAGGAAGTTTAAGATGGGCAGAAGCCATGTAAGACTTCACGTAATGCAATTAGGCAATAGCTTAATTGTTCTTTAATATCCATGCATAAAGCCAGTGCGTACATCCAGTAATTATGCCTAATGGCTGCTGTGGGACAGATGAGCTGAAAGAGTAGTGTGTGTATTGAAAAGAACCATGAATCCTTTTTTTTTTGTCTAACAGACCTTTTGTTGAATTGGTTCCGTTCCTGTGTGATAAGGGTGTTAAAAATTAATGATTTATAACTATTGAGCCAGCAATCACATTTTAATTAGGCTGTAATTTATGACAATTTGTCTCCTTTCACAGCAGAACTGTTAATAATTGTTAATTAGCCGTTGATGATTTGTCCTTTGAACATATACACTAATGGCCGTTTTAAAGTGGAGTGAAGAAAGGCCTCGGCGAGAAGCGTTGGAGTACGTGTTATAAGACTTGTTAGAAAAGAAACAGGGAAGAAATATAGAAATATTTGACAAAAGCACAAAACAGCAACATGTCATGTCCATCTGCAGGATCTCTGTGTTGGCACTAGATTTTCTCACATTACCAGGACGACCGTGTGAGTCTGCCAAGTCCATCCATCTTTCTCTGCCTCTGTGTGCCAAGACGGCAAAGGAAGGAATAAGACACAACCAAAGAGTTTTGGATTCCAGGAAAAAAAAGAATGCAAAGAAAAAGATGGAGCTTGTAAATAGATAAGAATCATACCTTCATGTGTCAATTTGAAGCAGCAGCTGTTTGAATTAATATTTTAAGAGGCTGAAATGGTGTGCTTGTGTCTTAGTGTGGCTTCAAATACTGAGTTCAGCCTATTTTAGCTGTAAATGTAAGCAGATTGCTGTTGGGGCTTTCCACTCCAACTCCCTGCTAAACAGCACTCTTATTTCTTTCTTTTCCACTCCTTACTTTCCTTGTGGAATCACACATTTTTATCATGCAAGGATTCTACATGTGGTGAATTTGAAACCTCTATTTTCTCAAAACAGACAAATAAAGGGAAATGATATCAAATTAGACATAATATTAAGGCTTGGATTTTAGTGGACAGAGCTGACTGCCTGACTGTGGGATAAAAAGTTCCAGCTAGAAGCCAAACTAACTCCTTTTAAACCCTATAACTGATGTGAACTCTTCATTCAATTTGAAATGTTTCAGCTTTCAAAGGTGCTCCGTCAAAGAGGCAAAGAGAGAGGGGTGTTCAAAACGCAGCGACAGCAAGAGAAACGGTGGATTTAAATATAAATTTTGGCTCTTTTTGTAGACTTTAGCTGGTGAGTTCTTTTTTTTTCTTTATATATTTAACAGGAATTAAAATTAATAAGAACACTTGCAAGATTTAGACTTTTCCTCAAGGACATTTGTCTGGTGAAATATCTGTGTTGTTCTGCAAAATGGTACATATTGCTCAGACAGGAAAAGGGGAGTATAATGTTTTTTTTTCACGCGAAGAATTTAGGTATCATTAAAGATAAACAGCCCATATGACTCCAACAGTTCTGCAACTTCTTCTGTCTTCAGATGTTTTCTTTCTTAACCTTTCTTTATGCATTATCAGCTGTCATTTTGCAGCTTATCCCACACTCATTTTCCCCTCGTTCCTGTTTTGTTTTTTTCTGCTGTTGCTGAACAGTTGTTTTTCCCAGAATGGTTACAAACCTGAAATCTGTCCACCTGCATTACTCAGCTTGGGTAATCCTCTTTCCACTCTCTCCCATGCGTGTGCCAAGCTCTGTTTAAATAGTGCTTTTTGGTGCCCTTTTGAAGCTGTGAGGTAAACATGGGTGGTGGTGTGGTTTGCAGGGAGGAGGGAGCATGGTGGTGGAGCAGGACAACAGAACCCATTCAGACAATTCTTTTTAATGCATTCACTGACGTCGGAGTGTATTTTTGCACCTTTTCATATGTGTTCCAATTCTGTTTGATAGTTTTACACTTAACATGTATTTGTAAAAAGTACCCAGTAGTTACACTCAAAGACTTTATGACGTTGATTTTTGGAGCTAGTTGGGGAAAAAAACAAACACAATCAAGTATTTTTCTGTTGAAATGATATTTTTCTTTCACTAAGTTTGACGACGGGGCAAACACAGTTGCTGTCTTTCAACTCTGTGACCCACTGCTCCTCAAGTCAAGCTTTGTGACCTGTGGTTGAAGCATGTTTTTTTGTGCTTGCGGGATTGCACAAGAGTAATTACAGCAATGCAGCTAAGTGTTGTCATATGACTGGCTATATCCAGCAGGCTCCCAAACAGGGAGAGAATATGCAACTTTGCCCCCCTTTTTTTTTGTTTGAAGGCATACCATAACCTTGTGTGCACACAGCAAGGCAGCTGCTAATTAAATCAATATGAGATAATGAAGTGCAATTAGAGGCAGTGGCTGAACCAATCCTTAGCTGTAAGCACTCTTTCTCCTCCCTTAGGGCTCGTGCCTCTTAAGAACCTGTTAGTTTTTCCCCTGTCCAGGAACCACAATACCCACAGCTACCGTTTGCAGGAGTGATCACCGACCTCCCGAGGCTGCCAACGCATTCTCACACTCAAACAGAGCTCTGCTCTCCATTTATCCTCACCTACCTCTGAACGTGTGAAACACTCACACTGGTAAACCCCCACAATGATCGTTTTTTTTCTCTTTGCTCACATTTTTACCTCTACATTTAATATATTTTGTTTTTTTGGGGTGTTGACCTCACAACTCATCTACCAGTGTTTTTAGAAAATGTTTCAATATATATATATGTATTTTTTTTTTTTTTAAATACAGATTTTTTTCAATAAACACACCACCTGTTCAAGATAGAAATATTACATGTGCCATTTCACCAAATAACATTTATAAACTGCAGAAATAGTCAAAGTGAGCTATGGTTTTTATGTAAATTCCCCCTCCGGTCTTTGCTCTCACTGCTTCACATTATCTCGTTAATTCTCATCACCAGATTCTTCAAGTCACCAGATGGCACTATTTAGCTTTGGCACCATTCAATAAACTCCAGTGCTTATAGAATGCCTGCTCCCTTCATCGGTGGTCACGCTTGACCTCCACAGTCTCCACACAGGATCAGATTCCCCCTCTGCAGTGTTACACTTTCAAATGCGACTAAGCAGCGAGAAGCACAACAGTTGTGAGAAGTCGGCTGGCACCGGCTAAACATCTGTGTCACAGAGATGAATGGGGCGACTGTCACAGCCTGATCTGAGCATTGCTGCCACTCTCAGATTTGCAGCATAAAATGAGCAGAGAAGTAAACAAACATTTTCAGATGGGAGAGGAAAACAGGTGAAAACAAGAACAGTTTTGGCATCAGGTCTGTCTCCGTGCTTTCTTTTTGGTATGAGGAGCACTTAGCTCCGGCATCTTCAACGCAGCACAGAGGTGATGTCTAATGGGCTTTTAAGAGTTTCACAAGGGACTATTTGTGTACCATCAGTGGAGGCCTATGATCGCTACGTGACAACAGTATTTTAAGCTAGCTCCTCAGAAGCGCAGGATGAGAACCCTGAGCTGTGGCTTTCCCCAGGGGAGCGTATGCTACTGAGATCTAACAGCTCAACTTTCCTACTTAGGTGTCTGTTTTTCAGCAAGACAACTGAAAAGTCTTGATTCCTCTTCTCTCTCTTTTTTTTTTTTTTGCCAGAAAATGCGTGTTTGTGAAAAAGAACAAGACTAAACAGGGCACTTTTCAACGCACGCTTCTTCGCAGAGGAAAGGGAAAGTTTTGATTTGTTGGAGAAGATGTTTGCTTTTCTCAGAGGGAAACAAGACACATTTATTATATTATTTTCAATCGACCATGCTACTTTGAAAGTATTCCTGGAGAACTATAATCTATTTTATTGACTTTTTTGCCACCACAAAAGCAGCATTCAGAGTTTAACGATGGCAGAGAATAAGAAGGACTTGGAAGAATGTAGATAAACTGACCCAATTATTAAAATTATGAGTAAAATTTGTACTAAAGCTGCCCAAAGTAAAAAAAAAAATCAAATCAAATCAAAAGAAATCAAATCTTAAAGTTTAATTGTTAGGTTCCTGATATTTCACAGGTTTAAAAAATATTCTCCCTTCTTCTTTTGTCTATATTAAATTTGTTTCTAGTTTTTGTTTAAGTTATCTAAACACACACCCACCCACCCCCCCACCCCCCCACACCCACCCCCCCCCCCCACACACACACACCCACCCACCCACACACACACACACACACACACACACACACATATATATATATGTAAATATTATAGTGGCTGTCACTATTAACATGTTAATTATGTTAACATTAACTAAAAAATAATAATGATGATTACACGTCAGAAGCGACGGTCTTTCACTTTGCGTCAGGCATCATTCCACTTATACCACAGTCATTTACAAAAGAAATAAATATTCAATACATTTTTAGTAATTTATTCTTGTTATTTGTTCACATAAAGCAGATTTCATACATGGTGTGGCCCGTTGTCACTGTAACGGCAGAGGAAAGGGATAAATATATGTTGATCGTCATGACAGGTTCAGTAAAGCCTCAAGTTAGAGAGAAAGTTCACCTCTTACCACTTGTTTTTGACCAGAAAATCAAGCAGAAAGTTTAAAGAAGCCTGCGCAGTGATACAGTACATTTGGGCTTTTGACTGGAACTACTTTTTAAGGTGCGCATCAACATCCAGCAGCCAATCAGATTTAAGTATTTACCTGGACCATTTAAAGTGCAGAAACGCAATGTTTGTTTCTCATGGCTGTATACCAGCATCTTTATTTTCTTGAGGTAATACTGCAGACATTAAAGTCTTTACAGTTCTGCTTATCTTACTGTTAATGTGTTTTGTGCACACAAATTACACGTCTGAGATATCTGAGTTAACACTTTACAAATAAAAACATTTCAGACAATATAAATTAAAAAAAATGTTCTGTCTGACCTTTTTTTTGTTCAAAATCAGCATATTGTTGTATAAAGTTTACCTAATAAAACATTGTGATTAATCGTGATTAATCACAATCCAAAAGTGTGATTAATCTGATTAATTTTTTAATTGATCGTGTGCACCAAAGAGTTCAATTCTGGTCTCATATGATCACGACATTCTCTCAGTCTTCCTCTGGATCATCCAAATCAGGGATTTGCAGCTCCAGGTCTCAAGGGTTGCAGTTTCTGCAGGATTTCCAGATATCCAAGCCCTACTCATGACTGATTACCTGGTTCAGGTGTGTCCAGCCAATTACAATATGCCAGAGCATGGTATGTTGGAAAACATGCAGGAATGTGGCCCTCAAGACCTGGAGTATCCTATCTCTGATTCAAATGGTTTCTGGTAAATTTGAGAGTGTCCTGGACATGTGCTGGCTTAAGCAGGGAGACCTTTAGAGCTCGGGAAGATTTGAATCCATGATAACATGATGTGTTACTACAGTAAACTTTGTTACTGTGGTCTCAGTTCCCTTTAGGTCATTGATCAGTTCCCTCGTGGAGTTCAAGAGTGTTTCCTCACTGTTCTCCACATCATTTCTGCCCTACTAGGTGGGATCTTGCATTGATCCCCAGGTGGAGAAAGATTGTCAGTGATCTTGGATTTCTTTTATTTTCTAATAACTCCTCCAACAATTGATCTCTTCTCTCCAAGCTGCTTGATCATTCTAGATTGGGTCATTCCAGTTTTGTTCAGGCCTACAATCTTATATCACCGGGGTCTTTAGACAGCTCTTTGGTCTTGGCTGTGCAGGTAACAAGTGGAGGACAGACGAAAATTCTTAAAGAAGTAACAGGTCTGTGAAGGATAAATCTTTTTTTCTGTTTGTTGGTGCGAAATTCCTTTTTTTAAACCAATGAATTTTTCATTAAATCTTCCTGGATGCATTTTTTCCTCCCACTTAATGTGTACTTATGGACGTTACAAACCTCTTTTACTGTTATAAATAGGACTACTTAGAGAATATGTGTTTAACAAATATTTTTCTGTCACACTGTATGTCTATGTGTGTATACATATATTTTGTGGCGTCAGTCTGTTTCACAGACAAGGTCATAATGGTGCTAGCTGGTCTTTGTGGAGAATCATATGCCGTCCACAACCTGGCAGGAAGACCCCGAACACCACATCAGAGATCTGGCCCATGATCTCTTCAGGCCAGTGATGTGTCAATGAAACAGTCCAAATATAATCCAGGTGTTGGTCCACAGCGCTCTAAAGTTGGAGAGATGGTTCCAAGGGGTGTTTGGGTTTTGGATGAGGCTCCCCTTTACTGCCTCACCCCACTGGTGTTCCTCTGAGGAACCTGGGGTCTGGATCAGGGACTAGATGCCGGGCAGTGTCTGGCAAAATGCCCTGGTTCTCCGCAGC
This sequence comes from Adrianichthys oophorus, assembly GCA_036245035.1. Lineage (NCBI taxonomy): Eukaryota > Metazoa > Chordata > Actinopteri > Beloniformes > Adrianichthyidae > Adrianichthys > Adrianichthys oophorus. Next base: position 9,722,733 of record BSAI01000189.1, on the reverse strand, counting down.
AGTGCAATTGGGAGTCATCTGTCCCCGTGGGGTTTGAACAGCTTGAGCTTGGCTGACATCTTTCTGCACAAGTACTCCAAATCTTGGTGGCAGCCCTAACTAGTGGGGATCTCTCAGCTGACCCAGCACACAAAGCTTCCTCTGCCTGCTCAGCCCCTCATAGCGCCTCTGGGTGGTGGGAAAGGAGTCGCACATGTTGGCACAGAAGTTCAGGCATAAGAACCCTGCAGGAATGCATGACGGCTTAGCGCTTCTCTGGCAGCACTTGAAAAGCGAAGATAGCCACGTCGTATGTGTAGCTAGCTGAATGTCAGCAGCATAAGATCCCACACTCTTTCAAGCTGCCACCTGCTGATCAGCGGCTCTCTGCTCTGCTCACTGAAGACTCGCTGTCCAAACTGTCTTTTAAGGGCAGCAGTTATGGCTTGCTGGTCACAGCGTTCTTCTGCAGATAAGACGACCAAGACCTGAAGTGCTGGACCCTCCAGAGCAAGAGCCCGGTGGATAGCTGTCTCCTTGCTGCTCCATTCATTGTGTAAGGCTGTGTAAGGCCAAAGCCACTTGGGCAAGGTAAGGCTCAAGAGGGGTCAGGTCGCTCAATCTTGGTAGCTTTGCAGGGGTTCAAGTAACACTGCTCCTCTGCTCTGCAACCGCAGGGTTTGGGGCAGCTATTTTGGAGTCTTGTTCCAGTCACCAGGTATGTTGGGTGCAGAGCATTAGTACCATCTGGTTGGCAATGCACTGAGACTTTTTGTCTTGTGGCTTGTTCCAAATGTTCATGACCTTTGCAATACCATTTAATAAGCCTTTTGGCACTGAACAGAACAACATTGAACAGCCTTGCAAACGCCATGCCTAGAAATAACCCTCTTACTCATGGTGCAACAACACCATCAGAAGCAAACCTATCTCCCACAATGCACTATTGCTGTGGGCAGGATCACTACAATATATATATTACATTGTTTGTTGACTTTGAGAAAGAAATTTGATGCCAAACTATTGATGCAGTCATGGAAGATATCTTTAACATTTCTCCTGAAGAGAACACCAGATATGTTTGTCCATCGTGATGTAAACATTTAAAGTAATTTAAACAGCAACCAACTAACAATAATCAAACTTTGCAGCTTCGAAGGGTCTGACTGGAAGGAGTAATTTCAACAAGAGTTAACCGCATTTACAAAACAGTGCTCATGTTTTTCATGGACATCTTTCTAGAGCTGTTTCACAGAAATGCTCGAAATAATAGGTCCCATTGAAAGTCTCTGGTCTCACTTTTATGTACAAAAACCTATGACTCTTTCTCATCCAAAGCAAATGCACATAAAAAAATAATCGCTACAACTTTTCAGCACATCTTTCCAAAACAATTTATAACACCTTTCCTTTAATACAAACTAATGGTTGTGCAGGGTTTGCATATATCTTTCCACAGATGAAATGTCAAGTTTGTTTGTGACAGACCGTTAAGAGTTTTGTTTTTTTAGTGTTACAATGCTGCTGAAGGCTTTTTCTGACAGTAGTGTATTGCAGATTGGATAGAATTATCTGAATCTGTATGTTTGGGCAGTCGTGGTGCAACAGCATGTCCCAATCCTAAAAGTCTTTTTTTTTTTTCCTTCTCTACTTAAATCTATTTTTTACAATCAGAATCAGCTTGGTCTGGTATTTCAGGTCCTGATGGCTGGTAACACAACTTCATAATCCTTGAAATAACTTTTGAATGAAAATTACTTGTGCAAAAGTTCAGACCAAGTATATCCCATTAAAAAAGAAGAAAAAAACCCACATTTTCCACATTTTTTGGTGTCTGTTGCTGCTGAAACAATATCCCGAATAGGACAGCGGATCCCTGATTCCACAGTTTGTTTCCTGGTATGTAGAACACTAGAAACGAGGAATGTGTTTGTCGTAGTGCATGTGTTTCTTTCCAAGCATAAACTAAAATAAAAAAAAACATACCAACAAACCAATACAAAAAAATATATATGTGTGTATATATATATATATATAATGCATATTTGGTTCATCCATATACACTCACCAGGCACGTTATTCAACAAGATTACAGAAACATTCCTCACAGTTTGGTTCATATTGACATGAAAGCATCACACAGGTGCTGCAGATTTGTTGGCTACACATCCATGATGCCAATCTTCCGTTCCACCACATCCCAAAGATTCTCTATTGAGTTGAGATCTGGTGACTATGGAGGACATTTGAGTCCAATAAGTTCACTGAACATTTGAGTCCAGTGAACTCATTGTTATGTTCAAGAAACCAGACTGAGATGATTCCAGCTTTGTGACAAGATGTGTTATCAAGCTGGTAAAGCATCAGAAGATGGTACACTGTGGTCATAAAAGGACGGACATGGTCAGGAACAATATTCATGAAGAATGTGACATTATAACAATACTCAATTGGTACTGAGGGGCCCAAAGTGTGCTAAGAAAATATCCCCCTCACCATTACACCACCATCACCACCCTGAACCCTTGATACAAGGCAGGATAAATCCATGCTTTTATGTTGTTGATGCCAAGTTCTGATCCTACCATTTGAATTTCACAGCGGAAATAGAGACTCATCAGACCAGGCAGTGTTTTTCCAATCTTCAGTTGTCCAATTTTGGTGAGTCTGTGTGAATTGTAGCCTCAGTTTCTTGTTCTTTGCTGACAGGAGTGGCACCTGGTGTGGTCTTGTGCCTCAAGGGTCAATGTGTTGTGAGTTCAGAGATGCTCTTCTGCAGACCTTGGTTGTAACCAGTGGTTGTTTGATTTTTTGTTGCCTTTCTTTAAGCTGAAACCAGTCTGGCCATTCTCCTCTGACCTCTGGCATCAACAAGGCATTTCCACCCACAACATTGTCGTTCTCTGGATATTTTCTCTTTTTCTGACAATTGTCTGTAAGGCCTAGAGATGGTTGTGCATGAAAATCCCAATAGATCAGCAGTTTCTGAAATGCTCAGACCAGCCTGTCTTGCGCCAACAACCATGCCACGTTCAGTCACTTAAATCACCTTTCTTCCCCATTCTGATGCTCGGTTTGAACTGCAGCAGATTGTGCCTACATGTCTACATCCCTATATACATGAAGTAGCTGCCATGTGATTGGCTGATTAGAAATGTATGTTAATGAACAGTTGTGCCTCCAACAGGTGTGCCTAATAAAGTAACTACTAAATGTAGATGATTTAAACTTAAAATTTATAATACTTTATAATAACAACTCAAACAAATCATTAATAAACTGTTAGTTATTGTGTTATAAATGATGTGTTAAATAACAGTTAACAATTTGTTAAAGATTTATAAATGTAGGGTTAGGTTTAGTTGGAAATGTCCCACATCTACTAATAGTTATTTAATAAAGAATAGCTACAACTTAGAACTCCATCAAAGAAAAACGCCCCTGTAGCATGTATAAACATTTAACTGATTCTTAACAAGTCACTAGTAAGTAATTTATTAACAGCTTCTTCATTTTATACTATTAATTCATAAGGTGCAATTAGAAATTATTAGTAAACAGGTTACAGGTCATTTAACACGTCATTTATAACTCAATAACTAACAGTTCAATAATGACATGTTAACTTGCTATAATGGGTAGTTATTATAAAGTGCTACCAAAATGTTCATGAAAGTTTTTGGTTTACAGGCTGTCACAGGCTTGTGGTGGTTAGAACTCTGACCTCACAGCGAGAAAATCCTGGTTCAAATTAGCAGGATCTTTTCTGTGTGGAGTTTGCATGTTCTCCTCATGCATCCATGGGTTTTCTCCAGGCACTCAGGCTTTGTCCCACAGTCCAAAAGTATGCTTGATAGGTTAACTGAGTACTCGAGATTGTCCCTTAGGTGTGAATGATTGGGTGGTTTTCTGTGTGGCCCTCAAATGGGAATCCCCTCTTTGTGAGCCTGAATAGGAATAAGCAGGTATGGAAAATGGATGAACGGTTAGTGATCAGCAAAAGCTCCTTTTGCTGATTCTTAGGTTTTATTACTATAAACAACATTTGACAACAATGTGGCAGAGTTAAAATGAAGGGTTATGAACCACACTGAGATGGATAACTTTTTAAATAATGTACTATTTTTGTGAGAAGGAGTAAAATTCTTCCTGAAAGCTGTGAAACCGGTGTCTAGTAATGCCCGCAAGATCAGCAGGGAAGCAAGAAACAAGCAAGGAGGAGATGAGAGGCCGATTAGGAATATAGAGCATGAGATGTTATCGCAGCAATGAATGAGACAGTATAATTATGAGATGAAAATCATGCTAAAAGGGTAAAGTGGAATAGACTGGAGCTTATCTTGTTAGAATGGCACTTTGCTTGCTTTCTCCAATATCTATTACTAATGTCTCCATACTGAGCATAAACAAGAAGAATCTGCTTGCTGTTCTTTTCTGTTCATCACTAATATTGTTAGATACTTGAAATCAATTTGGTGCGCTTCTCGAAGCAGAAAGTTTGATGCTCTGTTTACTTTGCTTACACCCGATGGACACCCAAGTGTGACTGTCAGAAAGAAAAGAAAGAAAGAAACAGAAGGAGTGGGGAGGAGAAAAAAGTTTTGTTTTTAAAAAGTGGTTTCTTCAAATTCTTTTTCAGCTAGCACAGAGCCAAGCACTCAGACTCTTACATGTACGCACGCACACACATAGAAGGAATCTGCCATTTAATTATTATGAAGCGTAAAATCCTTGCCGATGGCGAACATAGTGAAGGATGTAATTATGACCTCTTTCAGAGAGCCCACGCTCAGTGGCAATGCCTACATTTCCACCCAGAGAGAGAAAAACACTCCCAAGGAATGACGGGGGAAACGTGCCCTTCATTGAAATTAAGGAGAAAAATTCTCTGCAAAAAATTGTTTCAACTGCTTTTCAACCGAGGAGCAAAATGGCATTGATGGGGGTGACGGTTTGAAATAGGGGTGACAGTGGGATGAGGAGTGACATTTTAGAAGGTGGAACTGTTGGTTAAATGTGTGCAAGAAATATAACTGTTTAAGAAGCTGCAGCCAAATCAGGGGGCGTGAAGAAGAAATATTGGGAAAGTGCAGACAAAAACAGAAATGTATTCAGAGAATATGTCTGTTTTTCAGATAGGGATTAGGCTCAGAAGAAAAATAGAAACAACAGATTTCTTTTTCAGAAATAACTCTTTGCATAGAACATGGGTACAGGACTGTAAGTTCATTAGCTGATCACAAATCTGATTTGTGATCACTTTTCCAAGTATAGGCAGCAAAACAACTATAAATACTTAAAACTCAAGTTATTTGGTAACCAATTTAAAGACCCACTCCCATGAAAATTGTGTTTTTTGGTGTTTTTAGCATGTTCTTGTGGCATTTTTCTGATTATTGAGGACATTTATTAAGAAAATTAAGCTCAAAATTAGAAATAGGTCAAAAATTCCAAATTACCCCATTTGCAGATTTTCTTTAAATAACTAAAAAGAAATCTGCCAGCGGAGTAGGAAATATTGAAGAATTCTAATTTTACAACATATTTTCTTAAACTTAGATTATTTTTACTATTGAAAAGCGTTTTTGAAAATATTGATTTTTTTGCAAGACAGAAAATAAGACAGTTTTTCTTGAAACAAGGGTCTTTTTTCAGGTTCTGCAATGCATTATTTCATTTTTGCGCTGTCAATCAGGAGCAGACAAAAAAAGAAATGCTGTTTTATAAGGTGTTTGTTGAATCGGTTATGTTGAAAATTACGCTGAGTGGGCCATAAGCTCCCTGCTCAGAGCTCTTAGCAACAGAGAGGGGAAGGGGGGGCGGGGTTACTCTATGCCAGCAGACCCACAACTCAAAAGTGAATTTCTAATAAAGTACTACTGAAACTGCAGAAACTATGTCCTAGAAAATGACACCGTTTTTTTATTTTGGCAAAAAACAACATGATCATAATAATAAAAAAAACACTTTTAAATACTTTTGAATGCTTTGAAATAACTCAAAGGATGATCAGAGTGGGTTGGTTGAAATTCTTCAAGAGTCTACATGGCCAGTCATGCTTAATGTGGTAGGAAAAATTACATCTTAAACCCAAAAAAAGTCAAAGTAAATTCTTTGTAGAGCCAGAATCTCCATTCACTCCACAGGCAGTGCATTGTGAATCTCTCTGACCTTTGCCTTTCCAGACATTAAGGAAAAAATGTCTTTGAAGATCAATGTGATATTGCATATTTCTTAATGTTCAAAGGCCAGTAAATTCAATTCGGAAAGGATGAGATCATGATGTTTTGACTTAAACACAAGGTCTTATTACTTGTTGTATTTATAACTTCAAAACCTAAAGTTTGAAAGCTGAGTGGATGTTTTCCCTCTTCACTTTAAATGAAAACATTCGGTTAAAGAGCTCTGTGAATAATCAGGATTACGTGGGATAATGTCATCAACATGTGTTGAGTGAATCTGAAGAACAGTTTCATTTTACGCCTTGGAGGTGACAGTAACACGATTACTGATGTCATTTCTCTTTGGGGTGTGTGACTGGCCTAGAGCGGAGACCACAATCTTGCACAGCGTGACAATGAGGACGGCGGGACCGTGTGAGCTGCAGGTTGCAGGCGGGCGATCCCTGCGCTTTGTTTGAAGTCCTGTGGTGGGACTGCATCCATGGTAGCTGGTGGAACAAAGGTCTGGGTGAGGAGAAATGGGCACCAGAGGGAAATGGAAAGCAGCTTTAGCAGAGGGAGGCTTGCACACAAGTGCACAGGCTGTTTACATTGGGCTGAATCACTACACACTGATGCATTCCAACGCTCACGGTGGGCTCACCAGATCCGGATACTTGTTTTCACGCTTGACTTTTCGCTGCCTAAACACGTGCACGTGTGTTTCTATTTATCATAAATTAAGGTAAAAGGTGAAGTTTTTGCAGAAAATTGTTCATCTTTACTACATTTTTTTAAATTTCTGTCCATTTTCATGCATCCTTGTATGCTTGATACCTCAAGACTGTCGGGTCAGATGCACCGCGCATCTATTTTCTGTCTTGAAACACTCAATGCCAGTCATGTCCTCCCCTCGGCGGGCAGAGGGTCTGCCGCCTTTTCTGCAATCAAAATTCACAAGAAAATGGAATCCTTTATATGCAAAACAAACAATGCGGAGGAAATAAAACATTCAGGCGAGCTGTCAGGTCCTTTCAAGAATCAATACAAGGCTTTTCATCTGCGTCCCAACCTCTTCCTGGTAATTATCCTGCATATTTTATGCTCCCTTCCATGCTTGCTTACACACAAACTGATAACTTACTGCACATCATCACACACAGATTCTTCGACACAATTTGAGAGGACTTTTGCGCACCTCAACGTTCATCACGCACAACCATACTGCATGAAATCTAATGAAATATTTTCATTTGTGTTAATTATGATGTCATTTTTTTAAACACACATTTTAGTTTTGCATCAGGCTAAAACACAACAAATTCATTGTTTTTGTCTGTTTGATTAATTTACATTTTCCCACCAGAACATCTTGTGCTTTTAAGTGATGACACACAAACGACATGTTGTACGTACAGGGGGAGAGCAGAGCGAGCAGTGGCCGTTCTGACACCTAGATCGGGATTAAAGTGTTGGCAGTGACAGCCTGACATGCCCTTGAACAGAATCACCCTCAAAATGTCCTGTCATCAATTTCTCGCCTCCCATTACCCGGCCGACCGGTGCACCTCTGGGACGACAGAGTGATTGGCCAAAGCCTTCCAGGTTCTAACTAGAATCAAACCCCTCTTGATGCCAGACAAGAGCTATAAAAGACAAGGTGCAGATGAGAGCTTTACCTGTCCTATAGTATAAAATGGAATGAAATAAAGAGGTGATTGAAAAATTTAGTTTTTTTTTTCTAAAACTTGTTTGGATATTAAAAGTAATTCATAAATGATGAAATGAGAAATCCTAACTAGCAAGTTATGCAGCTGATTAGCCAACATGATAAAATGGTAAAAACACAAATAAAATGTTTCCTCGCTAAATGAATTTTATTCTAGCGGTGTGTTCATTAACTTAAAACTGCAGCAACTCATACGGGCAGACATCTTCATTCTTCCGTTTTAAAAGTTTGGTTTAGAGCATTGCCAGGGGCTGGCCTAATATTTGCCACATTAACAAAACAAATTGGTTTGGCCCAGCACTTGCTAAAAAAACTAGAATCTTTCAGCAAATGACAAGCTGTGACGAAATGTGAAACAGTATTTTGATCCCTTTTGATTTGATACATAAACAAGATATTTGGCCAGTGGGAATCCTCAGGGACTGACCACATGGTGGTACTTGTGTGCCTGCGAGATCATGATGGAAGGGCTCTAATGAGGCAAAGCAAAGAATGAAATATTAAAGTTTCTAATTAAATACATGGACCTTTTCGCTCGCGTCAAGGTTGTTTGGACCATTATCTTGACTGTGTGATCAGTAGAGACCTGACCCGTTTAGGAGTTCTCTTGTGCTAAAACTGACAGAGCTTACACACTTCCAGATGGGTGCGCACACTCTGCAGACTTTTGGAGTAACACACACCTTGGCAAAATCTCACAAGCTCCTGAAGTGATAAACTATTTCTCTCTTCAGTCCTTTTCAGATGGACTGCACTTTAATTGGAACTCATTGAAGGATAATGGGTAAACAAAAATGGAAAGCAAAACACAGAATGTTAGGGACATACGGGGAAATGGAAACACATGATTAAAAAAGAAAGTTGCTTTTTAACGTGATGGACTTAGAGCTGGGGTGAGCCTAACCCTTAATCCAGCACTCTCCTCTGGTGGGAAACATGAATGTCTGAGCAGGTTGTTTTCTCAGACTGGTTGAAAATGTAAAAAAGACCTTGCTCTCTGTGAGCACTGAAGCCTGGGACAAAGAGACCCCGGGCCTGCATACCGCTATATATTAAGCAGACAGCCATTGTGTGGAATAACTACCATCCCTGCTTGAATTTTAATCATGCTGTTTTATTAAGCTGACTGGGAACTTTGCTGGGAGTATGCAGTTTTAATGATTCGTCCAGGATGCCTCGTCTTTTGCAGCCATACTATGTTTAGGTCAAAGTCACAGCATAAAGAACTATTTTCCTAATGCAAAATGCACTAAATGTATTGACTTTTTCGTTCTTTACACAACTGTTTGTTCCATTGCTTTTTATGTACTGAGAAAACTTGGGTTTAGCTCTTCATCATGGGCTAATAATGTATTAAGATTTGCATTGCTTATGCATGTAGAGCTCTGTCTTAAAAAAAATTAAAATAACAATAAAATGGGTGGTCTGTATTTGGTCAATGGTCAAAATGTCTGGTTTAGGTTTTGTTGGGGTGAGAAAGTGTTGTCACATGATGTGCTAAGTTGGTTGTTAGTATCAAGTGGGAAAGGGCTTTGCTTGAGCTCTTCATTAAAGAAAAGACACGTATTAGACATAGCATGGGTTATTAGCGCTCTCACTTTCTCCAGGCACTCCAGCTTCCTCCGACAGTCCAAAAACATGCTTTGTATGTTAATTCGTGTCTCCTATAATTGTCCCCACCTGTGAATGTGAATGTGAATGTGTGACCCTACAACTGACTGGTGATCTGTCCAGGGTGTACCCTGCCTTTGCCTAACAGTAGCTGGGATAGGCTCCAGGAACCCAGTGACCCCAAAAGGGATCCAGTGGGTTTTGCAGATGTATGGATAGATAGACACAGCATGGGGTTATTTATTTATTTTATTTTATTTTTTAACAATCTTCTTTAAGACTTATTTTAATGTTTTTAGGCCAATTTTCAAACTCAAAGATTTTACTCCAAGTGACACTATTTGAGTACAAGGTGAATGTGTGCACAAGTTGCAATTGCATTTCTAAGGGGTTATTCACACTATGGGCCTGCATGGTGGTGTATTAGTCAGCACTCTCACCTCACAGTAGTCGCGTTTCCATTAACTATCAAATTGCACATATTAGATTAGCAATAAAAAATTTGCTTCATGCAAACACCACAATTTTGGAAAAACTCACATTTATCGAAAAAGAGTTTTTGCGCGTTGAGGAGGTGGTTTTTGGGGCGTATCGACATTGACATTTTTCGCAAAGCTGCAATGGAAACACTTTTTTAAAATTAAATGAGTCACGTGAGCAGCATGTCATGTGTCATGCAAAAGTATGGGATCCACAGCTCCTCTGTAAATTCGCCGAACACGATTTTCCAAAATCGCTTCATCCGAAGCCGCTTCCACATGTAAGAGCTTTCCACTTCATGGCCTGGATAAGACAAAGATGTCTCCTTTGACAGCTGATGATGAGCACTAGTGCGGTGGCAGAAATTTGAATGTACCTGTTGTTAATCAAAATACTGTTCACGACCGTCGCCATCTTTTGGAATGACTTGAATGATTTGTGTTTTTTGCACAATTATGATTTAATGGTAACAGTGTAATTGTGAAATGTTGTCTTTTCAACAATTCTAGAATGTCGAAAAAGTTTTGCTCACCTGTGTAATGGAAACCCAGCTAGTGAGAGGGGCTCAGGTTTGAATCCCAGCTGGGTTCTTTCTGTGTAGAGTCTGCATATTTTCCATAAGCATGTGTGTGTTTTCTCCTGGCACTCTGGCTTTCCCCCACAGTTCAAAAATATTCATTGAGGGTCAGCTGTAAATTGTCCCCAAATGTGACCCCACCTTTGACCATGATAAGAACAAAGAAAATTTGGTCCAACTTTTAAAACGTTGCTTGCAAAAAAGCCCTTGCAAGTGAGCCTCTGTGTTGTTCACTTTCAGATAGAATGCAGACAGATTGTTAAGCAAAAGAGAAAAGAAAACCAGCAGGAAGTGGTGTAAGTTTAGGTTATTTTAAACCTTTCACATTACTGAAGACAACGCTTACTGTTTACGTTCTATAACATGTGGTGGGCACAAAATAGAGTTATGATCTCATTTGTGGTGCAGAGGTAAACCATTCGATCATGTATCAAAGGTTGACACCAGTGAGCTGCTATCAGTGTGGGAATGTGTGTATTTGTGGCTGAACGGGACTGTGGCTGTAAAGTACTTTGGGCCTTCTAAGAAGGTAGGAAGCGCTTTACAAGTATACACCATTTATCATTTTCCAATAACTTATTCATTCAAAATGTATGTGGTTATTCTATAATCTATGTTGATTCTATATTGCTGCCTTTTCCAGTTGTTGTTTTATAGTTTGACCTCAGACACACTAGAACAACAGAATAGATCCATCAGTAATCAGGGTACCAATAGGTGGCACTCTGACATCTGCAGAAGCTGATGAACTCTGAAGAAGCTGCTCAACTTGCAAAAACTGTTCTACAAATTTCACAAAAAAGAAAAAGCAAACAATAATAGACCACGTCTTTGTTTAGGTTTTTGTCTTACGGTATGCCTTTATTTTCATCCACTCAACCTGCCACATCAAATCAGAAACTCCCAGTAGTGATGCAGAGAAAACTCAAGGAAATCAGTACCAAACATGGCCCTAAACCTGCAATCCCTTTCCAATGAACAGCCTTGATTTCAGAAGGACAGAACATCAGCCCTAATGCACGGAGCACTCTTTCCCTTAAGCAGAGCTTCAGCTGCACACAAGGACATGCACGATACGGAGCACTCTGTTGGTTCCTGTTGCGTTTGATGTTCCTTTCCTCATTTCCTGCTTCTCCTCTGCTCTCACTCTGGAGGCTTCAATTGGATTGGAATCTGAAAGAGAAATCGAACAGAGGTCAACCAGAGCCCTGAGCAGGGACGTCTATGTGAGTGTGTGCCGTGAATGTGTTTTGCTTGCCAGCAGAAAAAGAAAAAAAAAATCACACCTTTATCTTTACAGATGTGCCTGTCTTCTCAGTAAACAGGTAACCAAATTCTTGTTAATGTGTGTTTAAAGCACGCTGGGCATGAACATTTAAAGGTGAAGCTTGAATTACTAGTCTTTTGTTTTACAACGTATCATGGAAAACTTTATCACCATGTTGTCACCTCTAGCTCATCACGCTTCTGAGTTTCATCTTGCTGACTTGAACAGGGTTGTAACAAAACCATTTTGTAGCTCGCAGTGTAACATTAAAAGAGGCTGCTGTGCTTGGGTTAAACCCACGCTCAGCCATCTAAGCACCGTGAAGTCAATTAATTTCTCACTGCTTAATGACTTGGAACTGCTGAGATGCAGCATCCCTTGATTGATTAAGTGGATTTCCTTGGACGTGGGGCAGAATCAACAGATATGCTGAGGGAAATATTATTGGATTGGATTTTTTTACTTTTAGAGAAAAACACATTCGTGGTCAGGGGGGGTGGGGGAATTTTATGCACCCCCCAGTGGGGAAAATGTCACAATCTAGACAACAGAACTATATTTAGTCTTTGTTTGCCATAACCTATAAACTATATTGCACATGACATGAAAGTAAAATGTGAAGGTCATGGTGTTCTCCGTGTACATGTGACATGTGTGCACAACCCGAACTTATTTTTTTTCGTCCTCTGGATATCATCATTCAAACTGCGCGATGCACGGAGGTGGATAATTACGTCACTTAGGGAGCCATCAGTCCTCCATGCTTGGGTCTCTCTCTTGCCCCCTTGTCCCACCCCCCCCTCGCTGGCTGTTGCCCTCTCTGCCCCACAAATGCCTCCCTACATTCATGGAAAGCTTTACCACCAAGAACTGCCCTCTTATACGTTCCGCATGATACTTTAGGCAAATGCTAAAAAAAAAAAAAAAAAAAGCATAAATCCCTATACCTGCTGTTTAAGGCAGCTTCAAGGTTCTGGTCCGCCGCATCTCTCCGGAGATGGGAAGGGCAGAGGAAGGGGTAATACGGGGGAGAATGAAATTGATGGGGGATAAAGAGGTAGAGGGAAGCGGAGATAAGGAAGATGTGGGGAAGCAGCTTGTAAGTGAATGAAAGTGTGTTGGTGAGGGAAGCCGTGAAATTGCTCCAACACAAGCGACACCGCCACACACTCTGTTTCCAGCGAGGCCTAAGCCAGTCTGCTGCAGTAGTAACCCCCATTCCCTTTTACCACCCCCCCTCCACCACACCTTCAGCTCTACACCCCCCTTCCCCTTTCCTGTTAGTGTCTCTCCTTCTTTTTTTCAGGTCTGTTGCACACGGGGCGGAAAAGATCGTATTTATCACCTGTCAGCATTTGGCAGCCCTGAGTTACGCGATGCAGGACAGCATAAAATTATCATACACAGGCATGAAATTACAAAACCGCCCGGGGACCCCACAACAAAATTATTTCATTTTTCCCCCCCAAAAAAGAAAAAAACGAAGGAAGGTGTTTGGCTGTGAGGTGAGGGGGTGACAGGTGAGAAGTGGGGGTGATAGACAAGGGCTGCAGCAGCAGAGATTTGGAAAGTGATGTGACAGAGGAGAAACTCCAAGAGGACATATTTGGGAAACTGTCCTTCACACTCAGTGTGTGATATAATAAAGCAGTCGGGGGAGATGCGCACGCCTTTGGGCGAAATAAACTTCTGCTAGGGGTCAAATGTCTGTTAGCTGTTTTCCTAAAATGCAAACAGCAGCTTTTTTTCATTGCATGTGAACATCATGAAAGTCACCCCAACATGTCAATTGATTGTAAAACTAATTCTTTTTCCACAAGTTATGTTGACGTGGTATATTATATAGGTCGAGGTGGTATATCCACAGCAGCAAAGCTATACAGGGATGGAAATATTAACCCACCCTTCAAACGTTTGTAGAAAAGTGCCTCCCTAACCTCCTACAGTTAACTGAATCGTTCATTTGGTTCTCACCAAGTTTCTTTAGTTGTTAAACTTTTGACTTGGTAAAGCTAAATATGGATTTATCTTCTAAAAATCACCCAGATGCATGGTTTACAACACTGTTGGGTTGAAGGTCAAATTATTCACAAAAACTTCAGTTCTGAGCGGAGAAATTCTCCACTGATACTAAAAAGTTGCTTGATCTTGAGCTTGATCTTCTTGGCTTTCAATATTTGATGTACTTTTACCATATCTGAAATTGAAAATGTTTAAAAATGACAAAACATAGGATTTATTTTTTGATCCAGATGCTTCAAAGTATATATTTTGAGGATAATGGTTTCATGAAAACACAGTGAAGGTACCACATGGATTTCAAAGCTTAGAAACATAGCTCAAATCTGTTATCGATTTTTTTTTCTCCCCTCACGCTTCTCGTGAGGCAGGACATGCAATCAAATCCAGCACACGGGAACATCAGCAGACAGATCAGCTGTTTCCATACCACACATTTAGCTGGTAAATCTGATGCAGAGCTCTTTTCAAACAGCTCTGGCCCCCGCCTGCATGCAAACTACTTGGCAAACCTTCAAAATAAGTTCCTCTCTTTCAAAAGGGTCTGATTTATTTGTGGGAATTAACTGAAGCTGTTCAAACCAACGGAAGTGTCACGCTGAGTAAAAAAAAAAAAGAAACTTTTACAACTAGTAATATAACATTCAACTTCCTTTTTAAAGCTTCAAATGACAAAAAAAGATTTTTATGGAAAAATCAGAAGAAAAAATCAATAATAACAGACAACTGTTGAAAAAAATTAAATCATAAAATTATTACTCATTGGAATGATGCAACAGCAACGTTTTTCCTTAAAATAATCATTAAGATTTCTTTTAAAAACTCTCTGAACTAAAAGCGTCCAGCCTAAGCACTTTGGATACAAAGCAATGATTTTATTTTCTAAGAATAAATGCTAGATTTAGATTTTATGATAATTTATTAAGATGGGCCATCTTGCACTAAGATCATATTCTCATGTTTACTTATTACACTAGTTTTAGTGTCATTGTAATCAAAAGGAACTACAATTAAATACATACAATTGTACAAATAATAACAATTATACAAATACAAATAAATACAATTCAAAAAAATACAAACTTATTTGCTTAGAACTTGCAAAAAAAACTATTAGTGGGCTGAATAACATTTAATTTAAAGTAATTCTGTCTCACAAGTAGGACCTTTAGCTAATTTTTACCTTTTTGAAAGCTTGTGTGGAACTGCTTGTTTCTAGATTTTGATAACTTATCAAAAAATATCTTGTTAAGTAAAAATGACCTGCTGCATGGGCAGATATGTGCTGTAGAACTTTATTATTTCAAGTTGTAATTGCTTTCTGGTACAGAAGACAGGAGGAAGAAATTGTTGTGAGCCTCCTAATTTTCTTATCCAAAACTTTGTCTTAAGCTTTGCCATTTAAACTAAATTGCTTCCTGTGTTACATCACTTCTAAGATGGCATTCAGGAAAAGCATTTCTCACCTTTCTGCCTTTAAGCCTCCTCTTGGCACTCTAGTCTGTTTATGTGTGTGGGAGGGACCACCATTGACAAAGGAAGAGGTGGCTTTACGTAGGTTCTCCCTAATGTTGTGGGTATACTAAATGCTTCATTAACGCCACACACAGGAAACGGAGGGTCAATATTTATAGACCTTGCGCAGAGCACTATGTAGATACCGGGATATGTTGACTTGCATTCTAGGAAGGGGAATCAAATTAAGTCAACCAGAGACTGGAGTTTTCTTCTCAGCCCTTTTTCTCTATGACACAGTCAATTTCCCAACGATC
>BSAI01000189.1:9679689-9707128 GCA_036245035.1 Adrianichthys oophorus | reverse complement strand
AAAAAAAAAAAAAAGAAATTTGAAAAACAATTTAACAATAATAATGACGCTGATGATAAAATTAATTATGCCCACGGATGGTGGGTGAGAAAAAAGAGAAAGAGGCCTCTACAGCAGTTGCTCACTTAATTTGATTCCCAGACGCTTGCGGATATCAGGTGCCATTTGACAAGCATGCGCAATGAGTGTGTACTGCAAAACAGCGACATGGCTGTGTGTGTGTGTTGCAGTTAAAGTGCAAGTTATATCCACAACAACAGTGCAGCCGCAGCCTCCCAAAACCACACACAGGGTTGATATTTTTCCTCTCTAGCAGTATATATGTTTGTTGTGAGATTGTTTATGAAGGCGCACCCTGCAGCCAACACGGCAAACATACATGTGGGCATGTGTACATGCCAGCCCACCCACATCCCTGGCTTTACATCACCACGTGAAAAGGCTGAAAAAGAGAGAATGCGTTCTTCTTTTCAACCACATCAGGAACCTTCACCGGCACACAACTCTGCAAACAAGTTGCAATGAGAGTTGTCGCATCCATTTACCAAATGTGGATTTTTCTCAACATGTTTTTATTTTCTAAGTCTTCAGAAACATGCAGCCTCTTCCCCTGGGACTGTGATTGACACATGCATGGAGGCTTTAGGCACACGAAGCAAGCACGACTGGCTCTCTTGAGGGGGGGGGTTTAGCATTTTAGATATATTTTTTTCACAACTGCTTCTCTAGTGATGTCTTCTGTAGAAAAGCTGTGTTGCACTGCTATAGTAACTCATCTCATTAGGAGAAATAGTGAGTTCATCTTGGGTGGGTTGTGTTTCAGCCGCCTCACATCTCATGTTGCATTATCACGCCTGTCATCGTGCATGTGGCGCGCCGTATCCCTTTGTGTTATTTACACCTTGGCTAAGCACTTCCACTACTCTCCATCATAATTTTGGAAGTGTGAAGGTTCAGAGTATTAAAAGCATCCTTATCTTCCTTATCCAGGGAATCTTTAAGGTGAAGCTTTCACTCTCTGTCTTCCTGGCTGGTTATCTTGAAGTGTGTGTGCTTGAGTGCATGCAGGAAAAGAAAAATGAGAGTGGGAGATAGAGAGGGAAGGGGGTGGGGGGTGAGGGGCTTGATAGAAGTGAAAAGGGGCAGAGACCAGTGGCTGCATTGATTTAATTTGCGGAGGTTTGTGCAATGGCGAGGCATCCCTTTTAACGATCACTAAATTGTTTTCTGACAGAATCCCACCAAGCAATTTCTCCCCCTCCCACCCCTCCCGACATTTGATTTACATATGATCTTTAAACACCACTGAAGCCATGCTAGCTTTGGTTATCATTCAAATCACTCTCCTCCGTGTCACACTCCAGGATAGGTCACTCCTCTCATGCTGGCTCCTGAGACAAGGTGGAGAGGGAGGTGAGAGGAATGTATAACTAATGAAATAGATTGATTAAGGGGCTAAATCAATTGGTTCGCAGCCTGCAATGAAGATCTAGAGCTTAATTTGGCATTGCTTCTGCAAGTCCGGGCATTAGCAGCAGAAAGGGAACTGAAAATCTAATTGGTGCTAAATGAAGTAACATACATTAATGGGAACAGGCACATTAAGAATGGAGATAGATCTTTCTTTAATGTCTATGTGCGTACTGTGAATACCCCACACCCATGGAGCATCTTTGTGATTGGGTACACTTTGCTGTTGACACCACAGCGAGAAAGGGATTGCATGTGCTGGAAAAACTCAGGTGAAGTGTCACGCAGGCCTCCCGCTTGCTAAGAGTGCAACGTTATCCATCAAATCAAACACAAATTGTCTCCTCCTGACTCTCCACTGATGAGCAACAATTGTTGCCTTAACATTGAGTTTTACACACCTTCATGCAGAGGGTGGTGGTGTGCACCAAGTACATGGACTTCCATCTCCAGTATCCAAACTTTAGACAGATAACAGCATGCATCGCAGAAGGAAAAACACACAAATAAACACGTACACTACTTGAAGAATAATGCTTATAGAATAAGACACGGAAGACCAAGTTTAAAGTTTCAAAGACCTTAAATAATGTGTGAAATTTGTTTTTTTCAGCTGTGAAAAAGTACCAGGAGGATAAACAAAAAGAGACCAAAAACAATGACTGATTCAAGAGGAAAAGTTAAAGAAGGGCAAGTTTTGTAACAAGCAATTGTTGTAAATGAAGACATTTTTTTGATGGATGAAAATGAGCAACTTTGTATATCACTATCCAGCAGGCCTGACTAACTTCAAGTGGTGACACATTTATAACCACAATCTGTGACATTTCTGACTCAAAACAAACAGAACTGGGGCTCAAACAGGACCTTCTAAAGCTTAAACAAGCAGCCACTGAAACTAAATACAGAGAACAAGTGCAAAGATAACACTCTAAACCCTGCCTCCACAAAAGGATTCTGTACCGAAATAAAAACATGAATTCCCAGGTTAGTGCTTCTCTGCGCCTGGAGTTGCCCCTAGTGTGAGTCAGAGGACTTTTGAGGAAATTGGGGTTCAGTCAGACATGAGTTAGAGTGGAATCTTGTGTCATCTGGTGAGTTTTTAAGTGGAATTGAACACCAGACTCTGCACATAGAAGTAAATATGAACAAATATGCTCACAGGACTAAATTCTGAAATGTTCTGAAAAAGAATTGTTCAGGCCTGAGAGTGGTTTGCGCATTTTTTTCTTGCCTTCCTAGCTCCTATCATCACTATCTTTGAATGCAATCAAAGCACACCTCAACTTTGATTCTCCGTAATGTATTTAATAAGCCTGGTCGATTGGAGTGAAAGTAAAAGACACAGGGAGAGAGATTTGCATGTCTTTGAAGCATAAAAGAAGTACAGCCTTTCACCTGAGCTGTAATAATCTCAGAATTTGAGCGTACTAATGGAGAATAATGATGGAGGTGGGTTTTTCTTTCTTTTGGTGAAAAAATGAAATGTCTTGACAGATGAGGGTAAATTCAATTTGAACATCTCCCGAGCAACTCCAGAAGTTTATTTCCTTTTCTTGCACAGAGTACCACACATACGAGCACTGAGTCTATCCAGTCTGATGCAGTAATTGTTAAAAAAAAAAAAGTCTTAAATTGGAGAGCTTTGCAGCAATTTCTAAGATTGTGTTGCCTTACAAAAGACCCATTTATAATGTCATTTTCTACTATACGGCTGCAAGAGAGGTTAAGTTAAGTTGAAGCCAATTACAGTTTTGCAGAGGATGACAGGGTCTCCCTACACGCACTGGCACAATTAGGGTTGATCTTTAAGATGAAAGACACAGCCAACCATCACCCCCCACCGCACACACACCGCCACACACCCCCTCCACCCCTGACCCCGTCAAAATGGAGCAGCTGCAAAGCCTGGCTGCAAAATGACATTACATGTCTGCTTGTTCTACACTTCGCCTAATGTAAAGTGAGGTTCTGACATTAAGAGGAGTCATTCTGAATGTGCTGCTGAATGTTCCTTAAAGGCTCATTTCATATTGACTCTTCTCATTTATTCAAAATGTTACCACTAAGAGGAAAAACTATAAATATAACTGCGTCAAACAACTTCCATCAGTGTTCACCCGAGCTGGTTACAATGAGAGTGTAAAATAAAGTAAAAAAAGAGGATGTCAATCAAGCACTGTTCATTGCAGTTTGTTTTATTTCATTTTCCTGTTCCTCTTATATTAAGGGAAGTTTCTTCAAGTCTTCAACTACATCCATAGACCTCCTCTTTGGTTTTCTAGACCTTTTTCCTGGTAGCTCCAGCCTCAGCCTCCTTGATCCAACATAATCCCTGTCCCTTTCTCCAAACTATCCCAATCTGGCTTTCGTTCATTCATCTCCAAAAACATCTTACGTGCTGTTCCTCTGATGTATTTATTTCTGATCCATCCTCATCACTCCTAAAGAAAAAAAACACAAAAAGATGTATAACTAATAAAAAAAAAAAAGTGAAGGCATGTTTTCACCTTTCCTCCCCTCCCAGGAACAGCCTTTTACAAGACAGTTTTTAGTGAGTGCCCATAAAAGCAAAGAGGAGCTACTTAAGAGCACAACAGGGACAAACGGCTGTAGAGATCAACAAGCTTCTTCAGCCTTCACATCCTCCAGAGATGGAAGAGGAGGTTAGGAAAACCTCAAAATAAAAAAGCTAGAAGTTTGATTAAAAAATGTGAGCAAAAAGTCAGTTATCTAAATTTTTTTTTCTCTAAGTGCATGTTATAAAGATGGAAAAACAGATTTTACTTGTGTTTATTTGGGTAATGGCGAAACATTCATGGAAGTTTTCTCAAGGTGAAAACATGAAGCCTGATTAAAACTTAATTTTGCTTTTATCTTTTTTGACAGTAAATGCATATTTGAGTATCCTTGAAGATATGCACTTATTTTTATGTTGTTGTTTTTTTGCCCAGGCCTTTTAGTGAAAATAAATATGGATCTATCAGCCAGCAAAAAAACATTTGGGTTCTTTGATTTGAATGAAACCTCTGCTTTTGAAAAAGCTCTGCACATGGAAGCCCAAATAAACCACCAGTAATGTGAAACAATTTTTTGGTCTTGTCTTCCATATTAAACTTAGTTATATTTTTTTATGAGCAAAATAATGTACTAATCTTGACATTATTAAAACCCTAAAAGTCTTTAAGGTGTGTGTGTGTTTTAAATTATAGACACTATAACTAAAATACCTGCAAAAACTTGTGTTTATGGATTTATGTTTTCAGATAGTTTGCAAATATCACCGTCATTGTGACTGTTGGTGATTACAAGTTTACGGTATTGGGGGGGTCAAGTAATACCTCTATGAAACCCCATTTTGGGGAGTTATTGGTATGGCAACATGGAGTTATTGCTTGGTCCCAGTCCCATCATCTTTTGATCTATTTTAAGTTTTCCTATGCAGTGGCCTTTTAATTAGGACTATGCCATTTTTCAAGACAAAATCAAATAACAAAAACTGCCAAAACTTAATTTTCTATAATTTTATTAATAGTTATATTTAAATATTAACTCTCTGAAAATAGTCTATTTACAGCAGCACTGGTGAAAACACTGTGAATAACGACATGGAACCAATATTATTATTAAATAGAACAAAAGTTACATGAACATCTGGGCTTCTAATGGTTTAGATAAGTATAGATCCCACAATGCTGTCTTTTATTTAAAGGGCTTGTATGGCTATGTGGCGCTACTGAGGAAGAGCTAGAAGGGGAGAGAGAGAGAGAAAGACGCTATTCTGAGTACCAGAGTTATCAAAGTGGCTCTATGCATGTGAATGAGTCTATCGATCGTGGGGCAGATCGATGCTGTATTTATAACACAGGGGGAAGCTGAATCAATGCATACTTAATGTGTCAGGAATTGCTGGAGGAGGGGTGCAGGCTGAGGGCAAGACTGGGGTGGTGGTGGGTTGGATAGAGAGGCAGAGGCTCGTTAAATAACCAGTGTTTATGTTTTCTGTTTACTCAGCACTAGCGGGTCGTCACATTGGAATGTTTTAGTGCAAGAGGTTACCCGTCCATCACATCAGAGCCTGTAGTTCTGATGAGCTGTCAATCAGAAGTCCTCGTGGCGATCCAGTCTTGTGCCCCCACAGGAACAGTTCACATTAATTGTAAAGCTTTGTGGCGTGGTACAATGCGCGTCTGCAGAAAATACTGTAAAACCACGGCTTTTTCTCGTCAGTTCAGTAGCTCTCTGCTAATGCATGAAGAATTCTCAAGGAAGCTCCCAAGAAGGCCTGAAGACTTGACTCTTGATTTTACCGACATGCAAAACAATTAGCATTTTAATTGTTTTTTGTTTTATTTTTGCATTGTTGATTTTTTTCTCTTTTGTTTTTCCTTCTCCTGCAATGGCTGTATGCCTCTAAGGGTGCATAATTAAAATAAAATCTTCCAGTGAGACAGACTTTTAACGAGTCTGGAAAAAAAAAGAGTTGGAGCAGTTTATAGCCGGCAATATAACATTGCCTCCTTTTGTGTAATACAAGTATTGATGCATTAATTCCAAGTAATGACTTCTCAGGCAATAACTTTACCTAAACTCTTAGAGTAGTTCTTTACTCGTTGCATCAATTCTTCAAAGTGAGGCCAAAAGAACAAAATAAAGAAAACTGTTAGTGTAAGATGATATCAATAGAAATGGTGAAAGTACAAAATAAACATTGAAAGGAATTTTCTATCCATCAGCCTGCTTTGTGTCTTCTTTTTACAAAGAGTGGTTTAGAAAACAAGTTTATTCAAATTCTAACTATTATAAATGTCATGCCATCATGGAGAAAACTGTCTACAGAAATGTTCACAATCTCATTCAATGCATAATCGCCAACATCCATGTATTTTATGTTTTTGGATGGTGGGGAAGTCTTTTTATTGTAACAGTAGAGTCAACAAGCAAGCAGCAGCCAGTAGAATAGAAAGCTGTTGAATAGAGGAATTGTCCCCAGAAAATATCATTAATTCCCAAACAAAAAAAAACTTCAAATAGTCTAAGATGAAATACAGAAAAACTGGTCTGGAATGTTTCATTTTAGTTTTGCTGAATGCAGGAAATTGTTTCAAAGCCTTCACATTCACTTTGCACTGAATTATAAATGAAAGAGATAATTAAAACTTCTGTGACTGGGATAAAAAGGAGCAAAAAAACAACCAACTAAAACGTTAGCTTCATTGTTCTGCTTGACCGAAAAAAAGAAAAATAATAAAAATTGTCTAATTCCAAATGTTTTCTTTCATCAGGATTTAGAATGTTGGTCACTATGTAGTTTTACATTGAGCAGTTGCTACTGTAACAGCTGTAAGCAAAGTTAGACTACCATATTTTCTGTAATAAGATGCAAGAACCCCTGCGACAGACTGGCAACCTGTCCAGGGGTGTCCCCTGCCTTCGCCCCATGACCCCGAAAGGGATAAAACGGTTTAGAAAATGAATTAAAGAAAAAGATGCAAGAAAAAGTGCACCGTCAATGAATGGTCTTTTTCCAAACTCATGTCATATATAAGGCACAGGAAAGGGTATTAAGCAAGACTAAAGAATCAGAACTAAATCTGTACGTCAGTCAGATTTTATGAACTGCGTTCACAGTAACTCTAGAACTTGTATGTAACACGCTACATGTTAGCCATGTTAGCGTATTCTCAATGACACCCAACCAAATATTTTGACAGAGTGCTGTGTAGAGTATCTCTCACAATCGCTTTGATATAGGCACAACCAGAATTATTTCATGGTTAAGGGACTCCAGACTATGATACTTATGGTCATTTTTTGAAAAAATTAAAGCTTTTAAGTAGCTTTACAGTGCATAAAACAGAGTAGAATTAGCTTTTCTTTAAGATCCACTGCTAAAACATGAACAGCTATTTCCTAGCATAGACTGAAAATCTGTCCAGTGGCAAATACCTTGTTAAAAAAAACAAAACCAACAACTTTATTTTAAGAATTCTTCAAATATTTCAGGGAAAAGGCTTTGTCACTTAACCTGCATGATATCAAGTAAGTTTACAGATGTAAACATTGCCTTTTGGGGTTACAAAATGTTCTTCCTCTTAGAAAAAATGGCATTTGGCCTAAGATTCAGTGACTTAATAATGAAAATCAGTAGGCTACCTTTGGCCTCTCGTTGCAGACTTTTCACAGACGGTCAAAGCAGACACAGAATCATGTTGAGGCTCTTCCATTAAAGTGCTCCCGGAGAACACATAACACTTTTACAGTCTTCTCCTGGCTGGGATTTCTTTTTGGATATGTGTGTGTGTGTGTGTGTGTGAAAATACTCCTGTGGGTCTGATTTGGTTTTTGACTTTTATAGCATTCTACTGAACACTTATGTGGATTCACTAACATCCTGTTGTGCAGACAGACCTACATACCTGCAGGTGTGTTAAGATACTCACACAAGCGCATTGTTAAAGTGAAAAGCCCTCCATGGAATAATTCCTATATCTTTCCCTAGAATGCGACCTAGTTCATCAGTTGGAAAATCGAACAAAGTTTTAAGACTACAATATTTTGTGGTGACCATGATCTGAGGTGTTAAATACATTCAACTCCTTGGCAAAGAGGGCCAACAGAAGGCTTTTCCATACGAGTTATACATCTTGAATTTAAGTGTATGAAGTGCACAGAGGTTTCAAGATTACTTTTCCAGCATTCGATATGACTTTGGCTTTCACTGAACAATGCCATTTAACACATTGCGCTCTTGGATAGCCTTGTGTGTGTTTAAAATTGACCTGGAAAGAAAAGAAATACCTTGAAAAGTAATCTCAGCTGTTGTTAAAGAGCTCTGACAACGGCGAGCCATCTTGCAATAGCGGCTGCTCAGCAGGAGGACTATTTCTCTGAGATTTATGTCCCTTAAAACCCACAGAGAGGGTTTGTGGAAAGCAAACAGAGGTCAGGGAGCTGATGCACTTCCATTTCTGTGTTAATCTTCACTTCCATGTGGATCACACCTAATGCTGCGGGACACAGAGCAGTATGAAAACCTAATCAATCCAAGATTAATGGTCCTTGTGTGACCTGGAGCTTCACAAAAAATACTATAAAATAAGTTGACACAAAAACAATCAAAAACACTTTAATTTCAAAACAAAACAAACAGAAAACAGTTTAATTTGATGTATCTCTGTGGAACAGTGGTTAGCGCTCTCACCTCACAGTGTCAAGGTCTGAGGTAAAGTCCATGTTAGGACCTTTCTGTGTGGAATCTGCATGGTTTTCTCCAGGTACTCTGACTTCCTCCTACAGTCCAGAATCATGTTTTACTGTTTAATGGGTGACTCTAGATTGGCCCTAGGTGAGCATGTGGATAAGTGTGTGTTTGGCCCTACAACAGACTGGCAACCTGTTCAGGGTGGACTCCACGTCACCCAACAGTAGCTGGGATAGGCTCCAGCAACCATGTGACCCCCCCCAATAAGGTTTAAAGGATTCTGAAGGTGGATGAATTCCAAAAAATTAACGTAGCATCATGTGCAAAAGCCAATTAAGATTTTACATTTTAAATTTTGCACTTGGTTTGTGTTACAACTTTCTCTCTATTCAAAACTAACTTGCAAAAAGGAAACATTTCTTTCTTTCTCTGCATTTACCTCATCCGGACTTCTTGTTCATTTTTTTTTCTTCTTGCATCGGTTGGCGGTGCTCCAATACCAGCATCTGGTTTCCACGTCCTGAGCCCCTTCCAGCATCAGAAATCCCTCCTCTGGTCTGAATGTTT
This sequence comes from Adrianichthys oophorus, assembly GCA_036245035.1. Taxonomy (NCBI): domain Eukaryota; kingdom Metazoa; phylum Chordata; class Actinopteri; order Beloniformes; family Adrianichthyidae; genus Adrianichthys; species Adrianichthys oophorus. The sequence continues at coordinate 9,697,887 of BSAI01000189.1, read as the reverse complement.
TTGCTCACTGGGGAAAATAGATCCCTGCAAACTGTTCTGGCATTCAGACGGTTTACAACCCAGGACGAGGTAAGCTATTCATAATAATAAAATCTTCCGCAGCACGAAGGGATTGCACAGAGTTTAAGCACAAACCAACAGCTTAGTCTTGAAAAAAACAAGAGGAAGGAAAGTCTAATTCGACTTTAAAATACTCTTTGTTTTTTGTGACACTTCTGGAAGCTAATGCCTTTAGTTCAGAGTGACAGACTGCTGTTCCTGTTACAAATAACACTTTAACACCTTATGTTCAACATTAAGTACCTTTAACATTTATTCTCATCTTCATGTCTTGTATAGTCACTATAGAGGAAGCTACAGAGTCGTTTAGCCTGCTGTCTTTCTGCTGCCTACAACAAGACTCAAAATGTCAAATGGGTTAAAAGTAAAATTAGCCTGAGCAGCAAGGCAAGTCCATCCACCTGTCTACACTGCTGACTCAAAGAGGAACGTGCAGCGGGAAACATATCTCAGTTTAACGTGGAATGGTAAAGTGAACATGCAAAGTGAAAAATGGGTGTGCAGTTAGCACTGAAATATGGGTGTTCACAATTATGCATATTTGTCTGCTCCCAGAGTCATTTAATCTCACCACTCAGATGCAGGAAAACTGTTTCACAAGTACATTTATAATGTGATTAATCCTGGAACCACAGAAAAAAATACCTGTTGTCAGACAGGAGGCAGGGCACACCCCAGACAGAGACAAACAACCATTCATTCCCACGAGGAGTATTTAGAATCACCAACCAACTTCCATGAAGGTTTTTGTATAGTAGCAGGAAGTCAGAGTACATAAAAAAATAACCTAATGCATGCAGAGAAAGAGAAAAAAATACTCTCAGAAGGGCCCCAGGATCTCCTTGCTGTGCAGGGACAGTAACGGACCAACACACTGTGTTCAGGCCTGTTTAAGCATTTTAAATGGTCTTTAATGATGCAAGTTTCAGGGATTCTGTCTTAAATAAGCATGAAAAAAGTTTCCCCTTTTATGTTTCATAATGAATTAACTCACAAGCTGAGCTAATTTGAGGATAGATATTAAAAATTGGAAAAACAACATGAACACTGGCTCCAAAGATGTGCATTTCTTTTAATAAGAATTATCTGTATAAAACATAATTTAAAAAAGAAAGGATTGAAAGATGAGCTATCCAAGGCAGAAAACAGACTCCTGATGTTTGGCTTAGCAAATTTAATTAAGTGTGAGAATGACCGGTGCCAAAGCCCAGACACATCAGAACAGTTTTCTTTTCATTTGTCATGTAATTTGTTATGGTGTGATTGAAGGAACTGCTCATGTCATTGAAAAGAGTCAGCCCATGTGGGAGGAGGGGTGAGGATGGATGAGCAGAGAAACTGACGCAAAGGTAAGGTGTGTATGTAGAGGCAGAGGGAACTTAATTTAGTTATTTTGCCAGGATGTTTTGTAATATTATCATCGATTTAATCTTTTCCTGTTGTCATTTTGGGGATTTAATTACTAGATCTGATGGGGGAAGGTATCTGGGTCCTGATTATTGTTAGGGTATGAAAAAGGAAAGGTTAAACTTCCAAAGGCAGTGTTGAAGTGCTGTTCATACCGGGCGTATGACGTGTGCATTCTTGAGCGCGCTTTCAGCATTTGGTGTTCACACTGGACTGTTGCTACACTAGCGTAAGTACCAATAGTTTCAAGAGGCTTTGTGCAAATTGTTGAAGCGGCGCAAACCTCACGAATCTTGCTCCAGGCTTTTTAATTTACACCTCTGTTCTGATTCATGAAAGTTTTGGTATTCTGTAATTATGCCCAGACCCAAACATCAATGATCATTTTCTCCTCCATGATCAGTTTTCAATCGGTTGGCATTTCAAAAAATTGAAGGGGGCGTCATCCATACGACCCTATCAAATCCGATTCCCTCATTGGTGAAAGTTCAACCTGGTTTTATTATCAACGCGTGTTCAGTAGATGCGTGTTTTTGTACGTAGAGCTCAAAAAACCTTATTAAACTTGAGTAGCTATGCATGAACGTGAGAGTTTTCAATGCAGAAGCCAGAAACACACGTTTACATTCACTTTTCATTGGAGATGGCCACTTGAACGCACGTTGCAGAGAGTGATGTGAACGTAGCTTTAGATTGAGATCATGTGAACTCTCCAAAAGTTATCCTATTAAACACAAACATTTTAAAACAAATACATATTTTTGGAGCTTTTGAATCATATCACAGCCCAGTGACATTTTAACAAATATTTCTAGCTGACAAGAACTTTACAAATTTCATATTTTTGCATTCAGTGTCTCCAAAATAGTGCAGACACGCCGGTCCCTTTTGAAGTTCTAGCTTTAAAAGATTGCTGCACAATTTTGAATTGAACTGAACTTCATTCGTCATGGCAGCTCAGGAGAAAAACAACTGACGATACGAACCACAAATAACCAACCAACCAAACAAATAGGTAAATGAATAAATAGATACTAGATAACTAATTTTGTTACACAATCTGATGCAGAGACTTCTCATTGCCTTCGTATTCTGCTGCAGCGGGTGAGTGCTGTTGTCCATGATGGATCTGAGCTTGGTCCGATCATTGGTCAAATCAGATCTTTGCATTTTCTGTGTCCATGTGGCTTAGACAGATAAGCCATGCCAGAGAAGACTAAAAAGAGCAAAAAAAGAAAAAAAAAACAGAAGTATGGGAATAAAAGTGAAGCTCTACTGTCTTGTTTGTGAATCTGTAAAAGTGTAGACAAGGCTATTGTTGAAGCTCAGCAGGTCCACATGTTGTGCGGTCTTTCACAAAAAAATAACAACTTTTCAGACTTGACATATTTAATAAAAAAAACTGAATTTGTGATCTGTTGAAACCCTTTTGAATTCCTGAGGGAAACTGACAGGTGTTTTGCATGTAATTTCCCTCAAAATGCTGTTGTCTGGATGCCACTGATTGTAATCAGATGGACTGACGATGCAGGAGGCCTTTTCCCTTCAGTAACTTCAGGGGATCTTTTACCCAGCAGGAAGTCTAAATGGTGAAGCGCCTTTACCCAATCAGAACAAAAACAAACACAAATTAACAAGTATACAGGATGTTCATTTTACATTTATGATCAGACAACAGCTGTTGAATAGTCTGAATAAAACAGTGCAACACTTAGCCACAGCTTACAAAAATACGCTTGTTTATTTCACAATTACAACTCAGTGGAATCACCTGCAGAAATGTGTTGCTGTGGTGGGATGCCTGTCCTTTCTAACTTCCATTTTTAGTTTTTGCTCTTGTTTCAACTCTTACAATCAAATCACCTAGGAATGCTAAAAAAAAAATATTTTTCATGTTGCAACAGATCACTCAAACAAATGTGACAGGAGCAGAGTTGATTGATACTGACTGGACCACAATGTAACCGCCGCCAAACAAAGTGTTTTGTGATGCACTGAATGAGGAAAAGTGCCAGACTTCTTTCCAGCTATTTCCTCCCGTCATCGGTGTCTGGGGATTGTATTGTATTACTTGCCTTTATGTTAGACTTTTCTCCCCATTTATTCAGATAAGCCACTTTTAAGGTAAACTGGAAGTAGAAGAAAAAACATTTAGAATTTCTTTGAATTAATTAATCAAATCAAATCAGAACTCATTGTGCTTTTCCCTATTGTTTTTACCTCAATAAATCCCATCAAAATCAATTACATGTTCCCCACATAAAGACCTCAGTGGCATTCCCCTGTTAAATTCCAGAGAATGCTTTGTTCCTTGGCAGAAAAATGGAAAGGTAAACGTGAAACATCTTACTGAGACTGTCACTCGCATGTGAACAGACAGCGTTCCTAAATCTCGATGGGCGTAATAGCTTCTGTCTGTCATTTACGCGCATGATGCAGCGCTGGCAGTGTAATGTGTTGCTATGGAAACATAGCGGCATATTCTCGTGCTGTGGCGCTGTGCATTTCATCACTTTTGTTACTCTAATAAATACAATCTTGCCAATTGGGAATAGTGAGGCTGCCACGCTGATGTCAGTTTCATCAGAGTGACCACGTATGTCCAAATACAAATTAAAGTTTACAATTAAAATAAAATTAAAAGCTCATGTTTGGTGAAAAAAAAAAGGCAGACATCAAGAGAAGTGCACAAAGTGTAATTCAGCCCTTGCTTCAATTTTGCCTCCTTCCTCCTCCTCTATTCCACACCTTATTCGCCTTGGCCACCTTGTAATGTGTGGTGCCTACACTGCCACAATTCCTCCTGGCTCTCGACTGAGTGTGTATCGATTTCTTGCTGGTGTGTATTACACTCAGGGAAGGTGTCAGAGAGGCGGAGGAGGAGGAGATGTAAAAGACAAGGAAAGGGTTGGATGCAGGCAAAATCTTGACAGTTCACTCATATGAGCGATGACAACGCCTTTGCAATGACTCTGTAACAGTTACACTGGTAATCCTTACAGTCCAGAGCTACAATTTAGGAGAAAAGCTTTGACTGCCAAACACCTTTGATTGACTCTATTGAACTCCTCAAGAACAACAATTCGACTCCCCTTCTTCCTGCTTTCTGTGTCCTTCTCTGTTCCAAACTGAGTTGAGTTTCCCCATTTATAATTCAGTGATACTGTATCAGGCTGTATCCTCACACTGACCTTCTTCTTTCCATTGGTCTATGATTACAACTGGCTATATATAGGATAATCAGCGTGTGGGACTTCCCTCATTCCCATAAAGTGAAATGAGGCATAGGCGTGCTGGAGCTTGGCTCAGCAGAGAACAGAGCAGACCTGCCTGCGCAGACACAAATATGGAATAAGGGGGACAGAAATAAAGCAAAGGATTCCACGTTTTTAAATGCAAAAACAAATGTAAAATGGATTACGCTTAACCATGGAACTTACTTTTATTAAAGACTCCAATGAAAATTGTCTTTTTGGTGTGATGATTTAACATGTTCTTGTTGCATTTTTCTCATGATGGAGGACATATTTAAACAAAATTAATCCTAAAATTATTTTTTATTCAATGAAAAAATGCAGTGGGAAAAAAGCTTGTAGTGACAGAGCCTTATAATGACGAGCCACAAGCACCCTGCTCCGCTTCTGTTTACCTATTGTTACATATGGTGAATTCCATGAAACCTACAGTAAGTTAAGAAATAAATTCAAGGTACTTCATTTGTACTTACCCTGTTTTTAGATGTGGTAAGTACCACGAAAGTCACATCAACGCAACATGTAAATACCCAAAAGGTACTTTTTAAAATCCAGTGTATACAGTATAAATACCCAGAGGGTACCACATAAGTATGAACTAAATAGTATAAACCAAAAAGTAAATACACAGCAAGTAAAATGTAAGTACCAATTAGGTACAAAAAAGTACAATGTAAATACCACTTACATACGGTACCCTGCATGTACTGTAAAAGGAAATATTACCACAAATAGATTCATGTACGTCTTTGTTTTTCTTGACTAAGCTGGCATCTGGCTCAAATCTGTACAGATGGATTGCTCCAATATTGCCTTTTTGTTGCAAAGGTAATGTTAGGTTGAGGTGTGCACTATAAGCTAGCAAATTTTGAATGAACGCCTGCTGCTTAAAACGGCAAAATGAAAACTAAAAGACCACTGGGAACGATTTTAAAATAGTTCAACAGATGACTGGAATAGGGCTTTAACCATTCAGACACAGTTAGTGGTCTTTAGCTAATAAAATTTTCCCCCCTGCTTTCTTTTGACAGAGATATCTCAAACATGATTTTATTTTTTTTCAATCAACTGCTGTGCTTCAATTTCTGTTTTTTTTGGGTCGAGATTGGTGTGAAGGATTATGAAAGTTTGATCTGATTTAATTTCATGTAATTCTTTTCACACAGAGCACCTTTGTCCCACAGTCCTTTTGCATGCTACAAACACATCACTGCGGTCAAGTACAGACAGCCTCTACCTCTGAGCATCCTGATGAGGCACACATGATTCATGGTGCACCTCTCTGCTCTTCATCAGTGTAATAAATGACACAAGGCACTGAGCAGAATCTCTGCCAGAGAAACCCATCTGAATGCAAACTTTTAAATCTGTTCATCTCTGTCAAACTGAAGACTTTTTTTTCCCTTCGTTCTCTCTATGCTCCCCGTTCCCTCACAGTCATTGTAGCTTCTGTTCGTCTGGGCGTCTGCCTTGAATAGGAGTGACTCTGTTCCGCTAAAAGGATGGCCGTGTGAGAGGGCCAGCTGGCCTCACTCTTTCATCAGCGACACAGACCTTCTGCTTGTCACCACTTAAGCGGCCGTCACATCCACTCCAGAGTCTCATTGGCCACTGCCACAGGGAAAAGAAGCTAAAGGCCTTCCTTAATCTAATACACCGTCTGAGAGCCACATAAACAATCAGTGTTTTATGTACTGAGGAAGGAAGGAAGGTGCAGTCTGTGAACGGCTGGAGGTGTTCTGTGAAAAGGCCAGTAATGAGCCTCAACCTGTCCACCATCCCTCTGGAGAGAGTTAAAGTTTTAACTGAAAGTTTGCCAGATCTAAGATGGGAATTCCGAGTTGGTGATAACAGCTTTAAAGAATTATCTACAAATGCCAGAGCAAAAAAAAAAGAAAACGAAACCTCAAATCATGTCATACAGCACCTTCATGCACCATCAATTGCATACAATGACAAAAAAAGTTACTTGCTCTTTTAAGACTCCTGCACTGTAAGAGTAGGCCCGACCCCGGCTCCCAACACTTACTGACCTAAAGATGCAGTGACACAAAAAGCTCAAAGATAATTAAATATTGATTTTTGTTTTCTAATCCCATATAAAAATTGTCCTGAGACTCCCAGCGGTAGTTTTCACCCTCAGTAAAAGATGGGGAAAAATTCTAGATTGGCGGTTAACCTCTATTTCATGTCGGGGGCGTTGGCTTGGTGGGGGGGTGCAATGCAGTGATGCTGATGCGTTCTTGGCTCCAGCCTTGAACCTGGCCCGCGCCATTACTTTCCTGCTGCTGATGACACTGATCCCCTCTCTAATCTTTGTCATGAAGCGGGCTGTGGCAGGCTGCCTCTGCACCGCATGCGCGATTGATATCCTCCTCATCCCCTCCTTCACCCCTCAACCTCCTACAAAACATTATGTCTCCTCTTCCTTTACAGTCTGCTCCTTTTTCAACCTTTAGACCCCGCTCTACTTTTTCCCCAAAGGAAGAACCAGAATTTTGGGATGACGAGATCTTTCTGTGAAGTATTTTCTATTTTTTATACATACTTGGTGCTCAATCACAGAACAGATTTATTTGTGGGCAGTTAACCCTGCTGACCAAAGAACTAAAAAGTTAGCCAGTAGTGATTGGTAAGATGTTAAGGAACATAAATAAAACAAACAGAACATTGATTTCTCGCGGTGTAATCTAAGATGCTGTAAAGTTTGTCTATCTTTGGTTTCAAGAACACAAATGAGCCACCCCCCCACACACACATGCAGAAAGCGGGTGCCCTGCAGAGGGCAGCAGTGACCAGTCCAGTTGGAAGCACCACAGAGCCTATGCATTAACTTTTTATCCCTTCCATCATGCATGCAGACAAACAAACGCTCCTCTGGGGTTGTGGACCAATAAAAAGGCATCTTATTAGCCCCCCTCCCTTCCCACCCCAGGCTCCCCGCACCATCAGTCTCCTCCCTCGCCCTGTGTGAGGCACACAACCCAACCTGCTGTCATCTCCGCCACCAAACATCCCCACCAACACACAAACACAAAAGCTCTTAACTCTTACAGCGCCACCTACACCACCCCTGTGTTCAGCGCCGTGCTTCCTGATCCTCAACTTCATTAAAAGACACTCCAGTACATGCCACCGCGGCCTTCACTCGCTAAGTGCTCCCCCATCACTGCTCTTAACCCCGCTCTCCTGCGTAGAACTGAATAGATAACCCAACAAAGAAAAAAATATACATAGAAAAAGGGAGCGCATCAAATCCAGATACTGCAGCTCCTCACCGGCTGGCTTCAGGTGGGAAACAACAATGATGGTTACCAGCATGACTTAACAGATGAAAGCAAATCGTTGTAGAATGTAATGCAGTGTGTGAAAAATACACGTTTTAACATTTCTGTAGATCAAGGATTCTCCTGAGCTTTTTGCTTGACATGTTTTAAACCCTTGTGGATATTTTTTAGGGAAGTATGCAAAAGCATCCTCATTTTTCATTTAAAAAGTTGCCCCACATTTTAATGTATTTACTTTAAAAAGGGAAAAACCAAGTCAGCATCTAGGTGAGTAGATGGTACCCTTCAATTTCCTGATGCCCCTCCCATCCCAAGAGCCTTGCAAAACTCCCTTTTCAGTGTTTTTGTAACAAACAATACACATGTACATTATTTTGCATCCTAATCCACATTTGTTGTCCTCATTAAAAGTGCCACGGTTGTTAAATAAAAAAGAAGATTATTTGCTAGCGCTTAACCCCTTAATGCCTGAATTGATTTAAATCTATGAAAAAAGTAACACTTGTTTTTAGTAAGATGCTACATTTAGGTAATATTAGAAGTGAAGTGGCTTGTCGCATATTTGCCACAACAGGCATTAAAGGGTTAATAGTGAGGTGTATGCATTGTGATTTAGGAAAACCCCAGTTGAGTGACTTGTTGTATGGATTTAATGTGAATCACTTCACTGCAGGCCTGTATGTTGGTTCTGCATCCCAGAAGGCTAACCATGGATAATTCTGTTTGCTACATTCCCCTAGTAACTCATAGCTAAGCTGTCACTATTCTTCTATTACACAATGTGCACTGATATGCCTGTTTTATCAAAGCCCCAGGAAATATTGTATGGGAGGAAATTGGATTGAAAAAAAAAAAAAAAACAGAGAGCAATAAATTATTCAAGCAACCATGTGAAATGCTTCCCAGCATTAGAGAATAAGATTGAGTGGAAAGGAAGGTTGTTATCTTTTATTAAAATAAAACAAACACAACAAGTAAATTGTTGAGTTTCAAAAACTGGAAACTTTTTTTGTGGAGGTTACATTCAAAGTGTTCATGTTTGCAATTTTCCAGAGTTACTTGAGTAATCATTCTCATTGTTGTCATTATTTATGAATAATATAAATTAATATTTGAATCAGTTCTCATAGTACTTATTCAGGTAGTTCCAAGTATTAGAAGGTATTCTCCGTCGGATCTAAATAGCTGCAGAGTGTTTTTTTCCTGAAAAAAAACTTTGTGTAAAATGTAAGCATGTGTTTGTCTGTGTAAGCGTTTGTTGTTCAGTTCTGCCGTATTTTACATTTATGCTTTGTTTCCAATTTGACCTCATTTTTTGACAGAAATTATGAATTAACACACAGAAAAGGCATAAAAGCCTAAAGAAATTTATGTTGGCCCTCTCTTACAATAACTGGATGATGAGGACGATGACAAGGGTGTCAGGTTCACTGCTGAGCTGTGTTTCCTTTGATATTGTTGCACTGTATTGTAGGATCTTTGATGACAGACTTTGAAGAAGAAGACGCGCCTGAAGGAACAGAAAATAAGTGATAAATCAGATCAAGTAGGAGTAGAACTGCAAGGGCCTGACAACTCCAAGTTAGAGAACATAAGCCTGGAAGCATAACAGCAGTCTGTCATGCATATGTGTATGAGTTAAAAGAAGCATCCATTTTAGAGTTAAATTACTTTTGTTCCAGGATTATTCCGGAGTGGTGTCTTGCAGAATCAAATCCCGTGGACTTTTCTTTCCCGTGAAAGCTCTCAGTTCTGCAAAGATGGATCTAAGTTCTCCTCTGACCGTAAAGACCTTAAGTGTGTGCGCCTATTAGAGCAAAAGTCTGACTGGATCCAAAATGAATTTGTACATGACGGCTCTGTCAAACATCCATGGACTTACTACAACCCCACTAGCAACTTAGCTACTTGCCCCCTCCTGCTTCCAGGCAGGCAGACAGGTGGACAGCACGCGCAGGACCAGAATGCTTCTGGAGGGGAGGGTCGGGTGGATGATATTGATTCAACGTCTACTGTACTTGGAGAGAGGAGAGGGAAAGGGGGCCAACAGCACTTTTCTTACAAGGCTAACTCTAGACCAATCTCATCACACATTCTCTCAGGGGACTTTTTTCTTTACCCCCCACCCCCCTCTTCTTTCTCTCTGCATTGCATTCTCTCTTTCATTTTTATTCTGTTAAGGCAAAAAAAAGAGAAGAAAAAAAAACAAGGTCGACAAAGGTTGTCCTCCCAGCTGTCATCAGAGAGAGGAGGGGGTACAGATAGCTCTCCAGAAGACAGGCCTGAGAGCCGAGATATCCCACAATGCCGCTGATAAGAAAGTGGGCCATATAACCTTTGGTTGGCACGTGACGGGAATGCAGACGGCGGCAGGCGGCATTGTGGAAAGGACGGGGATGGGGAGGGAAGATGCTGCTGAGGCTGCTGCACTTGAAAGATGAAGTCAAAGTCGGCGAAGGAGGAAGGATGAGGAGGGAGAATTCGTGAGAAGCAGAAGAAGATGTTAGCTGCCAGAGAGACAGAGGGGATGAAACTCGGGAAAAAAAGATAGAAATGTGAGCACTTTAGAGTTATTTCCTTCAAAAATAAGTTTCATTTAATTACTCAAAATTTTCCTCTGTTAATAAAAACACAAGTTAAAGTCATCTTTTGATCTTGATTTAGTTATAATTATGGTGCTTTAGGTCAAAATAATTTTAAAAAACGTTCAAAAAACATTCAGTTTTCCAGGACATAGTTTCTGCAGAGCGGCAGTACTTCATCAAATTTTCACCTCTGAGATGTGGCATGGAGGGCGCCTAACCTAATTTTCCATCATTTACACTCTCACCAATTAATTTACACCACCTCACAACCCCAACTGAGTATTACTGGTGCTACAAAAATCAGAGCTATCCAGACATACATTTTTGATGCCAGCTCAGACCAGGAAAACAAAGGTGTACATGGAGACATACGTCTGCAAGTGGATTCATCAGAATAGAGAGGAACAGGAAGCCTGTGGATTGTTGATTGTAGCTCCGATGTCACTTCTACAGGTTTTTTTAAACTGCCTTTTTTGTTTGCTCCTGATTAACAATGATTAGCATAAAGAAATACTCAGAAGCGCAAACTTAATGTACTTTATATACGTGCTCCATCGTGAAAACAAATGCTACAAAAACATGTTCAAAACACCAAAGACATGATTTTCATTAGAGTGGGTCTTTAAATTTCCTGTTCATTATCAAAGGAAAACCAGATCAAACTCATTCTTGTGACTTAAGCATCACAGAAAAACACATCTACAGAAAGGAAACAGCAGCCCTCTACCCCAACCACATGCTCCCACATATCAGTCTGATTTGCTCCACTGTGGGAATAATTGACCCTGAACAATTATTGCACTGAGTGCTCTCATTTTTCTTCTCTTCAGTTCCACGCAGTCATGCAGGGTGGGGCCTCCCCTTGGTTTCTGAAGCGAGGGCTCGCTGTGGTGCAGCAGGATCCCTGGGAAGACGCTTCACAAATGAAGTTCTCCTCAATCTCTGGAGACTCCATCGCCATTTGTTTTCATTATTTTGACAGCACGTTTTTAAGGCGCTCTTCTCTTCAGGCTCCACTCGTCTCCCTCTCCAACACTTTCTGCACCCACCCACCCCCATTTATTTGGAGCTCATCCTTGGTGAGGTGCAACGATATGTTTCAGTCACAGCTCCCTGCCTCAGAAGGGAGTTTTGGGGGGGTGTGGGGGGGGGGGCAACACTTCCTCACCTAGATGAATAGACACCTCCTTTCTCTCTGTGCTCCACCATTTCATCTCTGCACAGTGAGTCCTTCGGAGTTCTGACTCCATCCAGAGTGAGTCAGGTTAGCTTTTCAGCTTCACTTTTGGAGGTTTTCCACCCCTTATCATCAATCAAAATAACAACAAAATAGTAGACGTCCCTTACATGTCAGAAAATATATCAGGCATGTAATCAACAGAGCACTTTGATTGTAAGTTTTAGAGTCTGTGTTGCATTTCATGCTAAACTGGAATTCTCTCACGTCTGAGAAAAGCAGCTTAGAGGGTTGAAAACATAAGAAATCGAAACAAAGAGCTCCTCTGTTGCCCGTTTCCCATGCAACAAGCTCAGTTCAAGCAAGAGCTTTCTTGTCAGCCCCTGAACTGAGGTACCAAAGTTTCTTAAACAATCTGATTTGTATATTCCTGAGACAAAGACCTCCAACATCAACACTTCATCAAGGATAAACAAATGGACCCTTTGCTCATCTGATTTCACCTCCATCACACTCAGCATCCTGCTTCAAAGCTGGTCTTGATTTGTCTTTGGTTTCCCTTGTGCTGCAGAACACACTAACAGAGTGATGCATGAACTGAAAAGGAAAAGTTTAAATTTTGTGGGAGAGCAGGCTGTTGACACATCTGGTCGACTGCTACACAACCCGGCAAAAAACACTGAAAAACGGGCGAGAGATGAGTTTTACGTGAAGCTTTTAGACATTTCAGCCAAACCACCTATTTGAAATCAAATATCTTACTTCCTATTAGCCCTCCTTCAGGTATTTTTATGAATAGCAAAATAGTCCATGTTATAGTATCAAATATTTGCTCAAAAACAAGAACAACCAGTCAAACAACATACATTTGATGCTATAGTGCTGTTTTAGGACTTTTCCGAAAAGTTTGGTTGCAAAAACTAATTAAAATTAATCTTTCAATTCCACAAAAAGATTGATTATACTTTATACATCAAATGTGCATATAAAGGGGAACAAATATTTATATCTTTAGGTTGTGGCATTAAGGTATAGGATAGGAGGATAGGGATATAAGAAGAGTACGAAACACTAATGGGTATGGAATAAAGGCAGTAACATTATTTATGATTTTCCTATGAGGTTTTTTAAAGTAGCAACTCTGGTTTAACTTTGTCTAAAATTTTACAGAAACACAAGTCTTTCTGTTCAATTTAATCTTTCCAATTCTAAGTTTAAACTGTGGAGGTACAGGCTCAGTTTATTTGCAAAGCTGGCAAAAAAAACCAAACAAATACATTCACGGTATCTTTAAACATATGTGTCCTCAGTCCATACGTGCTCACCTGTCTTCATCCACATAAAAATACTTTAAAAAAAGTTTCTATCAATGAACAAATGAATAAATAAATACCATGATCTGAATCCTGCTGCTTGTCCATGATTCCTTCCCCTCTTTGGATGAACAGTGAACAAAACTTACCCTAAAACGGTTAAAACTGTGAGATCAAACACTTGTTGAGCTTAAAGGTGAAATGGACTCAGGACAGCAGAGACCAGAGACCCATAAGTGCTCAATGTTCAATTCAGTTTAACTGGAGAATACCAGTTCACAAACAAGGTTGATCCAAAAGGCTACAAAAAAGCAAACAAACAAACAAACAAGCAGGCAGACAAATACATAAATAACATTCTACCTATAGCTATAAATACAATAATTAAATTTTAACATAATTTAATTTGCTCTAAAACATTGCTACATATTCTAATATAATATTTCATGTGTTATCTAATGAATGATTACTAAGGTCAAACCTTAGCTGACCCTTAGTTGCAAATGAAAAGACCAACACTATTACTCCTCCACCATCATGCTTGACTATTGCCATTAACTCCTATGTGCGTACAAGTTGAGCATGCTGTGTCTCAGTACATTAACAACAAATCACGTCATTGCCATCATTAAATGTAATGATTAAAATAATGAGTACGCTTTGATCAAAAGTAAAATGATTTATCCGGCTGAAGTGTGAAGTCATCGCTGGATGGTAGATGGCACAGTAGCCACTAGAGGTGAAACACAGGTTCATAGTTCTGCAGCAACCAGGAAGTCCTTGCTGGATCTCAGTCTCAGAAACAGTTAGTCTGCCAGGAAAATTAGTAGGTGACACCAGAGTGGGAGGCGAAAAAATCAAGCGCTGCATGAAACCAAAGGTGAGAGCAAAAAAAGAAACTCTAGGCTTGATGTAATCCTACAATAAAACACTCCTGTTCCAGTCCTCTTCTTGCTGCAGTGGTAAGTCCCCAGGCCCCAACTCTTGGTCAGAAAACAGCAAGGGTCATTGACTCAAATCAACAGGACAAACAAATCAGATACACAACCCAAACCCTCCAGAGAACACGGGAAGAAAAGCAGGTCATGGCTGAAAACCAACGTATACTTGGCCAGAGACAGAAAAACAAGTCAGACACCACCAACGGCAACCAGAGACTTGACACAAGACTTGGCAGCAAACAGAAGCTGAGACAGTCCGACACCAGTCGCAGCTCCGCAAGCTCCTTATAGAGGGAGTCTCACAGGTGAGTGTAATAACTCTGTTTTTATACAGCTCAAACAACCTCAACTACGCTGCAATGGGGAGCATGGAAATGGTCATAGAAAAGAAGCTGAGGAAAGATGACATTTCATTCAGAATAAAGCCAAGAGTGTTGATAATAAAACTACCAAACATTTGTACTAACCCATTCATTCATTCATTTTCCAATCCGCTTTATCCCTTTCGGGGTCACAGGGTCACCGGAGCCTAACCCGGCTACTCATGGGCGAAGGCAGGGGACACCCCTGGACTGGTCGCCAGTCTGTCGCAGCGGCCACAATCACACACCCATGCACACTCACATTCACACCTAGGGACAATTTAGAGTCACCAATTAACCTATGAAGCATGTTTTTGGACGGTGGGAGGAAGCCGGAGTACCCGGAGAAAACCCACGCATGCACGGGGAGAACATGCAAACTCCACACAGAAAGGTCCCCCAGCCAGGACTTGAACCGGGAACCTTCTTGCTGACCACTGCGCCACCGTGCAGCCTCTGTACTAACCCAGATAAAGAAAACATGCAAAACCCAGATAAATGTACAATATTTTTCACTGACTAGGCGCCCAAAGAGCTGTTGATTCCAAAATATAGACACAGCATGTTGACTGAAAGTGCAGTTCCACCCAAAGCTTTCTTGTAAGTGATCTCTGGTGGATAGAAGAGTCTTTGATCTTGATCAGCCTAGTTTTTCCATCAGCAGGATTGATCCCATTCTTACCGTTGGCTTTGTTCGAATCAGTTTGTTTTAACATTGGGAGGGTCATTTCAAAGTCCAGACTTTGTTGACATGAAACGTTTGAACGTCTTCCAATCATTACAAATCTCTCTTTCAGCAGAATGATGCAGACCAAAAAAAAAAAAAAAAAAAAAAATGAATGGAAAATGAGCCTGTAATAATGAGCAGAGTAGCAAACAGCAGAAGTAATTCATGTTGATGCTTTTTTGGCATTTTTTAACAAACAACTAAACAATCTACATCACCAAAACACCAAAATGTGCTTTTTTGAGCTTTCAAACAAGCATCTTTTAATCAAACTCACTTGATTAGCAGATTTGGCTACTATTTCATTCTTATAGTCTCTACCTGGGTTTACCCAACACTTTTTCTTCATTTTGATAAGTCAAAAATGTATAACATAAGAAAACTACAGCGTATAATCGCTGTCATTTATTGTCTGCTGAATTTGTCTCAGAACTCATAAAAGTTGGATGTTTTTGTGTCTTTTTTTTGCCAACAATTTGATGTTAAAAAGAGTGTCCCATAAGAATCCGTCCCACTGCCACTTGTTAGTACAATTCTGCACATGCCTTTTGGGAACTAAATTGTGAATAGAAGATACAAATAAAAAAAAATAATAATAAAAAAGAACACATAAAATTTTGTCACAGAAGGAGTAATTCTGTGTATTCACAGTTAAACTCAGTTTTAGAGAAACAATCAATATACGTATATGTATGTATTAAAATGAGTTAAACAAACCATGAGCTTATCTGCTGGTTAATGTCCCAAAAGTTCTACATGAAACACTTTACTGACTTTAATCCACTCAGTTTACAATAAAAAACAATTTTCCAAAAATGAATTTGACTTTTTTAAGCACTGATTTTAGTAAATTTAGTATTTTTTTTATGAGCAGACAAAAACTTATCTCCATTCCTACTTAGGATCAATACTCTTGCTGTATATTCAATTCAGTGCATTTGTACAGGTTTCACTGGCTGTGGCTGCAATATGTGTAAATCCAAAATAAAACCTTAAAGACCCACTCCAATAAAAATGATGGAGCACATATATAAAGAAAATTAAGCCTAAAATAGCATTTCTGAATATTTATTCAAATTTTTCAGACTCAGACTCAGGAGCAGATAAAAAATGCCACTGGGAGAAACTTGTAGCAGTGATGTAAGTGCTAAAATCAGCAGGCCACAAGCTCCCTGCTCCATTCTATTCCAATCTATCTACTTGCAGACAAATAGATCAATTAATGTCTTTGTTTTCCTCGTCCAAGCTGGCATCTGGCTCAAAACTGTATGACTGCATGGCTCAAATATTGTTTGCCATTTTTGCTCCAGGGTAGGGGTTGGGAGGGGATGTAAGCTAGAGGGAGAGCGTCTAGACAGATGGATGTTAGGAAGAGGATGGGCGAACTTCACGCCAACAGTTTCTCTCACAGCTCAGGGGTGAACTTCTAATGCACTCCTGCGGCTCTGCAGAAACTTTGTCCTGGAAAGCGACACAGGTTTAAGATTTTGGCTAAAAACTGTAATCATCATTAAAAGATCACTGATTGATTAAAAGATGATTGGAGCGGGACTTTAACCTAACACAACCTCATGGGAGAATGTTGCTTCAAAACCATAAGAAATAAAATAAAACACAAATTATTTATACAATTTTGGAGAAAAAAACTCTTTATTTTCTATCTCACTTTGTTGCTTGTCTAATAGCTAACCCTAATTTATTCATTCATTCATTCATTCATCTTCCAATCCGCTTTATCCCTTTCGGGGTCACGGGGTTGCCGGAGCCTAACCCGGCTACTCATGGGCGAAGGCAGGGTACACCCCTGGACTGGTCGCCAGTCTGTCGCAGGGAACCCTAATTTAGTCCACCTTTTACCTAATATCACTAAAGCAAATCAACGTTGATTCTAACATGAGTTGTTAAAGTTTAACAGTGCAATTGTGACAACATGTAAGCTCAGGACCTCTGAGTGACTCTGAGGAACGCATGCCTTCTGTGTTTTAGGAGAATCGAGGGAGGAAAAGAGGGAGGAGAAGGAGGAGGACTCAGAAAAGGCTGCAGGCAAAAACAGGGACGGCGTACCACCAGCATTCTTTTACTTGGCAATGATAGCCAGTGAAGCAGAAAAGTGAATTACCCTGCTAGTCCAGCACTTCTTAATCTAATATCTCCAATGAGCGGTCTCAGCTCTGAATTGGAGCTCACTTTCGTGATGTGTCACAAAACATTAGACACTGTTGCTCTGTTCATTTCTGCACAGTAATTCTGATACACCTCTTAGTCTTGGCGCCGGGGGACATCTCCCTACCCTCCTTCTATTTTCAATCTTCTATTGGAAGAATTATTATCCATTTATGTGTATTTAGTTTACTTTTGTCAAAGCTCAGAGGGCTATGTGGTGGCTGATTGAATAAAAGGGTGTGCATTTCCATTTCTCATCCAGTTTACCCTCATTTTTGTTTCCCTGTGAAGGAACTTATGCTCCAGGGTAATAAAAAAAAAAGTGTAAATAAAAGAAAATGGATATCATTGCTGGAGACTGCTGTTCTTTCTGTGTTGATGTTTGAACAAGCCAGTCTTCCGGAGAGATCTGGTGAGTCAAAACAGTGGCAAAACGCCAGGAAATGTTAATGGCTTAATGATTGTGTTAAAGTAAAAAGGGGTATTTGGTCTTTAAACATAAAACTGAACAAGCTTTATGAGTTCCACCTATCAGGAGGTAGCTCAACCATGAGGTGCGTCCCTCACACAGGATCGCTGTGTGTGGCAACTTTCTCATTGCTGAGTGCTAAGTGTTGCTGTATGCATGGTAGGACTTCATAACCTGACCCCCCTCCACCCCCGTCGCTTTCTTCATAGCGAGGCAATTGGCAGGCAAACAGCTGCTTGGTCTTAGCGGGCTGCATATCAATGGCTCTAATTAATTGGATTAATGGAGAGGGTTCTGGGATTTGGGGAGAGGCTGGAGGAAGCATTTCAGCGGAAACAGAATTGCCATCCCTGAGGGCAAGGGGGATCGTGATGGAGCTGTAAGGGGAGTTGTGTGTGTGTGGTGGTGGTGGTGGTGGTGGTGGTGGTGGTGGTGGTGGGGGGGGGGGGGGGG